>CM067888.1:10328108-10812154 GCA_034621355.1 Mycalesis mineus
AGACGGATCATCCCTTTAATCACCCTTATCGCGTACGTCAAAACGCATCACAATTAAAATTACGGCATTGCACTTGCCAATTAATTGTTTCCAATTACGACTTACCTAGCGGGGTTTTACATATATAAGGGCGCGGGCTTCAAACCACAGCATTCCGACTTTTGAAGTGGTGGTGAACACACGCTTAGGCGAAATTCTCTAGGCGAGTACTGAGTCCCAGCAGCGCTTAGTTAGTTCGTTTGAGATCTCCCAACCTTAGTTTTAAAAACAATAATCATGCAGTCAATGGTGAGTTTGTGTTTCATTTATAATTTACTCATTTCATCTCTAATCTCAGAAACTCGTATAAACAAACAAAATAAATTTTAGTTGTATGCTAAGTAGATAACTAAACATTTAAATTTCTAACAAATAAATTACCATTTTTTAATTTCATACTTGTACTTAATATTTTTAGAAACACTTTCTTTTATTTATATGTACGAGTAACAATGTCTTATTTATATTTGCACAGCGTTGTAAATATAAACTGAATAGGTAATAATAATTTACAATTATGTTCAAATTTAGAATTAGATAGAACATAGATAATCTTAGAAATGAACAATTGCAATAAAATTAGCATAAGTGTGTCATAAATTGTAATCAAACTCAGATTTAGAGTAAAGTCGTGGTTAGTGCGGACAAATTTGCTGGAGTATTTACATAAGCTACGTATTTAGAAAATTAATTCTTTTACTGACAAATGAAACAATATTAATGAATACAATATAGCGTTATTTTAAATATAATTTTAGCTATATTTGTCTTTTAGTCGGTTAAAAATCCCAACTTAAAGCTTGTTTAGGAACAGGAAAATATATTAAGTAAAACTAAAATTAAAAAAAAGTATGATATTTTCAAAACTAACAATTGATTCATATTTCTTAATCATTTTAACCAGCGATCGAAAAATTTGTCAAAATAGTCCTTTCGTACAAAACAATATTATCTTAAATTTAATCTTAGAAAATGTTGTATTATTTTCATAATATTTTTTTAATAATTTTATCCCATATTTCAATAGTTATTTCACTATTCATAGTGAAGAAGTTCGAATCCAATTCATTCCAGACGTTTTTAAGTTATACTGGTGTAACTAACCCGAGTTTGTTATAGATTACTAGAAACTTCTAACTATCGTATATAGCAGTTCCTTAGAGAAATACAAGATTTTGCGTTGTAACTGTTTAAACTCCTGGGGGCGGCGTCTAAGGCGGATCGTAACTACTTAAGTTTTAAATATCGTGTCAAGGTTGATCTTAAGACAACAATGCATTTGAAGATTTATCAATTAATTCATGTACATATATTTTATGTCGCCTACAAGATTGCATATCAATATTACACTTAGTCATTGTTTTTATAATTTCATTTGCATTTTAGAAACTCCTCTTAACATTCCTTGTGCCCTTGTTGTTTTCAAAGTCTTGCTGATCTTACTACGACTACGCTGGTAGACTTTAGAACGAAGCTTATAGCAGCAATAAAGCCTTATAGCGTTTATATCTATGACAATTTGATAATCAAAAATTATTTTAATTTTAAAGGAAAAATCGTTACATAATATCGTAATATTTATACTAGAAAAATATGCACTTAAATAATGAAATTAAATCAGTAAGTTTTTGAGAAAATCGAGATCTACAGCCAGGTATATGTGAAACTATATACATATAGAGCCTCCTGTTCTGGACTCTAACAATATACTTTTAAAAAGTCGTAAAATCACAACCAATGGTCTAAATTAACGTTTCAAAAGTGTTTGTAAAAAAACCCACTTGAAGTAAACGAATTTTAATTTTGATGTTTTTAATTTTTAAACGTTTAGATTTAATTTAAAGCCTTCGTCTTATGTCGTGTTGATATCGTCTTAAAATTTTCCTTATAGTAAGTTTTACTCAATCTATACAATCAGGTTAGTGCGTTAATATATTTTTTATTAAAATCGAACGAATCGGTCAAGGTTCGCCTGAATAGATGAATGGAGGCAATAAGACCAACGCAAGCGCAATCTAGATAAGTAGGCGAGTGAAAAACTGAAAAGGCATTGCGTAAGTTATGGGCGGGCGTCGAGTGAAGATGACCTCACGCCTCAGTAGTCGTGCGTATTCTCGTGGGCAGAATATTTTTACATAATTATTATATTGATATTAATATGTTAATGAAACTAATGTTGCCCTGTTTTTAAAGTTTGGCTTAGCATTTGTTGATTAGGGAAAAACTTTCATTACTTTACGAAATAACTTAAATCTGCATATTGCTATTCATAAATGATAATTATTACCTGAAAGTAATATTTGAAGAGGCTGTAAGCTTTTGTTTGAAAAGTCAGATCTATCAGTAAGTAGTGCCTCTACCATCAATTCACAGCGCTGATTTTTACATAACATTGGCATACTTATTTTTACTTACATTTAAATTTTAGCATGAGTTTTAAGACCAATAACATTTTCATTAATATTTTCAATAATACTTAAATACTGATTTTTCTAGAAAGTCTATCTTACACTCGACTTAAAAAAGTGCGATTTTAGAAGTTAAATGAACTAAAAAATGCACACATCATTTACCCCTTATATCGTCAACCGGAGCTCCAAACCAATCCATTTTTGATAAGCGTTTACTAAATTGGTTCACATAAAATTTTATGGGCAAATATACGTATCAAAACGCAGATCTATCGACTTTCCCCGATCATTATCAGCCATTGCAACCGACCGCAAAAATCAAACGCACTCCGTTTGAGCGTGACGCGGGCAATAATGATTTATATCACGAAATTTTACTTATGACCTTCGTAATACTGACCCATTACCGGAACGTGTGCTAATACTGCATACATTTTCTTGATATTCGATGCATGACACGAAACGACCTAATTTAGATAACGACTTAATGAACAGGTAACACTGCCCATTAGTGTTGCTATTTACTGGAAAACCTGCCCTTATTACTGCATTTCTGGTATTCCTAAGTTGGTTTGGTAATTCCCAATTGGAATGTAGAGTTTTTAATCGTTATGCTGTATTGATCATCTGTAGTAGATATATTTTGAACTCTTTATTTTAAAAATCTGATGCCATGACTTTGTTAACGTTGATTTATTTATTAGTTCAGTGAGCTACTAAAGTTCACGGGTACACTTAGTCATACTAACATATTGGTTAGAAGAAAAGTTTTTGTGTACATAACATTATAAGCAGTGTTTTTTTATTGAGCCACAAAAAGTGTTATCTTTGTATAAAAATCCAGCAATTAATCGACTTTCAGCAATTGCCATAACATTTCCCGTACCAAAAGTTTGTCACAATCAATGTTATAGGGAAGCAAGAAAATAATACCGTTCTTAGTATCAAGTGGAATCGCTTTGTCATACGTAAGTGTTACCTGAAAAATATTCAGGTATGTAAGCACCAATCGACCTTCATAATACCATAACACTTTCCGCCCGCCCACTTCCTCTCTTGAGCAATTCTGGTTGTGCACCAATTCGCTGAATGATAATTCCGAACCGTTGCAAAAGAGGCACTTGCAACAGAATGCAAGGCGAGTCGATATGAAGTCCACGCCTTCAAATTATACACTGCTTTGTTCTGCTCATGGAAAGATTTAATCATTTTCCTAACACAATACTCCAGTTTTACCTCAACAATGATAGGTAAAATAGGTTAAATTAGATCTAGCATGCAGTTTACATGCTTAAATCCTTGAAATAATATAAGTGGCACATATAGTTTCAGAAACATGTATTATTTTACTGGAATCTTCGCTTATATCTAAAACTGAAGGATTTATTTGTTAGTTTGGTTTAAAGCGCTAATCTCAGGATTTAAACAAGAACAAGAATAGGTTCAAATAAAAGAAAGAAAAAGTTAGGTATTAGAATATAACAATTGCGATAATTATGCGCCAGTGTGACCGCGGGGCACAGCTAGTGTACTTAAAAAAGGTTAAACACCGATTATAACTTTGATTTGATTAATACGACACATTTCCGGAATCTTATAAGTGTTCTATTTAATACAGTTTACGCAAATGTAGAATCAGTGACTAATACAAGCAATTAAGTTTAAAGTCATGAATGCAAATTACCAAGGTGACTCGACAATGTTTTACAGAATTCATAGCATTTCCAAATGTCAAAGGATCTGTTCCAAATGTTGCTCCCACGTTGCTCCTAAGTACAAAGGGAACGAGATCGACCTTTGTGACCGGCCGTGGCTATTGAATTGGTATTTCACAATCGTTATTGTTTATGAAACGATATGAGCGGTCAAGATCTTTTGGTTGAAAACTTTCTGAAAAGTAATATATTTTTATAACGATTCCTATAAATGGAAAATTAATTTAAATACTTATATATTTTTATATTATTTGTTATATCATTATCTTAATCGTGTGTGGGAAAATAAGATAACAAAATTATTTTTTACTAACTAAATCACTAATTCGTGATTTAGTTACATGGTTTCGCTTTTTAAATTTAAACGCGTTAAAGAATACGTTCAAAGCACGCAATTATTTATTCCCTGTATATCTAAAAGCAAAGTTGCATACATAGATGTTCGTGTAATTCGGAAATAACTTCCTCGAAGCTCAATATTGTGATTCTTGAAAGAATTTTCTCTACTAGACGATTTCTCTAGCTTTACAAAATCAATGACTAGTAAATAATTTATTCATAAGCGACAATTATTCAGATTAAACAAATAAACCTCTATGTATGTATTACTTGGCAATTCAATTACATACCTAGTTGTAGATAAACATCTCCCGAATATACTTCGGGTTCTAAGCGATATGTTCTGGCGGATCAGGGTGCTTTGCTCGGATTCGTCCGTATTGGGCGGAAAATAGTAAAATAAATTCAATATTCATAATGAACCTCCGCAATTAAAAAATTAAATATTCAAATCAATGTATATTAAATATTCTATTTGTATTTGTGTGCAGTAACTCTAGTAAGCTGCGTGTTTAAATTGCTATGAAATATTTGGAGTTTTAATTTTTAATAACGCAATCTCTTATTGTTGCGGTTCGTATGAATATTTATGAAACTGTAACGAAGTTTTTGTGCAAAGGTAATGTTTATATAATTAGAAATATTTACAGAATTCAAAGAGAATGTGGTCTAAAAATTATGCATTCAATAATTATTCAACGCATAATTTTTAGAAATTATAATTAGATGTACAATATATGTAAGTAATAATGTTACATACATTGTGACGTGCAGTAATTTATGCGTAATTACTGTGTTCTTTGTAGTGAATGAAATAATATTGTTAAGTCAACATAGTAATTTTGATATTACTACAAATGTAGCTCTCAATGAGACTACGAACAAGCTAATCTAGTTTTAAAAGTATAATGGAGAATGATGCGACATTTCTTAGACGTTTTTGTTATTATCAATTCGTTTTAGTCTTGCAACAACTACTACAAAATCGATCAAACCGAACTGTACTTGATAATATTTTAGTGTAACACATGGAATGGCTACCTACATATTGTTGCTTTGTTTTTATTGGGGCATTTTCTATTGAAATGATAATTTCTTCGTTAGGTAACAATACGGCGCCTGTCTGGTTTCCCTTTCTCTCAGGCTTCTCCTCTCTCACTTTAATCCAGAGTGCTAGCCGTATTTAAGTTATCACTTCTGTCAAGCACACCGAGACGCGCGTTTTTATTGTATACAAGTTCGTCGGTTTAGGGTTCTCTTGACCTGGCCTTTAACTAGAATGTTCTGGATTTGGTCCAGAAACCGACGACCTTGGCAAGATTTTTATTTACCCTCGTGTTATAAATTCCTTTTGTTAGTCAATATTCATCCATCTTTTCTACATACTCAAACCATCTAAGCATATCTGTCTCGATTTTAGAAATCGAGTGTTTTAAATGCTATAAATAAAGTTAATGTTATTTGAAGTGTTACAAAAACTGTAATATCATAAAAAAATATCTATCGTGTCGTTCCTACCTTGAAATGTAAAAAGCTGTGGTTTTCGTACGATATTGAAATATCAATAAGTGCGTGCGGTTTATGTTGCAACTCGATATAGTTTCCAATTGTAATTCGAGTCTGTAACACAAGTTAATATATCTTTTGCTCTTAATAGTGTTGTTAATGACTTTGTTCGAGTTATCGGCAAACTTTATCACAGCGATAAAATATGATAAATTAATTTAAAGCTTAGCTAAATTAAGGTTTAGCTGTTAATTTATGAACTGTTCTGTAATTATTTTAAACAACCATTTCTTTTTTATTTACATACAAACATAACATCATGCCTCATTCCCATAAAGGTAGGTAGAGACTACATCCTTCCATTAGCCACGGACTTTTTACACTTCTTCGCTTCTTAAGCTTTCCACTCTTATTCATCCTTTCATACAAGTTCGTCGGTTCGTCGGTCCTTCCTCATGGAGACGAAAAGCGGGCTACGTAGGACCGATTTGCTTTTCTATTTATATCGCCACCCGTCCACTTATATCAAGTAATGTTTGAATCTCAAATAGGTACACTTATTTCGTAAGATATAGTTCAAGATTTCTAGTTTTATATCAAAGGCTGTATAAAATACTACCTGTTACATAAACTCTCGTACTTACTACAGATAAATCGGTCAATGTGCATAATTGCCGGTCGATTTCGCTTCCCAGTTTATCTGTTATCACACTGAGGCCACACCTCTGTCACTTAAACTTGCTCTGATTATATGAATCATTTGCATTTACATAATGTTCGCTTAGTACAGGAATTTGATTGTTCGTGCAACTTATTACAAGCTGGGACTAAATTTGTGAATTTGTAACACACTCGTACAATTTTTATTAGAATCTTTGCATGCATTACGTCTAAAGCATTGGTAAATATCTTTTGTCATATATATTTACACATTAAAAATATTTTTTGAATATTTATTGCAAACTGCTGCTATCCTCTGAAAGTGAATTAATGATGTTTTCGCTCATCTCTTTCTCCTAATTTCATGAATTAACTTTTTCATTGAATTAGAATTTAGTTTTCTAGCTTTGATAAACAATTCAAATGATCTTAAATTACATTTATATCAAGTAGCCGCCAACGCAATAGGGTTTTTGATGTAACAAAAGATAATATTGTTAGTTATGTACAAGTTCTCTCGATTTTAATTTTGAACCGTAATAAACCTACATTGAAATTATTAAACTTTATATCATGTTACGCTTACAAAAAAAATGTTATCGTCACGTTTACGATTGCGCCGAATTTTTAACAGTGTAACATTTTACGACCTTTTCATTTAGACTACTTACACGAATGTCGAAATTAGATTATCACAAAACAAAGTAAACAATTATCAATTTACATCAGAAGGAACACGAAAGAATTGTGTGAACCAGTATCTCGTAATTTCTATGTTACATAGTTCCATTTTATCTCCTACGAATGCTGCGCTTTGCGAACAATTTGGTTGCGTTTCAAAACTTAAAGTTTTTATGTCCCCGTCATCTGTATTTAATGTAATAGACAGTTCTTTCTTTGAAGTAATTCAATTTATTGCGGTGCAGTGAACCGTACCGTACGATGTCAACAAGAAAAAGCACTTGGTTTTTTGTATTAACTAAAGAGGCTTAGATTAGTAAAAAGCGAAACTAATGTGTAATCTCAGTGAAGAGGTCTATTTAAATTTACTTTTGAGCAAATATGCGTGAAGATGAGAACGTTTTACTTTCGTTGTATTACGTATTTTTAAATTTGGGCCTTTTGTAATATTTATTTAATACTTTTGAAATTTTCATTTCGTGTACAAAAATTGCAGTACGAGTAGATAACTTGATAAATTTAGCAATACGGTTTATATCTTGCCTACTTTTAAGATTAGGTTAAAAAGGTATTAGTTTAAATGTTTTTTACATTGTAAATTTTGCTTTATTAAAATAATGGTACCGACTATAAAAATACTTCGAATTATGTTTGTTGGTGATATAGAAATAAGCTAGGTGTCTTTTGTCGAAAATTAATTGAAGGAATTGGGTAAAATTTTTTCATACAACATAAACTAAAACTTTTTGATATGTGATTAGACAGCTTTTGATAATAATTTATTTCTTATGAACAGATCTTTACGACAAAAAGTTAATGACTATAAATACTTAAATAAAAATAGTTGCACGTCATAAGATCGTAAAGGTGAAATTCAATTAAGATACTTCGATCTTTTAGATTAAGTTCCTCTCCATACGAGTCAGTTAATAATTGATATAAATCATTATCTGTCGTGTTAACTTGAAGCAGCCATCAATAAATATAACAGCCTTGTCGGCATCACATGCTATGCCCATAATAGTTGATCCACGTTACCGAGAAAAAGATCGATTGCACCGATAGCTCACAAATAGTTACCGGTAAAAAATACTCCACAAATTATCCCACGATCATGAAGTAATTAAGAATTGTGTAGGAATCTTAATTTTTTCTTTCAAAGGTTAATATCCACATTTATTTAGTACCTATACCATTTTGAAATAGCATTAATGTTTTGAAATTTATTACTGTTAATGTTCATTAATTAGTTCACATTTATATCTATTATTATTTTTTATGGAACGAAGTTAAACTTTGCCTTATAGGAAGGTACAGTAAAAGATATTTTTAAATAGTTAGTAAGTAATATTCGCCTTTATTTTATACGAGGTGTTCTTTTTCCTTTCACAACACTTACCTACATTTCTATATCCTTTAAAAGTCTTTCACTATATTTAAATATATCTAAAAATATATTATAAATTTAGGGTAGCTGTAAAATTAGGGTAGCCACATTTATAACTCCAAAACAGCTGAAAAGTCCGTGTTGGAAGTCGGCATGGCAATAATCCAGAGGCCGAGGATTGAGCTCTACATCTCTCGGTTTCACGTCCGACCCCTTAACTGTAGAATATTTATTGCTCAAAATCAGGCTTTTTATAAATATTGTTTTAACCAAAATTCTCGATTGTTATAGATTATCCTAGCCGCTTCCCTCTGCCTCGCGCACGCGTCATACTACGCGGGCCCGCCAGCGCACATAGCACTCAGCCCTGACGGCAAGTACGTGCTCGACACGCCCGAAGTAGCGCACGCAAAGGCCGCTCACCTGGCCGCGCACGCGCAAGCCTCCACCTCGCACGGCGCCTGGGCGCCCGCTGGCGGCGCTTACCTCGCCGGACCCGCGTACGGCTCGGGCGGACACTACGGTGCACCTGCTGCTGGTAAGAGACATCTCATTTTTTAGACCAGCATGTTGATTGTTAACGAAACTCGACATCTCTCTCTCCATAATATCCTGTTAGAGACATAGAGGTAACATCGAGACTCGGACTGACCAATTTCAGTATAGAATCGATATGTTGATGCATAATAAGGATTTTTAAAGTAATTGTAGTGTATTGAAAAGCGATGGTGTACACATTTTTTTATGAACCTAAACCGATTAGGTGCTATTCGGTAGCACTTAGGTATCTACTTAAAATTATAGATCCATTTACTCAAATTCAAACAATGCCTCGTAGGTATTTATGTAACGCTCGTGCTATTGGCATAAAGCTAGTTAGGACATAATTGAACTGTTGCAGACAATCAAAGTAAAAGTAAAAAGGTAGTAAATTGAAAGTTGCAGTGTGTTGATTGAACAAGCAATAGATTGCCTGTCATGTCCGTCATCGTAGCAATTACAAACGGCGTTATTAAGATTTCCAGATTATTAAACAGAGTCAGACGTTATCGATAAGTGTTGAGTTCTTTTATTATTGTAATTAATCTTTTATAATGAATTTGAATTAGTATGAGATATACCGAACAATGTTTGTCTATATTTCGATGATAACACAAAGTTACCTTCAACCATCAACGTAGCTTGATTTAAAAATCGAAATATGACTACAGAAATGCCTTAATTGTCAGCATAATTTCCTTGTACTTTTCTTAGTGAAGAGGTACTTACTATTCTTAGATGTGCCTATACTATAGTATAGGTACTAGGTATACCTGGATGATGATTGGATGTAACGATGGCGCTGAAAATTACTCATAGAAATTTTCAACTAAAGCCAAAGACCGCTCTTTCTCTTACTAATAATTATTCTCTTCCAGGTCTCATCAAATACGGCCCCGCTCCCCTCGCCCACGACGGACGCGTCATCGACACCCCCGAGGTCGCCCACCTGAAGGCCGCTCACATCTCCGCCCACGCCGCGGCAGCAGCTAAGGCCGCTCACGGCGGATACGCCGGCGTTGGCGCTGGATACGGCGCTGGAGTCGGCGCTGGGTACGGCGCTGGTTACGGAGCAGGCTACGCTGGAGGCTACGGCAAGTGGACCGGTCCCCAGGCCCACATCCAGCTGACCCACGATGGACAATACGTCGTAGACACACCCGAGGTCCAACACGCGCGCGCCGCCCACCTCGCCCAGTACGCCCATGCAGCGCACGAAGCCGCGGCCGCCCCCGAAGAGCCCTGGGAAGCCCGCAACGCCTACGGCGCCCACGGCTGGCACTAACATCTACCTCCGATTCGGACCCGCACTGCCTGTGAAACTATTTTTTATACAAAAGTGAATAAAAAACCAAAAAAAAAATGTTAAGCTGTATAAAGTATGACCGACGTGGATAGCGAAGCTAGAGCTATTTTTGTACCTAAATAATGTAATAAAAATCTTATAATGTTACAAAAGATTGTCTTTTCTTTATTATTACGCAGTCAAATTTGAATGTGTACTTTTTATATGAGTGGGTGGTATGTGTACAGGTCAGCAATAGGTTTTTAGGTATTTTTAAAATTAGACACCCCGTAAATCTTGAATTAAATTTCATTTTAATCTTGAAAACATAAATATTTGACACTAATTTTTAATTAAACTTTAATTTTTTCCATCTAGTTCGTGTCAATAACCTCTAATTTAATTTACGAAATATTACAAGTAGGAATCTATCAAGCTGGAGTGTATAATATTAATCTTAAAATTTATTTTACTCATGCTATTAATCCTTATCAAAATAAATAATTTCATCACTAAGTACAGTTTATGTAGATAATATTTGGTATTTAAAAGATTAAAATTGGACGTTTGGATTAGAAGTTATGACGAAATTAAAATATTACTGTTTCTGCGTTGCAAAGTGAGCGTCACCAAGGCGGGGGTGCGCGTGCGGGAGGGGAGTTTAGATCTATGTTATATATACGATGATGAATTAAGAATTCGATCTTTGTTCAAATATCTATTTAGTACACGGAAGAGTTTGTTCGTTTGTTTAAACGGGCTAATCTCTATCTGCGTGTCGGATTGTAAAATTATTTTTGTTTATTCTGGAGGCTAGACTCAAGAGTGAAATATACTATTTAATATCAATTTATACCCATCAGCTTGCCATAAAACTATAAAAAAATTAAATTGAGAGGGGGAGCGGGGAATGAGCACACTATATGTGCCTTTACACATTTTGTATGAAAGTCTGTCTTTAAAATAGTTAATATAAAAATAATCGCAAAATTGTTGGTAAAAATTGGACAATTCTTTTTTTAAAATGTTCGTTGAAGTTCAAGGATGGTTTTTACGGCGAGAAAAATTCAAATTAATGCCGGAAAAAAAACAGCCCTTTTTTTTTCCCATACAAACGTTTTGTAACTAAAACGTAGAGTCAATTTGAGCTTTATTGATATTGCGTAAAGTTCATGGAATTTCATAAATGGAAGATCAACAATTGTCAAAATAAATCAACTGGATACGTATCTATACTTCAAAAAATAATATTATAAAGAGGTAGCGTTTGTGAGTTTGTGACGTTGTAAGGGGTAATCTCTGGATTTAGTGAATCAATATTCAAAATTATTTGACCAAAGTAAGCTACATTATTGTGGAGAATTAGTGGTTTAAATTTAAATTATGTAATAAAAGTTGTAAAAAAATTGCTTTAATTGCGCGCACTGCGAAAACTATTGAGGATAGAACAAAACAATGTTCTACCATAAAAAGAACGTATCAAAATTTGAAAAAAAAAATGCAATAGCATATGCCTATCTTCTACAGATAACTCACAATAACTGCTTTTACAGTTAAAATTGTGATAAAAAATCATTATTTTTGTGCAAAGGTATTAATCTAAATCTTTGTAAATATGTTTTTTACAACCAAAATTTAATGTGAATAAACAGTTACAGTATAGAGTTTAAACAAATATCTTCAAAGATAAACAAGATAGAAATGTGCGGTGCGAACCGGCCGTTGCGTGGTGATTTAATTAATTAGTTACATTTAATTCTTTGTTTTCTCAACAACTTCGTTTTTTTTTGTTCTACTGAATTTAAGTACTATTTTCTTCAATCTAGGTATTTCCTACTCAACTTTAATATTAAAATTTCTAACAAGGACCATCGTTTGATTATTTGAAATAATCGCATCGTTCTGATGAAATAAGAATGCCTAAAACAAAATCTCAACTATCTAGACATACATCTCAGACAGGAGGTCTCAGCCAAAGACCTATTACCTCTGTAGGACGTGTGAGAGAGTCTAGCACTAGAAGGTCTCAGCGACTGGCTAACCACAAACATAATACGTCGAACATGTGAAAGGAGTCTAGCACCGAACGTTATCAGCGACTTGCCAGCAAAAGAACAAGTATATCTGATGATGATGATAGCAAGTCTAATCTTGCTATAATTATCATAATTTTTATTTATTGAAGTATTACGCGGTACAACAGGTCGGGACAAAAATATTTCTAACGCGGAACGGAGTCCGCGGGCACTGCTAGTTTAATATAAATTGGTATTGCACTGAAAAATGCTTCTAGCGGGTCACTGAAACACAACCAAGTTGCGTTGAAAAGTATATACAGAATCTTACGAATAAATAATAATTAAAATTAGGTACTACTGAACTTAAAAGCTGTTTTCAATTTAGCTTGCCTTCAGAACCGGCCGTAGATTCGCTACAAACAGTGACTGTTTTGAAGATACTCGTACTTGCAATTGAAGCCTACCAGAAATAATTTGATTTGAACTTCGCCCGTTGAATCAATTTTAGCTGTGTTACACCTTTACGCCGCGCCTATTGACTTTTTTGATTGATTGAGTGGTCAGCCTAAGTGGCTTCGATTACGAGGTCCTGAGTTCGAACCCGTGGGTCGGGTCACGGAATAATTCAGAGCTTTTCATTCTTCTAGGTCTTTATAAATGAAACATCTCGCTAAGCCCGCCAGCCCGCATTGGAATATGGTGGGTCTACATAAATCCCTTTTCCTACAAGATGGGTGGCCTGATAGTCAGAGGCTGATATCATCATCAATATCACATACTTACATACATACATAACAACATAGGGAACGAGCAGAGACTTTTTTATTTATTTTTTTATCGACTACAAGTTGGCCCTTGACTACTATCGCACCTGATGTTAAGTGATGATGCAGTCTAAGATGAAAGCTGGCTAACTTGTTAGTGGGACGAAAATCCACACCCCGTTCGGTTTCTACGCGACATCGTACCGGAACACTAAGTCGCTTGGCGGTACGTCTTTGTCGATAGGGTGGTAACTAGCCACGGCGAAAGCCTCCCACCAGCCAGACCAAGACAAATTAAGAAATATCTCAATCTACCCCGCCGGGAATCGAACCCAGGACATCCGTCTTATAAATCCACCGCGCATACCACTGCGCCACGGAGGTCGTCAACTTAATCCATCCATTTGCTGCAGTCCTTGCAAGTATGCAAGGACGTTAGCTTCTTTCATTGATACCTATAAGTCCGTCAGCTTGGAATACATTATACCTTGGATTATAACAGGCAGACTTGTTATCCCGATTTTCCTATGGGAACAGGAACGACGCGAGTGAAACCGCAGGTACAACTAAAAGGAAGTTATAATTTAAATATCAAATGTACGCCGGGTAAACATTGCTACTTATATTTCTGACATTCATACTTCTGGTTTCAATGAAATCTTAGAAATTATCTTAATATGTGTATACTCTATCGATTGTGATTGAGAATAGTTCATGATGATTTAAACACTATAAATTATGTTCTTTAATATGTGGTAGGAAAACCTTATCCTCAACGGAACAATTATGTACGTAGATATGTCGCCTTATGTTAACTGGGAGGCAGATCATGCCGACAACACACTAAGCAATTGCTCTTTTAAAGTTTCACAGCCCCGAGGGGTCCCCTGGCAACCGTCAGGCAAATAATGACAGCTGTCATTATAGCTCCGTCGCTACCCAGGTAGCCACGGGCCTCAAAGAAGGTTTGAATGTCAGGCCCACAGGTGTTAAAATTAAAGTCAATGTAATTTATGTTTAAATTTACAAGTTTGGTTATCTCGTCTTGTGTGTAGAAAAGAAAGCCGATTGCATCCAAGAATCTTAGCCGTTATAAAATATGGACCATAACATGACAATACTTCAAGATACTACTATTCTTATAATATGCTGTTATATGCTTCTGTTTGTCAAATTGAAGCATGAGGATTAAGTCTCATCTGGGTACCTGTAACTTTAGCGGGAGCAATGCTGCTTGGTGGTGAAAAGCTAAGTTATTAGTAGTACATTGAATGGTTGCGTCACATACTTATGTGATAGAGTTTTGACGTCCTTAGTGGTGCGTATGTGTAGTACATTTATTATGTAGGTCTTGAGTTCGATTTCCGCTTGGATCGATTAATATTTTCTAAATGGGTCCTGATCTCGCTAGTGGGAGGTTTTCACCTCATTGACAAAGTTGTACTGCCAAGTGGTTTAGCGTTCCAGTACGATGTCGTGTAGAAACCAAAAAGGTTTTTTCATCTTACTCCAATCAAGTTTTCCCGTTTCTATCTCAGATGGGATCATCACTTACCATCAGGTGGGACTGCAGTCAAGTGCTAACTTGTAATAAATAAAAAAAAAATACTAGTTAAAGGCTAAAACTTGCCTCTCTTGAAATACATAATTGAAATACACAATCTCTTGAAATACATAATGTTTTTGAACAAATGCGTGCGCATCGATTCGCCTACCGTACCTACATTTGGTTGGTTTCTACATCACTAAATCGATACTGAGATAATATTTGTGGATAGCTTGCCAACTATCAAAAGATGAAGTCTACCAAGCATACTAGACCATTAAACAGAATTGTGACGCGCAAGACCTCATCTGAGTTCATCTGAGGAGGTGAGGTCGCGCGGTAGCAACGGTACTGTATTCGGAGGAAGAAATTTTCTTTTCCGTTTTTACTCTTGATCGAGCGTTCATGGTCGTCAAGACGTTTTTGGCACGATGGACAATTGCGTCTTCACAGATCTCTAAAAGACTTATTAGTACTAGATTAGGGGAACGGCATAACGCCTTAAGTTATATCAGTCGATAATTTTCTATATCGTCGGTTATCTCCCACGAGGTCAGGTTCCCACAATTCTTGGACGACAAAGAGTTTAATAGACGTGTTGTAATTACGTCTTGATACGCAACGAAAAAAGCAGGGTATGCGAGCTGTTAACTAAGAAGTTAGAAGCTGGTTGATGCTGAGTTCGAGAATGGAATTGTTAGAGCCAAATGCAGTCCACCGCATTTTGAGCATTCTCCTCCAAGAGAGATGTGGTATCTCAAGAAGGTATTACTACTATAGGTAGGTATCACTATCCTACTATCCTGTAGATTTATGTGAATGTGATTCAACCAACAGCAACGCGCTTGTAATCATGGTAAATTAATGCAGATACACTTTGTATTGTTCTTTTACTGACCCTGAACTGTGAACTGGTACCCAGAACTTGATATAAAATAAAATTTAGTTTCGTTATAGTGCCTTATTAAAAATATATAGCAACGTCTTACATGTTACATTTTGCCTTTTGTGAATGTTATAATTCGGTGTATAATTTGGAGTTGGTAAAGTGGAATCACATGAATCATTGTCACCCCAAGCCCGCCAACCGGCATTGGAATAACGTGGCGGGTAAAAGTTTCATATTTCCTCCGCTATAAAGTTAGAAGCCCCAAAGTTTGGGCCGTCAAAGTGGCGTGATAACGAAGTTACTATCTGTAAAGTTATTACCTCCCTACTTATTTGTTAAATTATTTTTTGTTTTAACACATTTTTATTACGTATAATAGCCGTAATATTATTAAACATTGATTTCATAAAATTACTTTAGTACTTAATTGGAGACTTTAAAGAAAATAAGTTTATAAATGTCCATAAAATAATTTTGCAGTAGGTAGGTACCTAAATAGACCCTAATTTACCTTGACGTTTTAAATTCGATGTGCAAGCCATGTAAAATACATGTATTTATGAATGTAATAAAAGTGTGAAAAATATTAACAATAAAGGCACGAAAATTATAAAAAAAAAACAGAATAATTATAATAACTAACTAATTAACTTAACTATAAGCATAATTCTAAATTTTGCCCTTTTGGTAGTGTGCCCATCACGCAGGCAGCATTTCCGCGCTGAATTGCGATAGATATTCGTTGCGGATCACTGCCTGCCCGAGGGTGCCTGTTGCCTCCCTGAGGCGCCTACTCAATTCCTTATGAAGCACCTGAGCGCTTCTACCCCACGGACGAGTGTCTTGACTCCAAATGGAAAGAACTCATACTGAGTGCCGAGACAACTGTATTTTCATGTCTTTTGATGCTCTCGGGCGTCCGCCGCCGCTCCGGTACGTCCAGAGGTCGAATTAACATAGGACGCCGCTAAGGTATCGGCACATGTCGCGTCCCGTACCAGCGCATGCCCCATACTCCAGGGAATTAATGACATCCCGTCAGGGCGCTTGCCATCGTATTTATGAATGAAGCATCATTATTATATATAGGTTTATTAGAAGTACGCAAGCGGATATCTGTGCATCATTATGTAAAATACAAATAATCAAAACTGAGTAGGTATCACGAAATGTCTGAGTTTTCCCGTATGAATCAGGGTACCAACAATATATTTATCGAATATTTTATACAACTATGGAAGCTAGAAAAAAAGCCTACAAACCCTTATATATCTTTATATATTAGAAAACAAAATTGGGTTATTTATGTCTTTGTTAAAAAATAGGCTTAATTAGCAGATCTCGGTGAAATTGGGCGCAGATGTAGATTGTATTCTGGAATAGCATCCTACTAATATTATAAATGCGAAAATTTGTGATGATGTATTTTTAATGCAAAATTTTTTCATAAACCGCTGGCGTCCTTTGGTTAAGAAAATGTTTTTATTCCCATATTTCCACAGAAGCGAGATCTATGAAAGAAATACTTGTATTTTTATGAAACTTTACAATAATCTAGCTTATAGATACTTGAGAATAATATATAGGTTACTATTTATCCCTATAAGACTTGTTTGTTAGCATTCTCAAATACTTTAATAATGAAAGTTTTATAGGTTAATTGTATCTATTAGATATTATAGTTACTTGATAATTAATATTGTTACTTATAAATTGATCTATCTGTGAAACTGAAACTAGAAAGAGGTGAACCCGCTGGTGTCCTTTGGTTAAGGAAATATTTTTATTCCCATATTTCCACATTACTAAATTTTAATTGTTTTTTGTTGTTTATTTGTCTTAACATTGGTTAGGAATTAAGTCGATTTTATATATTTGTGATTTATTTTTTATAAACTACCTACATATAAGTGCAGTGACACTTGATTAACTCACTTATTTTGTGCTAAAAAGCGAAAATCCGGTCGTATCCGGCCGGACTGAAAATGACGCCGGATTGCAATCAATGAAAGATTTCAATTAAATAGATCGAATACGTAATTCGCGTGGTTTTCTTACCTTATTCTAATAAAACTTTTTTCAACTAGACTTTCAGTTGCACGAATATACTAATTATGAAAAACCCGGAGATACAGGCAGGTAGGTACACGCAAAATCCACATTGGAATTCAGAACATAAGGACAACGTTTAAACAAAGAGTTCAGGGGAAAACCTTTGCTGTGGCCTACATTTTCTACTGTTCCACTAAGGCTGCACCGTCTTGTCAAACCATGTCAAACAGTAACCATCATTCTTATTTTTATCGCTTTTTTTTTTTTTTTCATATACATATGTCAAGATTTTACTATTTAAATGGTCGAGGACCTTATTATTTCTTCCGAGATCTTTTGCCGTTCCAAGTAGGACGCAGACCGCTTCGCTGGATTTTAGTCGTTTCTCAGTCAGCGAGTCTCACTTACTCAGACGGGGACTGCAGTTCTGACCTCAGTCTCAGACCGTGATTCGTAAATGCATTTCCCAGATAAAAAGCCCTTATCATAGGGCAGGGGATTTAGGCTGAGATCCAGCACACTGCCTCTCTGCTTAGAATGATACCTTTTTTTATCGCTGCGTCTTTAGGTGGTACGCCACGGAATCGAATACTCAGCTTAGAATGATAACTAATGTTTGATTCTGTAATTAATATTATAAGTAAATTTCTTTGACTTAATGTGTTCTTGATACATAATGTTTAATTCTGTAATTAACATTATTTAATGCTGAAGTTGGTAGTATTGTAACACTACCAACTTCAGCATCTGGTTAAAAATTTAATGAGAATTTCTTGGAAGAAAGTAAAGCTTAGTATTTCATAGCTGAACCCAAGACTCAGATCTGGTGACCCGAATCAACACCGGCCAATCACTGAAGTAACAAGACCGTTAAAATCAATGTCTTGTTTTTAGTAAATGATAGCTACCCTATCAATATATAGTATTATGTGTTATTATATGTAGATGGGTTACAACAATGAGGTTGAACTGCCCGTATGACCGTATCTCAGAAATGTGGGCCAAGTTGATTGTATCTGCCTACGTAAGTAACTGTCTCTTGCGGCGCGATCCTTTATTCAATTATAATCGAATCAATATTTTCAACATATATTATTAGTGGAGTTATACTTTGGGTATTCTTAGCATTTTTAAGAACAAATAATGTAACTTTGTATATCTTTTTCTTAATTTGTCGTAAAAGTTGTATAAGGAGTCCCAACTTTATTTTCCGAGGAGGAAATCTCCTTTGGAGATACCCAACATCGCAATGGGATATCTCGGAATCTTTGAGATTTCTCCAGTAAAACCTCCTTCGGTGGCCATCCTCAGTGCATTATCTACTTACCTATTGATTTTAGTGGATAGTGGGAGGGTGGTCTTTGCCTTCTCCTATTAAAATGAGATGTGATGATGTGTATGTATTTATATGATTTTTTTAAATAGCTCATTATTCTTGTATGACGCATCCTCTAAACTTTTTCGAGTTTCTGAAGATGTTCTTCGTACGTCAACAGTTCAAGGACAGTTGAAGTTTACGAAAGTAAAAAAATCATCTCAGATAAAATCGTCAGATGCTAGGTATACAGTTGAAATAATTTTTTAAACGTATTTCCAAGTGGTGTTAAAGATCTAAATTATGTAAATTATACGACGAATTGCAAGCTAATTAAGTTTGTTTAAATAGTTTTTTTTAGCTTTCAAAATAGACTAAAACAATTTGACTCCGACTGCGATCAGACCTGATGTTAAATGAAGATGCAGTATAGATATGGTCCTCTTTGGCAAATAAAGCGGACTAATCATTCCGTATTATCGTTTATAACATGAAACAGCATACTTACCAAAATACTGACGCCACACTCGTTTCGGTTTCACGCTTTTTAGAAATTCGTATATCGTAAACTGGAACATTAACATCTTTAAAGGCAATATTCTTGTGATTATTAATAACTTATTTTGATAAGGATTTAACTTTAGTTGTATAAATAATGACGTAAGCATAAGCATATAAAATAAATGATTTTTTAAAACACAAAAAGTTCTATATCTGCCAAAATATAAAAGATAGATAAACGCTGTCGCGGACTTTAGTCAGACTAAAGACGTAAAGTTTCATACAATGTTTTGAATTATATCTAATAGCTAGGCCGCGCACGCGCATAAAGCCGATTTAATTAATTTTACGGTCTGATTCGCGCGACAAAAACT
The DNA here is from genome assembly GCA_034621355.1 of Mycalesis mineus. Classification (NCBI taxonomy): domain Eukaryota; kingdom Metazoa; phylum Arthropoda; class Insecta; order Lepidoptera; family Nymphalidae; genus Mycalesis; species Mycalesis mineus. The sequence continues at coordinate 10,348,131 of CM067888.1, forward strand.
GTGATATCTCGGCTAATATATACAATACAAATATAAAATGTAGCCTATGACCTCACATACTGCGTTATACTGGAATTGTTTAAATCGGATCAGTAGTTCCGAAGATTAGCCCAAACAGATCTTTATTTACAAACTTACAAACTTTACCTCTTTATAATATTAGTATAGATATAGATTTCCAAGTCGCGTTAACTTAATAATATGTAAATTACGACGCAAATCTTTAAAATTGTTTCCATGTAAGTAATTCTTTTTTCTTAAAGAACCATATCTATTAGTAGTAACCAATGTATTAGGAGCTGGGTACAGTGCAACAGTACTCGAAGTTTAACATGCGGAGATCGAACCTGTGACCTCTCGGTGTTGAGTCTGCTTGGAATTATTGAGGTTTATAGACATAATGTTGACTATTTTATTTGTATTGAAAATTAAACGCACATATGACGCTAACAAAGAAAATACTTACTCACTGTCCTAAATACGTACTCAGTGCGATTCTTCGAAAATAATTATTAATACAAAACCCACGTCAGCCGCAGATGACACATAGTTATTATAAGTTATGCTGCCATGGATTTTATATAGAACTAGCGACCCGCCCCGGCTTCACACGGCTGCAATGCTGGTTCTAAAGTATATTTAAAAAGCATGCTCCGCGCGACCCCAAACGCTTGCTATGTCCCTGCATTTTGAATCTTATATATCTTGGAAAATATTCACTTAAATTACATGCTCTAAAGGGCAATAGTGATCTATATTGAATGCACAAAGTATTTAAGATACTTATTTGGATAAGGATGAATGAAGTATTGCTTAAAATCGTTTCGAAAATAAACTACTAATTTTGGTTAAAAGTAAAGAATAAAAAATGGTTATTTTGGGTTATCCCTAAGAGATAGACATATACCATCGCGGACTTTTTTGATGACCTTTGTAAATTGTGTAATATTGTAGAACATTATTTTGATATATCTCCCAGGGTTTAGCCAGCGTATGCGATGTACTTAAGCGCAAAAATGCGGTAATTTACGACATCACATCAGAGACCTCTAAAATTATCAGTTTTTCTCTTCTACATTGTGCATACAAACATTTGGACAAACAAACAAGAGTGAATAGGCATCGTCTAAGCAAGCGCGTTAGACCACATCTACACTTACCATCAGGTGAATAAGCGCGGGCTTATTTCTTATTAAAAAAAAAGCGACTTTGTTTTATACTCTATAATGATACAGATCTATTCATATCATGATCGTAGTTGTCTTTATTGGGTAGGTATACATACACAAAAGCTGAAGGAGATTGCTTTAAGTTGCTTTGGCATGACATGCTACTTAGTCCAATATATCTAACATTGTAGCATGTCAAATCTTTTCGAAATAAATTTAATCAAGTATGATTTTATACAAGCAGTTTCTTTCAGTGACTCTATCAGAGGTTCGGTCTCAAAAAGATGCGTTTATTTACCAAGAAGATGCAGTAAGTCTGATTTTCTTTTACAAATAAATAATTTTTTTCTGCTTATCTTTTTCTTATGAAAAGAAAAAAAATTAAAAAATAGACCGTTCAAGATTTTTTAAGACAACGCTATAATGCTGATTAGAGAATACGTGTAGAGAAGCTGAGGGGGGATGTGACCTAGGAGTATATACCAGGTATCCCTTCATCATCATCATTATCGGCCTGTTAACGGCCCACCACAGGGCTAGGCCTCCATGTTGACGATAGTGACCGGGACCGATAACTTAACGTGCCCTCCGAGGCACGGGAGTGTAACACCACCAACTTCCCGACTCCGGGCTTGGTCCTGAAAATTTCATAAACGTATTTTATTTAAGGTATCCCTTACCTTTTCGCAAATTTCTTCGTTCATTATCATCAGACGATGGAAGTCCACTGCTGGACATAGGCCTCTTATAGGAGTTACGTTAGCCACGTGTTAGAGCCATCTGCATTCAGCAGTTTTTTGTTACCGCTTGATGTTATCAGTACAACTAGTGGCGGTCGACCAACACTGCGCTTTCAGGTGCCTGAACTGCTTGGGAACTTATTGCAAATAATTATTAATTATTATTAATAACCAGTGCATAATTTGTAAAATGTCCCGGGATAAGAAATTAGTTACTTTTACATTTTAGGTATGGTTTGATCACATCATCAATACATCGTACACTTATCTATATTATGCCTTTTTGGTTTAATTAAAATAAAAAAATCGGTCATTCTGCTTAAAGGTTTACGAGTTTTGTTTGCACAGTAATGGTCTTATCATTTAGGATTGACTGCTGCGCCTGATTTCATGGTTCCATTCCGTTCAACAAAAGTATAATGTTAATATTTTATGTCGTCGATTTATCAATTTAAGCAAAGTTATTTTTCCATAAGTTTAATTACTTTATTTTTACAATTTAGTTAAAGAGAACTTTAAATATTCATGACCTGACCTTGCATTAAAATGAAAAAAAAAAATATATAGAGGATTCTCTGAATACGATACCAAAATTTTATGTTATTGAGAACAGGGAAATTTTATATATAAACATATTTTAAGAATGTTTGCCATACCTTTCAAATATGTCTAATATCCCCTTTCTCCTCCAAAAATAATAGTCGTAAAAATTGATTTAGGAGTGAGTACTGGCTAATTACTACCTTACCGACAGAGACGCACCGTCAAGCGATTTAGCGTTCCGGTACGAAGTCGTGTAAAAACCAAAAAAGGGTGTGGATTTCATCCTACTCCTAGCAAGTTAGCCCGCTTCCATCTTAGATTGCATCAGTACTAAACATCAGGTGTGAAAGCAGTCAAGAGCCAACTTGTAGTAGATAAAAAAGACAATATTTTATACTGAGTTTTTAAGGGTTCCTGCATACAGAAAGCGTTCAGGCGATTGTCACTATACCAAGATATATAAAGCCTGCTGCCTATTTGCACGGTGCATTGAAGTTTCACATGATTACATTACAGAGAATGCAGAACGCAAAATTCAGAACACCGTCTCTTTGTCTCTGTGCGGGTTCTAGCTGTAATCTACGACTCAAATCAGAAATAATTTGCAACAAATCTTAAAACATAAAATAAAATAAGTGGTAGTTTTATAGATTGTTATCGTGTTGATATAATGTAACTTGTATTATTTAAAATCCATTTCTAAGGATGAAATTGAAGTATGAACAATTTAAATAGAAATTATTTGTAATCACTAATCATATATTTACATCCATGTAATATTACTATTGGTAACGGTAAATAAATACCGAGAACAACTGTATCGATAATTGAACGCGACGCGAACGTTAAAATATTGTAATTATATTTATTTTAATCCAATAAATGGCGAAAATGGAACGTAGCTAGTGACAGCTTTGGCAGATGTCAAACTCAATTGACACATTTTTGAATGAAACGACTCCAAAGTCAACCGCTGAAACGTCATCAGCTACTTTCCCGAAATAAGCCGTTTCTTACTTTAAAACCTGTGGTTTTATTGGCTCAAGACCCCAATAATAATAGAAAAAAAGAGAGCGACACGACAGACATTTTAAATGGTTATATGTATTTTCTTTCACGCGAACTTTAGTCATTTCTTTTTATTTTCCTTTTAGCTATGTGGGTTATAACAAGGACGTAGACAGGAAATATTACACGAAGGGTCAAATACAGAAAATTCTAGACTAAGCATACAGTTTTGATCGTGGATTTTAAAACATTTTAATAAAAAAAATTGTAAAAATAATTACGTCATTACCGAAAGCTACCGACATTTGCACAAATATAAAAATCACTGAAAATGTGCCTATCAAATTTGAAGATTTCTTTCGATTTTCCCAGGATCTTACGATCAATCCTAACATCATGACTATGGGACCATTTTGGGAGTGTACCCTTTTTAACAAATAAAGAATTATCGAAATCGGTCTACTTTGTAAAAAGTCATGCGTTTTCATACATAAAAAATATATAGACGTCGAAGGATATAGACGTCGATGAGGACCTTCTCCGTATTTCGTCGGTTAACAAACTAATGTGAATGATGCGCGCACGGCGGAACAGTGGCCTGCCCTCTCATCCCGCATCCCGCATCTCCTATCATTCCTCAGGTTCTTCTTCGTCATGTTTTACAATGGTCTGCAACAGAACCAGGTATTATAGGAAAGGGTATTTGAAGTTTACACCCACTATGTACTCTTCACGGCTTCACGGCACATGTGAATTATAATCACATGTATTCGGCAATTGTTTTTTATTAAAATTAGCAGTCCACTTATTGTAGTTCGTATTAATTAAAAACATTTATTACGACTAATTGTACTATTATAATGACTAATAGATTGACTGGGTATATAAATAGATTGACCAATTATTATGACTAATTAATTGTACTTGTACTGAAGTGCGTTTTAGAGCGCACCATGCCACTGTTCTAACGGTATTTTGTACCGAGAACAAAATGAAACCTGTACAGCTGATTCAGTTTCATGTTTTACGAGTGCTATTCGATCTCTTTTATCCTTTTTTATGTCTTGCGGAAATAATTAACGGTAATTAATTATTTAATTCGTGTACAGATTTTTAATGTAATGCTATTTAAAGATTCACAAGAGAGTTTTATTCTATTTAAGAATCATAAATTAGTCAGATTTAGATTAGACAAATAATCTGGAAAGGAATAAACTATGTAGGTATGTACAACTGTAGACTTCTACTACTTTAATATTTGTGCTAGGCATCAGCAAAATTTAATTCATCATCAGTAGCCTACTTAAAATACCTAGTAGATCTACGGTAGATCTAAGAGTCTTATCAGATAAGGATGTCGCTTCAATATATGGCTAGTGGGTGGTAATGGCAGGTTAGAGAATTTAATGGTTTGTCTAGTTCTCACTAGTTCTGTTTCTGCAATCTACTTCTCAATAGGGAGTAGTACCTTGGTCGTAATATCAATTAAATTATCATTCTACTACCACGCTCACAGGCTTAAAAAGATGGTTATCAGTTTCGACAGGTTACATCGAATTTAACGATCTTTAACGCTTGATTGAAAATAAAATGCATGAAGTCCTTAATTCTGAGAAAGAGAAAGTTCTGACATCCTTTTGATAGAAATCTTTATATACTCCCTTTGTTGGTTTTATTTATAAGTTTTGTTGAATATAAATATTCAATATACATAATTATAGTAACAATTTTTGTTGTTGATTTATTTTACTCTAATATAAATTAATTTATTTCCGTGATATACCTAATAACGTTAATGAAGCTAACTCAAACAAAAAAAACATACATAAGTATAGTCGTAAGTAAGACATCGTACCGGAACGCTAAATCGCTTGGCGATACGACTATTTCGATATTTCTCTCGCAGACATGAATAGTTTTGCAACTGTTATGCGTTTTCTGTAGCGCACGAGTCTACATAGCACCGCGCATATAGCCAGGCAGTTCTGCCATCTACACGTTGGTATCAAGTTACGAAAAGTTAAAGTTACGAGTTTGGTATAAAGTTATTGCTCAAAACGAAGAACGCACAACTTAGAATGCCGTAACGTTTTCTATCTGCTAACTTACTTATTTAATTCCTTCGGCGCTACAACCCTTTGTGTGGGTCTTGGCCTCCCTTACCATATTTTCCATTTGAGTCTATTCTTAACTTTTTACTCGAAACTGATAACTTCCCAATTTTTTGTACACCTTCTTCCACACAATCCATCCATTTTTCTTTGTATCTCTTCGTCTGTGGTTTTCATTTTGTCATAACTTTTGCCATCTGCTACTCGACACCATTAAGTGCCCTAACCATTGAAGGCGTTGAGCTTTATAATGTCACATAATTTTTCCCCTTCCACCAGTTTTTCTAGTTCAAAATACATTCTGTGCCTATAGTTTCCGTCTGTATTCTTATGCGGCCCAAATATTTTGTGGAGCACTTTTCTCTCGAACACTGCTAACTTTTTTCTTCTGTGACAGTGAGAGAACAAATTTCACATGCTTAGATTTCTACCGACCTGATGAGTGGTTTATAGAGAAGTTTTGTCTTATGACTGAGCAATATGTTTTCTATCTGTAGGGGCTCTTAATATTGTAATTAGATAGACACTAACCTAAGACACTAAGGTAAATTGCTGTACCTATTAAAGTATTCAGTGAATAATTAAAATCAGTTTGAGAACAATAAGAATTGATCCCACCTAAGGTTAGAGATATTCGATGCGACATAGAGATAGAACAGTAATTAATTTTATAAGGTTTATCAATGGACAGTGGGTTAAGGTTTTGAGAAGTTATTATTTTAATATACCTACTTTATGAGAAATTGTTTTTAAATTCAGTGTCGTTAAAAACTTGGTACACTTGCCATTTGAAAGTAATCTAGATTCTAAATATTACAAGGCTGGTCTATAAAATTAAGGCACGCAATGCAGAGTAAATAGAGATATAGTCATAAACTTTGTTGTTACAATATTATACTGTAGTATATAAAAGAGTTAGTAGCTCTACGATTAAGGGGCTGGACACAAAACCGAGAGATCATGAGTTCGCAACCCGTCTGCAGGGCTGTTGTAGAAATCGTATGCCTAAAAAGATATTCGACTTAAAATTGTAAGGTAAGGGACAAGTACAAATTATTGTTCCGGGTTGCTGCATCCAAAATTTGAATAGACGTAATTGTCGATGACCTCCGTAAAGGAGATGACATATGAAGAAAAAGATTGGAAGGAAATACGATCCCTATGATCCCTTGGTCATTTTTAAAAAATATGCCTAATAATCTTCTAAAAAAAAAAGTTTAATTAAAATTGATAGACCTATAAACCCCCGACGTAAAAAAGTCGATTGTGATGGTCTAAACTACGTTTTTATTTATCTGTGTGTCTGTCTTTGGCATGGTACCTACAATAGGAAAAGGCCGACTACAATCCGTTTTCCTTTGTTTGAGAGCTGACGTGATTGAGATGATTCTTATTTAGGTACACTTAGGTAACATTATAGGCCTCCCCCAGTTCCATCCATTTGCCTCTATCTTTTACCGTTAATAGCCATTGTAGGGGGAGGCCTATACCCATTGAGGGATCCTTATATCAACAATAGCAGTCGCCCGCGACTTCGTCCGCGTGAAAACCTCTTAGGTACCCTTCTAATTTTAAAGACAGACTTTCATACAAAATGTGTAAAGGCACATATAGTGTGCTCTTTCCCCGCTCTCCCTCTCAATTTAGTTTTTTTATAGTTTCCCTTGAAGCAATATTCTCCGTCCCGTCCCGTGTACTAAAGGTCTACATTTTTGTTAAACATTGTATGACATTTCAGTATTATAACATTAAAAATATATATTTTTGGCAAGCTGATGGGTATAAATCGATATTAAATAGTATATTTCACTCTTGAGTCTAGCCTTCAGAATAAACAAAAATAATTTTACAATCCGACACGCAGATAGAGATTAGCCCGTTTAAACAAACGAACAAACTCTTCCGTGTACTAAATAGATATTTGAACAAAGATCGAATTCTTAGTTCATTATCGTATATATAACATAGATCTAAACTCCCCTCCCACACGCGCACCCCCGCCTTGGTGACAATAGCTTGGCAGAAATAGTAATATTTTAATTTCGCCATAACTTCAAAACCAAACGTCCAATTTTAATCTTTTAAATACCAAATATTATCTACATAAATTGTACTTAGTGATGAAATAATTTATTTTGATAAGGATTAATAGCATGAGTAAAATAAATGCGTTTAAATGTAGTCCAAAAAAAAAATCAAGATTTTTAAATAAAAAAATGGTTGTTGTGCCTCACTCGACATAGATAGGTATAGTATGTCGCGGACTTTTTAGTAGATATTTATAAGATCTCCAATTAATTAGAACATTTTATGGTTCTATCTTTTATATTTTAGGCAGCGTACGCAAAATAAGTAACTTTTCTGGTTGATTTTTTACACCTTGTGTCCGAAAAACCCAAATATTTTACGGAACCCTATTTTTCTCCAAAATAAAATTTAGCCTATGTTACTCGTGGATAATGTAGCTTTCGAATGGTGAAAGAATTTTTAAAAACTCTTTATAATATTAGTATAGATATCAATATTGTACATATTACTAACAATTTAGGATAATTACTTTACTAACATTAGGTTTAAGAAATATGAATACTTTTGTGAAGATTAAGGATAAATAAAGGCTTTATTATTTATTATTATTATTAGGTAACATTAATGAAAAGTCTATAAGGCAATCTTAAAGAGATTGGTGTTTTTCTGTCATGATAAGATTCTGACGCGGATGGTTTACAAAATTTTTAATTTCAACTCGTCTTTCATTTCATACAAGATAAAATTGTCGTGTATGAAGGGTTTTTCTTGAAAAATATGGTACAATACATGCAAATTAAATTATAATTAATTATAACCGTCTTGTTTTCCTCTTGTCATCTTTTCCTGTAGTTCATGACGTCTTACAAAAATACGTTTAACGAGATAAATTGATGAATTTTTTTTGATTGATGATGATTTTTTTGGAAACACAACAGCCTTGTACCGTATTTTACTCGACATAATCGTTTTCCTAATTGTTTTCCGTAATATTCCGTTGTGATTTTACACCTACAGAATTAATCTACAAAATTAGTATTGGTCACTTCATGATGTGACCGTATATATGATGAAATAGCTACTCTTAACTTATATTTCTCATTGGAGTAGGAGCGGCATTCTAGTGGATCGGAAAATTGCAAATTGGCAATACAATTTTGCCGATAATTATTTTTTCCTTAGGATACCGATCGGAGACTGCGCAATCTCCCAGTCTTACAACGGATGCACTCAGACCCTTGAACATCTTATCTACTTACTTCTTACAGGGTAAACATGAAAAACAGGTAAAAAATTCAAGTCATCAATGTCTGAAAATAGAGAAAATTTAATGGCGAAATCGATATACACAATATCGGTACACTCAATAGACTTGAAATTCAAGAGGGAATTTATTACTGCTAAAACTAATTACATATGCTTCTCTATAAAAAATAATAGTCAACCAAAAAGTGACCCTTGTATCAGAATACATAAATGCGGTGATTTGACTAGTAAAACTTGTGCGTGCCCAGTTATTGAAAAAGTTTCTTATACAAAATATTTAGGTGTTATGCTTGACCAAAGACTAACTTGGTATCCCCAAATTGAACTCGTTGCAAATCGGATTAGAAAATTAACCTGGATCTTTAAAAAATTGAGACATATTGCTCTGCCTGACTTACTTAATAAAATATATCTAGCTTTAGCACAATCTATTGTTACTTATTGTATTCCCTTGTGGGGAGGAGCTGTAAAGACTAGATTTATCGAAGTTGAGCGTGCTCAACGTTATTTACTAAAAATAATGTTATTTAAATCCTATCAGCACCCCACAGACTTATTATATTCTACTAGTAAAGTGTTAACAGTCAGACAATTATATATATTAAATACCACATTAAAATTACATAAAGCCTTACCCTATGATCTTACTAATTTAAATAAAAGAATTAACGATAATGTTGCGCCCTCAGTGATAACTAAAACGTGTTTTGCAGCTGTACAATGTAAGAAACAATCAGGCCTATTATATAATAAAATTAATAAAACATTAAATATTTATCCATTAAAATATTATGAGTGTAAGAGAAAGCTCACGCCATGGTTACAAGCTCTTACCTATGATCAAACGGAGGATCTATTGAGAGTTGCTAAATAAGTTAACATTTAGTTAAGATAATACACATACACAAATTAAAACACACAGGTACACAAATTTATACTCACACATACACACACACATATACACATACACTATCTCGCATGGTTGCATGTTACAATTATAAGTAAATATAATTTAATTTAAGGTTAATTTTAATTATTATTTATGAAAATTTGTTAATATGTAGCTACTTATGGGAAGAGCGGGACCTTCTGACACAGGTCTAGTACTTACTAGAAGGTCTCAGCCCTATCAGTTATATATCACTGTGAAACAATAAATTTTCATTTCATTTCATTTCATTTCATTTCATTTCATTTCATTGGTGCTCCCAAAGGAACGAGTTCAACGCGGGTGACACAGCTGAGAACAGATAGTACGAGTAAAGAGTATTTTTTTTTATTCGATACAAGTTAGACATTGTCTGCAATCACGCCTAGTGGAAGTGATGATGCAGTCTAAGATGGAAGCGGGCTAACTTGTTTAGGAGTAGGATATCCACACCCCTTCGGTTTTTACACGATATCGTACCGTAACGTTAAATCACTCGTCTTTGTCGGTATGGTGGTCACTAGCCACGGCCCAAGCCTCCCACCAGAAATATAACGTAAGTAAGTAAAGTATAGTAAAAAGAAAAGTAAGTAAATAGATATAACGTTGCCAATAAATACCGTTCATATGTTACAAAGATAAGCTTTGAAATAAGATAAGTCATTTTGTACGTAAGAAACGAGCTGTGACTGCATCGTCTATTTATAGTGCATTTCATCGAATAGTACCTATGCCGTTATGTTGGCAGCGGTGTTTTCTAGTGTTGCCATATTACCTACCTTACCTACCTCCCTCAAACTGAGGAGGATTTTAAGAATTATATTTTTTAATTTAAAATGATAATGGATAATTTATAATGAAACAACTTCTACGGATTTAATCGTGGGTATAAAGTAGCGGCGTAAAAGTTGTTTTAAAAATGAGGATAGTAATAAAAAGCATAAATTATTTCATATTTTTTACTGTAGTTATGATCAGTCAAAAAATATTGATCCAATGGAATTATACCCGACAGATCGTCGTCATCTTCATATTCCATTATATCATCATCGTCATAAGAAGTGCTGCTACTGTCTTCCACCTCAATTATAGACCTGTCCATCTCGCTATCAATAACTGGGCCATCGGCATAATATTTTTCTTCCAGTTTTTTCACGTGCTCACATTCTTTTCTCCATTCTTCTACGGTAATCGTTGCAAATATTTCTTCTGTGATTTGGACGATTTTAGTTGCTTCTTGGCCTATGTTTTTTTCAGCAATTCGTCTTTTTAAAACACTCCATATAAGCTCTATGGGGTTTAAATCGCAGTGATAAAGTAGAAGCCTTACCACTTTATGCCCATGCGCTTCCAGCATTATATCCGCTTCATAAACGGGCGGCTGCTTGTACTCTATTATTATTTCAAAACTAGGAAAGACATTACTTGTTATCCAGTTTTGCATTTCTTCCTTTCTATTAGACATTGTAGGTGCTTTGTTAATCTGTACTGTGTGGTAGGAGGCGTTATCCATGACCACAACTGATTGGGGAGGCAGATTCGGTATAAGCTTTTCACTAAGCCACTTATTAAAATTCGTTTTATTCATTTCGTCGTGATAATCAGCCGCTTGTGACTGAGATCTGAAAATCAGTTGAACATTGGGTATGAAACCCATAGCACCACCCGCGTGGACAATAATCCAACGTGGCCCTTTGGAGTCCGATGATATTACACCTTCTTCTTGTTCGCTTTGTTTTCAACATTTTCCGTGTAATACGGTTACAACAATTTGTTGCGTGTATATACGTCTCATCCAAATATACAACTGGGCGCTGGTTTCCGAGACCATTATTTCGCAACTCTTCCAAGTATCGATAACGCCAGGCTACAATATCGGATCTCTCCATGAGTAATTTCCTTTTGGATCCAAATTTTTTAAAATGAAACCCCATATCTTTTATAATTCTCCACAAAGAATTTTAAGAAGAAGAAGAAGGCTTTCTTTGACGCCTATCTCGCTTTGCATTTCATGCAATAACTTTGTTAGAGTAGGCAATTCCTTTCTGACAGAATAAAATTCATGTATTTTATGCCTTATAGCACACCGATTAAAGTCATCCAGTTTGACTCTTTTAGGCCGGGGGCCCCTTTTGCGAGGTGTTGAATCCATAGTCGACGTGCTGACTGCGACCTCACCTTCTTTGGTGATTTTAGACACGGTTTTCTCGGATATACCTAAAACCAATATTTCGGTTTATTAGTCTATTATCAAAGTCATGTTATATGTAACAATATTAGTCGCAGTACACATGCTTGCTTAGGTCGTACAAAGAACTACCTTTTAAATTAAATTTTAACGATTAAACAGTTAGTGCGGAAATTATTATGTACTTTTGGTAGCCCTATTTGACTAACCTGTAATGGCGGCGGCAAGAGCTTGAACACATCTTAAAGGAATTATAGGGGCATCATTACGTTTTTCACGTTCACAAAATTCCTTCACCTTTAACACCATCATTCTTTCACCACTTTTCAAAGTTTTGGGCATGATTTCAATCGAAAATCAAATGAAAATATACAAAATTGCGGGAGCGTCTTCTCGTGACAATGACAATGACAGACAAAGGTGCCAACATAACGGCATAGGTACTATTCGATGAAATGCACTATACCTTGGCAGTGACAGTGGCTTATTGTGTGAACTCGAGTCAGTCTCAATTGCGGTCAATGACACACAAGTCATTTTGTTGAACTTTCATCTTTAGGTAGGATTACGTGTAGTTATATGAACAGAATATCAAATTAGTGATACCATCATTCATCATTATCAGCCTATTAATGGCCCACTACAGTACCCGGCCTCACTCCTTATAGGAGAGGAGGATGGAGTGTAAACCCGCCGCGCTTCTTCAATTTATTGCTTCGATTATGTCATGGTCATCAGAAGTCGGGCTACGAAGTATTGGGCTTCTATTTAAAAAAAAAAAACTGAGTAAACATTCTCGAAGTTGGGAAGAAGTGGTATTTCACCCTCGTGGCCAGAAAAACAGGTAAAGTCGGCAGACCCGACCATTATTATCACTTGATAGGTACCTCTGATAGTGGTCTACAAGCCTAAATCATTTTCTTCCTAACCCCGGGCATTAGACCTCCGTGGCCCAGATTTTGACGACCTTCGTGGCGCAGTGGTATGCGCGGTGGATTTACAAGACGGAGGTCCTGGATTCGATTCCCGGCGGGGCAGATTGAGATTTTTCTTAATTTGTCTTGGTTTGGCTGGTGGTAGGCTTTCGCTGTGGCTAGTTACCACCCTATCGACAAAGACGTACGGCCAAGCGATTTAGCGTTCCGGTACGATGTCGTGTAGAAACCGAAAGGGTTGTGGATTTCATCCTACTCCTAACAAATTAGCCCGCTTCCATCTTAGATTGCATCTTCACTTAACATCGGCTGTGATAGCAGTCAAGGGCTAACTTGTAGTCGATAAAAAAATAGAGCAGCGCAGAAGATCTATACACATCAGACCAGACTTACCTTCTACTATAAGAGGAAAGCCGTAGAAATAGATGACAAAAAATAATGATGACACAGTTTCAATATGGAAATAGCCGCAACGGTCGAAAGAGTCTCATTTTCATAGTAGGCACTTGTTACAAATTTTCTATAGGCCTTTCGATGTTTTATTTGTGACAAAAACACATTTTGTGATTTGCTTTTGTAGTTGTATTGTAATTAGTTACTAATTACCTAAAAAAAGTAAAAAAATGTAATACTTTTAAGAAACTGTACTGGCATTTGATTGAGCTAAAATTTAGCATACCTGTTTAACTGCGGTGACAAAACAATATGGTGGCGCAAGGGAGCTATTGTGAAAATACAGCCGAAAGATGATCACTGAGACGTAAATAAACAAGACTATCGTTACGACGTAAACGAAAACCTTCGTTTTGATTTGCGTTGATTTTGATGAACCTTTTAACATCAGCCGCTGGCAACAGGCGGCTCGGGATCGTTGTGTTTGGAAGCCACTAAAAAAGGCATATGTCCCACAGTGGACGTCTACAGGCCGATAATGATGATGATGATGATGATTTTACATCAAAATCTATTTTTACAAGCTTGTATTTACTTAGCAATGTACCTAATTAGGTAAACACTAGAGAAAGCCCGTGGTTATAGCCGCGTAGTTTTCATTTCCGTGTGAATTTAGGGACAAAATGTACCTTGTGTGTTATTCTAATATGTAAGTTACCTATATTATTGTGGGTTTAACCAAAATCCATTAGTATTTTTTTGCGTCAACAGTAACAAACATCTATTCATACATGCAAACTTTCATCCTTATAACATTAGTAGGTAAGGGTAATAATAATTAATTAAAATTAAAAAATTCACTTTTAATTTCAATTTATAATAATTTTAACTAAGAGCTCTACTACTACTTAAATAGTTAGTTTAATTTAATTTACATTTTCACTTGATGTCGACTTTCCCGCATTTATATGATGATCAATATAAACAAAAGCATTGATCGCGCGTCCGGTGTTGAGTGTTGACGCCAGCGCGTCTTCCCGCGTGCGCGCGTTGTCTCCCGCGATCTTTTTTACGCGTTTTGGAACGTTTTTGTTAAATTGTTTTCTTTTATGTTATTGATAAATTATTTTTTTAGTGTTATAATTCATTTTATAATAGTTGTGTAAGTATTTTATTCATTAACTAATTCAATTATTAAAATGGAATTTTTGACAAAGTGCTAACTGCTACGTAATTTTCTTATGTAAATTTTTGATTTGTAAAATGTAAATGTTGAAATATAGATATACAAAAATAAAAAAAGCAATAAAACTACAAATTCTTTAAAACGAATTGTTCATTAAATATTTATGATAGAATTTTTTCCCAATTTATTAAAAGTGTTGTTGGTTTTGTTTGCGTAAAATGTCAATTACGAACTTTTTTTTTTCTTTTTAGAGCGCGGTGAAGTTTCATAATGATAAGGGCTGCAGAGGTAAGTTCAAGTTCTACTGATATAGTGTCTTATATTTCTTTATGTATCTTTCATTTTTTAACAATTCAATTTATAAAGCATTTTAATATTCCAGTAACGCTCATTTTAAAGTTTTCTATTCTTCTTTAATAGGTCACTTTATCTTTAACTGAAATTTTGTCATCGTCAAAAGTTCAATGTACAAATCATTAAGTACAAATAATAAAAAAAGGCAAAAACTTTTTGTAATTACGTATATAACAGAAGATAATTAAATCAAGGATAAATTCAGTGGTAAAAACAACTTTATCATAATGTTGTTTTTACCACTATAAACAGCTTGGTATAATTAAATTGTAAATTTGAATTTTTGTTACTTTCTACAACTTTTAAAGAAGAGCCTGTGTTTGTCAGTCCCTCGTCATTTTATGAAAGCTGAAAGCAGTCTATAGGACTATTAGCAATTGACATTAGTATTTAGTAATAATACTTATAATGTTATTATTCAATAATTAGTAAGTAGTTAACAAGTCCGTAATACCAATCGTCCGAGAATACATACATACATAACATCACGCCTTATTCCTGTAGGAGTAGGCAGAGACCACATCCCTCCACTTGCCACGGTCCTTGCATACTTCCTTAGCTTATTCCACTCTCATCAATCCTTTCATCTTCATCTGGTTAGGGTACTCATGACCTGGCCCTTACTTAAAACGTCCTGAATTTGGTCCAGGAACATTCGCTTAGGCCTTCCCCTTCCAAATTTCCATTCACCCTCGCCTCATAAATCTCTTTTGTTAATCTTCTATCATCCATTCTCTCTACATGTCCAAACCATCTAAGCATCCCTTTCACAATTTTAGTGAGTACATCTTCTTTTTGACCGACGAAAAAAAACGGAGGAGGTTCTCAATTTGACACGTATATTTGTTTTTTTTTTTTTTATGTATGACCACGCATAACTTTTTACAGTGTTGTCCGATTTTGATAATTCTTTTTTTATTAGAAAGGTCATACATCCAAGGTGGTCCCATTGTCCTCATGTTAGGATCTGCTGATGATATCCTGGGGAATTTGAAGGAACTCTTCAAATTTTGGAGGCACGCTTACAGCGATTTCGGTTTTTGACTCGATATCGGTAGCTTTTTGGCTACTAGTGCCATATAATATACTATGACAGTATATTACGAGTACGGCACGTGGCGATAAATCACTAAAAAGTCAGAAATAAAATTTTGTAACAAAAAATAGAACCGACTCCAAACGCACTAAAAAGTAAAAAATAACTGTGTCATTTAGTTGCTTTAATTTACTTAAGCATATCTAGGAGTCGGTGCCAGCCAAGGTTTCTACTTTCAAGGACGTTACCTAGAACCCACAAACTGCTTTACTACGTAAAATAAATTTTCCTTAAATTTGGCTGGCACCGACTTCATAGACATGCTTAAGTAAATTAAAGCAACTAAATGACACAGTTATTTTTTACTTTTTAGTGCGTTTGGAGTCGGTTCTATTTTTTGTTAAAAAATTTTTACACCACATTTTTCTCTTATCATACTATTGTTAACTCTGTCACACAGTTTTAACCCCGCTCATACTCCTCAATGCTCTCATCTCTACCGCATTTATTTTACTTTTGTGCTTCTTCTGCCATACCCAACTTTCATTACCATACATAAGTGTGGGCACCAACACACCTCTATGCACAGCCAGTCTTGCCTTTCGTCCGAGAATAAAGCGTAATATTTTGAAGTAGTGAATACCTAGGGTTTTACTCGCAGAGATCCTGCTCCCGAGGAAATATTGATATACTAATGGGATTATGCCACTCTTCATGAGTCTGGCGATCTATAAATAGAATTTTTCGAACCGACTGGAAGTTTTAGAGATTAACCGCTACAAACAGACAGACAGTTTTTTGATGTAAGTATTTACCGTTAGACATTGTTCAAGATAAGGTCATAAAACTGTGGAAGATCTGGCAAAAAACATAAGGATGAAATTATTTTTATTCATATTTTTTCTTTATAAATCTTTGATAGCAATTAATTCAGATTTAACGGAGATAGAGTAAATCTACAAAAAACACATTGAACTAATTAAAATTAAATAAAACATCTTCTAAATAAAAAACTTAATGAATAATTAATGATTACAGACGCGAATAAAATTATTTTTTTAGTTTATTCTAGAGAATTATTTACGGATGTGAAAATCACCGAACTTTCGACTTTATCGACTTAAATTCGGTAGATATTTCTCTGAGAATATCAAAGTAAATCATCAATTGACTGTTTAACAAAATCGCCTTCAATATCGCCTTAAATTAAAGTACATACTTTAAACCGCTTAAAAATATGATAAATCTTCAATTTTTTAAAAATTTACAAAGAAATTAATTATAAAATGTAGAACATGTTTATCAATAAATAGACCAATAGAGCAAAATAAATAGAGCAACACTAACGATGCACAGTTTTATGTAATGTCCTATTAAATTAATTTAATTACCTAGATTTGTGATAATCGATTTTTAATTAGTAATCAAATTTGTGTAGAAAAAATCTGTTAAAGATATAAGATACGAGTAGGTGAGACATGGTTAGCTGTTATTTGTATAAATTAAAATGTAAAATAATGTTGAGTTGTTCGTAACTAGCAGTCGCCCGCGACTTCGTCCGCGTGAACACCCCTTAGGTACCCCTCTAATTTTAATAAAATGAAGTGTGCTCATTCCCCTCTACCCCTTACAATATAATTTTTTATAGTTTCCCGTCAAGCAATATGTTGGCCCATCTGCGACATATAGCCTACGAAGGTGAATATTTGTATTAATTTTTTATTATCTCCTGAAGTATGCGTCCTAATAACATTCAACAGAATAAAAAGTTATATCCATCTGTGAAAACCGTATTATATCCATCTATGAAAATTGTTTTGAAGTGATGCGCGTACAGACAAACAGACAATTTTTTTAAAAACGTTATTTTATGGTTATATCTATCAACGTATGCAACGACAGGAGCTCGAAAGCGCCTCTGATCAGAATTTTCGTCCGACTTGCTTCAAATTAATCGTCACTGCTCGGCTCCTATGTGTCTTAGCCTAATGATATATAACCCATAACCTGCCCAGGAGTATGGACTACAATCGTGCCAAGTTTGGTTAAAATCCCTTTAGTAATTTTTGACCCATGCGTGCACATACAGACAGACAGACCAAAAAATTACTGATTGCATTTTTGGCATCAGTATCGATCACCAATCATCCTTCAATATTAATTTTGAATATATATTCAATGTACGGAATTCACCTCTCTACAGGTTTATTAGAAGTAGATATGTCACTTGTCTTGTCACTAGCACTAGTTTTGACGTCCACCTTGGTGCAATGATATACGCGGTGCATTTATAAGACGGAGATTCAAATGTTCTGAATGGGTCCAGGTCTGCGTGGTGAGGGGCCTCGGCAGCAGCTAGTTACTACCCTACCAACAAAAACGTACCAAGCGAGTTCCGGTACAATGTTGTGTACAAGCCGAAGGGGTGTGGATATCCTACTCCTAACAAGTTAGCCTGCTTTTTTCTTAGATAACATCATTAGTTACCACCAGGTGGGATTGCAATCAAGGGCTAACTTGTAATAAATAAATAAAAAAAATCTCAGCTACTAAGTCGACACACATCCTGAATCATTTTCCCCCCATTTACAGTCGCAATTTTAAAAATTTATATAGCCCATGTCACTTCCACAATTCTGACGAATATAACGACGCATCATATGTCAAAATTCTTCCAAGGGTGTTAGCACATGCCAAAGAAATGGACATACATACATATACTCTCCTAACGCTGTCGGGTAAAAAACAGACATGTGCAATAGGCGGCCTTATCGCTAAAAAGCGATCTATACCTGGCTACTCAAGAAAATACTTAATTGTTGCTTAAAACAATTGAGTGCATATATAATACTTTGACAAATGAAAAATATTATGACAAAATTTTTTACAAAAAATAGAACCGACTCAAAACTCACTAAAAAGTAAAGAATAACTGTGTCATCTAGTTTTTTTTAATTTATTTAGGCATATCTATGAGTCGGTCCTATTTTTTGTTAATAATTCTTATTTCTTACTTTTTAGTGATTTGTCGCCACGTAACGTACGCGTACGTTACGTACGTATACTGTATATTATATGGCCAAAAATATGATACTTTCACAAAAATCGAAATTGCTGCAAGTGTGCCTATAAAATTTTGAGAGTTACTTCAATTTTCCCAGGATATCATCATCAGGTCCTAACATGATGACAATGGGACCATCTTAGAAGTGTGCCCTTTCTAATAAAAAAGGAATTATTAAAATCGGACAACTCTGTAAAAAGTTAAGCGTGGTCATACATAAAAAAATATATATACGTGTCGAATTGAGAACCTCCTCCATTTTTTTTTCGTCGGTTAAAAATGGTTCCCAAGGTAATCTCTAGTCAGAGTTTAGAGTAAAATATAATTTAATAGACTAAAGGAATTGTTAGTGTTTTTGTACAGATACTGCATAGCTATTAGGGTTTTTGTATTTGTTTTTGTCTACTTGTAAATGATGATTACAACCTCCCAATGGATAATTAGGCATGCATATGTTACAAACTTGATTTATGAGTCGTGAAGTTATATATTGTGCTTATACTATACTATTTTTGCTCAGCGGTTTTACCCGCGTAGATTCCGGTCCCGTGGGATTATCGAGAAATCAGCAGTCAGTGAGCGTCTACATCGAAAAATGACCAACTATGCCAAAATTCCTTTCAATAAAGTTAGTTTTAGGGATGTGTAGTACTATTTCGTTTTTATACGAGTAAGTAGGTATATAGATAGGTATCCAGCTACGAATGCCAGGTAAGCATGAGTTTTAAATATTACCTGTGTTTGTTTTCCATGACTGCATGTCGCGTGAGTGCATGACGACATATTACCAAGTTCTGTTTAGTCGCAATCGTATAACAAAAAAGCTTAGTCATCTTCCACAATACTTCAACGGCTTTGACGAATTATTATTATCATTATTACATAATAATTATATTGAAGTATGTTTCCATTCACTTAGCATACATAACATGACGCTTCATTCCCTCCCTCAGACTACACCCTTTTATTTGCTACGATCCTTGCATACTTCCTTACTTAGAATGTAGGGTTATTTAAGGGAAGGATAAACACATTCCTCAAAGGCCATTAGCAGTGTCTGGAGCAGCTAACGATCATAGCTGCGGTAATCATTTAACATCAAATGACCAACCAAACAAAAACACACAAGCAAAGAAGTTTAATGTTTTAGCCGGACCTAGCGAATGTATTGGATTTTAGATGCCAGGAAAAACCGCGATCTTTGGATCGTTACCTAAATATTTACATAATAATATGTAGTTAATGTACTTAAGTAGGTAGGCAACTATGTACAAGTACATGATGTACATATTATACCGGACTTAAATTGGCAATAACCTGGTATTTGATTGTGTCGAAAAACTAAAATAATATAGTAGCTTTTCAGAGATATAAAATTAATATAAATGTTAAAGTCCCTCATTGATCCAAATGTTAGTTGGTTCGGCTATGACGATGTTAAGACTTCGAGTATCGGGACCTGGCCATCGTAAAAATAAGTTATCAGGATTTTTCTTTATAAAAACTTTTAATATCCAAGCGTTGTAAATTATAGAGTAGTAGCAAAAAGTGTAAGGATTTTTTTTATAAATTGCTAATTGACCGTTTCGAGAAAACATCCAAAGATTTTACTTTAAAAAGTCATCGATGGCATATATTTATATTTTAAGGATAGCTTGCTAAACACAAGCTTTTTAAATTATGATCGCGTACAATTTGTTTTTTTTTCATGTTTTTGAAAGGTTGCATACAGTACGCGTCCGATAGTTAGATAATAATTAATTTCTCTATGGAAATAGTTACCTTACTATTATTTTCCTAGGGTTTAGAATAATTACAGTCCTATGCTCCGTACCATTAATTATTGCCGGACAAAAACAAAAACAATATAACTCGATTGCGTAACCTAAGGTAATGTTTACTTTAGATTTATAGGCCAATGCAGATAGCTTTAAAAATAA
Source organism: Mycalesis mineus (assembly GCA_034621355.1). Lineage (NCBI taxonomy): Eukaryota > Metazoa > Arthropoda > Insecta > Lepidoptera > Nymphalidae > Mycalesis > Mycalesis mineus. The sequence goes on from CM067888.1 coordinate 10,369,020, forward strand.
TAAAAAGTATAAAATAAAATAAATAAATAAAATAGCAGTAGGACGAACACCATTGCATAAGGAGGAGAATATTATAAAAATGAAAGGAAAAATAAATTACGGGCGATCGGAGGTCGGGAAGGGGTTGGGAGTAAGGTTTTAGGGGTAAAATACGGATTTTCTCGATTTCCGGAAAAACTGAATGTCCTATGGAAAAGAGTAGAATGGCAAAGTTGTAGGTAATAAAAAGATCCAAAACTTTTGTTCTTAAACTTTTTTCACATAACCTCAAAATTTATTTGAAAAATTCAGAAAACCAACTTTTTTGTTTTTCATTTCTGTCTTTTCCAAATAAAATTTAATTTTTACGATATTTGGTGAAAACTTACCTTTTTATGTCCCAAACACGCTATAATTTATTTGATTTGAAATATTTATTTTTTCACCTTAATAAATATAAAAAAAAAAACCTAATTTTCAACCGAGTTATTACTAAACCCTTACCCCTTCCCGACCTCAGATCGCCCGTAATTTATTCATCCTTTAATATTTATGTTATTCTCTTCCTTTTGCAATGGGTCTCATCTTTCTACGATTTTTTTTTGTTTCAAAAATTATCGGCACTGGCCTATTACCTTATTTAGCCACTAGATAGCGATAAGTCTTGCTGAGCGAAGCGAAATCAATGTTAAATAGGTATGTGTTCATTAAATAAATCGTTTGTCGTACGAACATTTTTAGTACGTAAGTGTACCTACTCGTTTTGTTGGAGATTATTTTTACATAGTCTTTTAAGATTTTTTAATACCTTATTTATTTTGTGTGTAGGTTTAATATTTGCGTTTAACAGTATAACATACTTATAATTAACATGATTTCAAAATAGGTAGGTATGCTATTAAAGACACGACAAAAAAATAAATCCGGTTGTGATTTATTTTTTCGCAAGATGCGATTTGTTTATTTGTATCATATTTACTTAGTATTTTCTAATGTACCGCTTTAATGTGGATTAGATCATCTATTATTTAACTTTATAATAATAATTATCAGACTGATGCTTATGATTAGATAGGTTTCAACACACTAACGTGCTTTGAGAGGCACAGGGATCTAACAGCACTGATGTTACAACTCTGAGCTCACAGGAGTAGCAATAGCTGTCAGATTGGATCGAGTGTAGGTACTCGACCATACAACATTGTTTTACGATAAACTCTACCTATACTAAAGCCAAACTCGATTGAGAATGCTTGTCAACAAACAAATTTAAAATGAAGGTAGAAAATGCAACACATTTTATGCCTAATAAATTGAAAATTATGTTTTGTTTTTTTATAAAATCTTATTTAAAAGATATTAATCTATAAATTAGTTTTAAGCTTAGATACTAATCTAATTTATTGTCTTAACAAGTTAATAAAATAAAAAAGGTGTAAAATGACTTCCTAAACCGATTGGCCGAAATTGGTTAAAAAAAGTTCATCAATTTATTTTTATATTATTTTTCTCATTGGATAACTCTTTCATATAGTCTTTCGTCTGTGCGCGCCCTTAATATTTAGATAATAAACGTAGAGTTGCTAACAATGACAAGTCACTTAGTCCGGTATGCGAATTGCGAAGTGAGGAAATAAATGCCCTTTTTATAATCGTTCGTAAATTAGTAATTAATAGTTTTTATTGTCTCTGCTACTTATATAAATGAAAACAATAGAAACTATGTAACGATCTTACCTAGATGTTAATAATAAGGTTGTGACAGGGGAAAAGTTGATTATCTTTTTAACGGTTTTAGTTTTCATCAAACAATTCTTTTTTCATCTCTTATATCGTAACAGTTCATGATAATGCTATGATATGTATAAAACTCAAATTATGAGAGTATCATTTGCGAGGTGTATTTGAACGCATATACGAGTGTCCCATAATTAATGGATTAAATGGAAATGGGAGATACGTCATCTTATACATTTTTTTTCGGAATATTCCTTTTAAATTAGTTCTCAGAATGAAAGAAAAATAAATAGTCCACTTAAGATTCTTTTTTTACAAGACAAAGACTTAATCCACTTAAGATTCTTTTTTTAAGACGGAGGTCCTGGGTTCAATTCCCGGCGGGGCAGATTGAGATTGTTCTTAATTTGTCTTGGTCTGGCTGGTGGGAGGCTTTCACCGTGGCTAGTTAACACCCTACCGACAAAGACGTACCGCCAAGCGATTTAGCGTTCCGGTACGATGTCGTATAGAAACCGAAAGGGGTGTAGATTTCATCCTACTCCTAACAAATTAGCCCGCTTCCATCTTAGATTGCATCATCACTTAACATCAGGTGTGATAGCAGTCAAGGATTAACTTGTAGTCGATAAAAAAAACAAAACATTATTTATAAAAACCGGCTAAGTGCGAGCAGGACTCGCGCACCGTGGGTTCCGTACAAACCTGTAAAGGTCCAAGTATTTTGATACTTTTCCTTTTCGGCTTTTACGAGTTTATGATGATGATGATTGTTATAATGATGAATAGTTAATAAATTCCGCTGTAATAATTTATGGTTAAAATTGCTTTACAGGCATGTGGATGCCCCATACGGGAGATAGGGCCGTCGATGGCCGGCTCCTGTTCCAGCCAGTTCATCATATTCATGAGCCTGCTGGAATCCTTCATCAACGGCAGATGTGACCTTGCCGACCCTTGCAACCGCGTGACGGACCATCTACCAGACGATAGTTACGACTTTGTGGTTGTCGGCGGAGGCACTGGGGGCGCTGTAGTCGCTGCGAGGCTGTCAGAAAATCCACAGTGGAAGGTATTAAAAATAATTTTAAAAATCATAAATTCATAATTATTTAAAGCTTTGATAGTTCGTAGCCGACTGGTTTTTTTTATTTACTATACAAATTAAGCCTTGATTTGTTACACTAAAGTAAGTACTATGTAGAGCTAATTACGGATTACTAGTTAACTACGTAATTCTTAGTAATAAATAGTTAAAGAATAACTTTTAATCATGTCTAATAATACATCATTATCAGGCTCATCTTTTGTATATATTCCTATAATAATGTAACAACCTAACAGGACAAAGTACCCAAAATACTTAGCATCAAAGAACTAAATATTTGAATCTTTGCTCAATTAGTATTTTTTGAATAATATGTATTTTTCTCGTCAGAAGTTCTTGAATATGAGTATCGATGGCTTTGCTTGGTCTTGATTATGTCTGTACAGTTAGGGCCTTTTAAAATAGCAGAACAATAGAAAAATAATCAACAATAATGTGGCCTTAACCATGGTCAATTTAATCGGCTAATCAATCAAGCACGCCGGCTTTAGCCGTGGTTCCGCATGCATTTGTCACGTCAGTGTCTGTACAGCTTGAATAGAAGATAGCTCTTTGTTTCTAATGCTTAGGTCGTACCTACTCGTCGCGATAAAATTCACGACAAAGGCAGAGTAGAGTGTTTGATTAATGGTATTTGGCCATACATCGCACTGTCACCTTTTATAACCTGCCCTGCAGGCTATAAGGCATAATAGCATCAGTGTAGTAGAGCTTTGTAATAGAAGTGGTAGAACTACTAAGAATAGTGAAGTTAATTTTCCCAGACAGAACTCGTCTGAAAATAATCAACAATAATGCTTATGTCTGCCGCCAAGCGGTCGCTATATTTCGATCTGAAGGGCATGCTTGCCGTGGTAAAAACAGATACATGAAGCTTAACATAAACTTAACTAACTTAACTACTTTGTAGGACGTGCTCCTAGCATGCCCTGCAAAGTATTGTCCGTTTGTCGACGATGATTATCCACTTACCATCATGTGGGTCATCATGGCAAAATTATTATCGTCGACTTCTAATTATAAATTTTCATAATCAATTATCACGAACCAGGTGTTGCTGATAGAAGCTGGTGGTGACGAACCGATAGCTTCCTCGGTGCCTTCATTTGTGACGGCGTACTGGGGGCAAAATGAAACCGATTGGAACTACAGCACTGTGCCTCAGGAGAAAGCCTGCCTCGACAGCGGTGGTGTGTGCTCTTGGCCTCGAGGGAAGATGCTTGGTAAGTTTTTCATCAGTTCCAAGGTCGTACTACAGTAGTTGCTTAAAATAACTGATTGTAATGAGGTTTACATTAATATTTCAAGTGTTAATATCGCTAAAGTAATAATTAGTTGACTGTTCCGTTAGGCCAGTGATGTGGCTTCATATCTTTATGTTCTGGGTTGACTAAGGAAAGACTCACGGGGTTTGTCATATCGATCTCTAAGTACAAATATTGTTTTTTTCGCCTACCCGCATTGTGTGTAAGTGTATGTAACTTAGCGTGTCGAAATTCCTTCTACTTCATGTCTTGGCTTGTCGGATCAAATGTCCTCCTTATCTCCTGCTCGTAGTGCCTGCTACACTACTACGTGGGAGGCCTGGGCATAAAGTGGGCCATTAAAATGGTTACCTATACCTTTGATTGAGACGTTTTTTAGTTCGTTGCGTTTTACACTTGCGTGACCGAAAATCGAATACAAATTGTGTTTGGATAACCCTTCTAACCGTTATAATACCTTGGCAGGTGGCTGTTCAGTAATTAACGGTATGATGTACATGCGAGGCAACCCCGCCGATTACGACGGCTGGGCGGTGAACGGTGCGCGCGGTTGGTCGTGGTTCGATGTGTTGCCATACTTCTTGAGGAGCGAGAACAACAAGGAGATCGGTAACGGCGTGTCTGGACAGTATCATAATGTTGGAGGACCTTTGCCTGTGCAGCGGGTAAGATATTTTTTTTATATTAAGTGGTTCTTGATCGAAGTAGAGAGCCTTTTCTCATCGGGGAGATAAGTTCCAGAGATGACTGTTCTGGGGGAGAATTTTGGTTAAGTGCGATTTCTCCACTTATGGCCGCGTTCAATTTATAATGGGAGGCTCCGAGCTCGCCGTAGAAAATTATTGATGCCTCTTTTGTATCTGCTTTATATGTCTTTTGGGGTCATCTACCACAAGTGATAAAATGACTTTCTAGGGGAAAATTTCGGTTACGTGCGTCTTCTCCACAGGAAACCTATGTAGGTAATTGACCCTCAATGCATAACAGTAGGTCTACCTCGTTGGTGGACTGCCTCGTTGGTCTAGTGGACAGCCTCGTCGGTGTAGTGGTTAGCCTATGTGGCTTCGATCACGAGGTCCTGTATAATTATCTAAAAGGAATTATATAAACTTTTCTGATAAGCTTGTGTTTTTACTTATTTAAATTAATTAATCCGCAAATTAATATTTTTCATCAATTGCTGGTACGATTGAAGTCAAGAGCATTTATGGGCATTATTTCCAATTGTTCGTCGCAAAGATCTTTATAAAACACATTTTACATTCTGATCGTCGCTAAAATAATGCGCAAACTTGAGCAAATAAAAAACGTATAAAATATAAATACTTAGTGTGACACTTTTGGATGCGACTGAAATCTGGTCAGACCAGACTTTCTGCCTTGAATTAGTCACCGTGAAAGCGATACTAATTTGAATCGTACATACTCATACATCTACACGTAATGGTCTCGATTCACCTTTTGGACTCCGAAACCAATTTTTGATTTTCGACATTTATTTTGTTTTTTGATACTCACAAACATTACTTGCTAGTGCTGATTAAAGTCACGCATGACGAAAAAGCAGTGATATGGTTTAAATTAGAACGTGCTTGCCTAGAATATAGCTATTCATCCTTACGTACTATTTTTTTTTATCGACTACAAGTTGGCTCTTGAATGCTATCACACCTGATGTTAAGTTATGATGCAATCTAAGATGGAAGCGAGCTAACTTGGTAGGAGTAGGATGGAATCGAATAGAAATCCACACCCCTGTCGGTTTCTACACGACGTAGTGCCGGAACGCTAAATCGCTTGGCGGTACGTCTTTGTCGGTAGGGTGGTAACTAGCCACGGCGAAAGCCTCCCACCAGCCAGACCAAGACAAATTAAGAAAAATCTCAATCTGCCCCGCCGGGAATCGAACCCAGGACCTCCGTCTTATAAAATCCACCTCGCATACCACTGTGCTACGGAGGTCGTCAAATAGGCTAGGCTAGGCTAGGCTTTATATAAGTCAGCAATCCATTACCAATAATCTTTTTTGGGTGACTATGTATTTAATGCGTTGACTTAGTTATTATTATTAGAGCTTTACATATTTTCCTATAACCTGTAAAAAAGGAAAGAAAGTCTATTTCCCACAGTTTTTAGCAAATCTTTTTTAGGGCAATAATTAGGATCATCCTAAATGACATAGAAAGCAAATTACCATAATAATTATGTTACAGTTCCGTTACGCGCCTAGATTCGCCCATGACGTGGTGTCTGCTGGCATAGAAATGGGTTTTCCGCCCACAAGTGACCTAAACGGAGAGACGGGGACTGGCTTTACCATCGCGCAGGCCTTTAACGAGTAAGTAAATACAAATATTCAAATTGCGCCACTCTTTAGGTGCTAAGCGTGGTTAGATGGGAACTGTATGAGCAAGCCGGCTGCCTCTTAGGGTCTGAGTCTTCTCTGCGCTCGGTATTATGGTATATCGCAATTTTGCTTACATACTGCTAGTTTACTGCTGGCCAACGACGTCTACCTTTGAACTCGTATTAGGCAGGTAGTTTTCTGAAGGCATTAGTGACAAATTTAATTTTAATAGTTACAAAATCTCCATTACGGTGCAATTAAGTGACTTTTGCTCAAATACTGAAACGTCACTAAAATATAAGAATCACTTATATACTGAACGTCTATAAACACCTTTGTAGGTAACTCAAACATGACTCAACCATCTACTAAAATTCAGGAGGTTTTCAAGTGAATGATGGATTCGAGTCTCGTGTATTGAGATATTTGTAGTTTAACACGTTCATAATCGAGCCAATAATTATGAAATTACTTAGATGGCTAAAATAAAAAAATAATGAATTGTTAAGGTACCACGCGATGTCGCGCGAATGGCCATATCGTTACAGCGCGCTTCATGCGACGTCGCGTGATGTGGCTATGAACGTGTTAATAAACACTTTAAACATTACAGCGGTGGTTCAAGATTCAGCACAGCAAGAGCATATCTCCGTCCAGCGTCCAAAAGAGAAAACTTGCACATTTTACTGAACGCGGTGGGTTCCAGAGTCATAGTGGATCCAGTTCTCAAGAAAGTCACTGGAGTAGAGTACATCAAGGATGGCGAAAAGAAAACTGTTGGAGTTAATAAAGAGGTAAATTTCCACACTTTTAAAAGACTTTAAAAAGGGAGATTCTCAGTTTGATCTCCACGGTTATCTCTCCTATGGCTAAATCGATTTAATTAGTCTAAGATCCGAACTAAAATCGACCTTCACCGAACTGATAATAGAATGAAATATATTTCATGACATATATTAATATATTAGAGTATATATTAAAAATAGGTTGCCTAAAAAATCCTGGACAAACTATTTTTTATTATTTTTTAAAAAATAATTTTTATACTCTAGTAAACAGTAAGCGTTATTTAGGACTAAATATTTATTGATTTAGCTGATTTTATATGGTGTCATATTTTAGTATTATATTTAATATATATGATTTATATTTATTGAATTAATTATTTTTTTACAACTCAGAAATAAGTTGCTTCAAAATAACACTCACTGTTTACTAGAGTGTAAAAATTATTTTTTAAAATAATAAAAAATAGTCTGTCCAGGATTTTTTTAGGCAACCTATTTTTAATATATTTTCTGATATACTAAATTTGTCATGAAATATATTTCATCCTATTATCAGTTCGGTGAAGGTCGATCTTAGTTCGGATCTTCTACTAAATTTCGTTGTCAGAAAAGTAATTGTTAGGTACATGTCAAAAAAAGGTTCTCATTTTTTAACCGACGAAAAAAAACGGAGGAGGTTCTCAATTCGACACGCAAATATAATTATTTATAACTCTTTATTATTAGAAAGGGCACACTGCCAATATGGTCCCATAGTCATCATGTTAGGATATGATTATGATATACTGGGAAAATTGAAGGAACTCTTCTAATTTTATAGGCACACTTGCAGCGATTTCGGTTTTCGTATAAGTATCGTAGCTTTTTGTGCCGTATAATGTACTATGAGAGTATAGTATAGTCGGTGCCAGCCAACGTTTCTACTTTAAGGACGTTACCTAACCTAGAACCCACAAACTGCTTTACTACGTTAAATAAATGTTAGTGAAACTTGGCTGGCACCGACTTCATAGATGCTTAAGTAAATTTTTTGTTAAAAAATTTCGCATTATAAAGTAAATCGCTCTGAAGTTGCAATACGCTGAATAGAGCTCGTATACCTATGACCGTGCTAACAAATATTTTTACAACAAAATTAATTTGGACACTGCGCAAGAATGTGCCTCGTAATTAGAGCGAATTAGAACATTGGTGATCCTTATTCTAACGATGTTTAACTAAATATGTTTACTTAGTTTGGAAGACCCAGTATTTATTTAGCCTTGTTTGCTCTTACAGGCAATTCTATCTGGAGGAACACTGAATTCTCCACAAATCCTCCTACTCTCTGGCATTGGACCAAAGGAAACACTAGACAAATTCAACATTCCTGTAGTAAAGGACTTACCAGGAGTAGGCCAGAATCTTCACAACCACGTAGGGGTGTCGTTGGAGTTCACACTGACAAAGGAACCTGATGTACCGGAACTGTCGTGGGAGAGTGCTATGGAGTACATGCTAAAGAGACAGGGACCTTTATCTGCCACTGGGTTATCACAGGTATTTAACTATGCAACAATACTAGGCAAAACATTATCATAATTTTTAATGGACCCCAGAATGCTCACAAGGATTTGGGATTGTGGTGGATCTATTAGAGTTCATACTGACGAAGGAACTGAACTATTGTGAATTGGTGCTATGGTATACCTACATGTTGAAAAGACAGCCCTTTCTCCCAGCCACAGGTCATCAATGCAACAATACTAGGAAAACTATTATTATATTTTTTTATTGGACTCAGAACCTTCACAACCGGTACTGCTAGGTGAGAATTAGAAAGAAATTGCATTAAAGATTAAACAGTGCGGTAGTGGAGTTACTACAAATAGTCTAACATCACACCTTCAAAGCTCATCAGTTAATCCCAAATATATTAAGCAAGGTAATAGACAACTAGACCATACCTACATAATAACCAAACCATGTACTGATAGTTATCAGGTAAAGTGAACTCCCGCTTGGCCGCCAGCGGGGGAAGGCACCCTGACATCCAATATTTCTTCGGTGGCTACGACAGCTCGTGTGGCGACGGCTCCCTTGGCGACGCTGATGCTATTGCAGATCCGAATAACAAGAGAAGTGTTACGTAAGTTATTAGAGCTTTTGAAAAAATACAGAAATTAGTAACTGTGTTTATATTACGCAAAAACCTATAAGCTGAAATCTTAAATGACTTTTGAAAGAATACTTAAAAAAAATTATTGCCGACTGCATAGTTTGACATATCAAATGAACGATCGTGTTATGTCTTACGAAAGGCAAATTAGGAACTTAGATATCTCTGAAATTACTGAATCATACCAAACATGGCAGGGAAATCACACTATAAGCATCATACGGATCCCTGTTCACACGAATCCAACTTGCACTCCTCTGATTTTTAACCGACGAAAAAAAAACGGAGGAGGAGGTTCTCAATTCGACACGTATATATGAGCTGTATGATAATGTATGACCACGCATAACTTTTTACTGAGTTGATTTTGATAATTCTTTTTTTATTAGAAAGGACATACTTCCAAGGTGGTCCCATTGTTGGCACCGACTTCATAGATACGCTGAAGTAAAATAAAGCAACTAAATCACACAGTTATTTTTTAATTTTTAGTGCGTTTTGAGTCGGTTCTATTTTTTGTTAAAATTTTTTATTTACTTACCTTTAGACGGGCTACATGGTCCGTCAATGAAACTGTAAAAGACATGTATCTTGAACTTATATTGTTGACAGTATATCCGCGATAGCTCTCCAGCCCCGCAGCCGCGGCTACCTGACACTGCAGTCGACCGACCCTCAGCAGCCTGCGCTCATGCAGCCCAATTACTTCCTAGACGAGCACGAACTCGATGTGCTGGTGGACGCGGCGAGAATTGCATACCGACTCGCCAATACTACGGTACGTATATATTTCTTATTATGTTATTATACGTTAGATTCCTACGACAAATCGTATCAGGAGAGCCCGCTTTTCGCCCCCAAAAGGAACGAGATGTGACGAATCTCGAAATCGCTTTCATTTATGTTATTGGTATTTTTACGTTGCGTTCCACGAGGAACAAGGGAGCAACTGAGTCCATTCTGGCAGAGTTTCGCATGCCAGAATAAAACTAGCTTTGTTCTGGGTTTGTAATATGCAAGGTAAATGGTAAATGGAAGGATGTACGCCTACTATGGGATTGAGGTGTAATGTTATGTAGTTATGTAAGTTTGTCTATTTGATTATTTTTTCTTAATTTTGAATCACGGGACTCTGTGTGCGCTTATAGTAGGCTTATGAAATATAGAGCTTTGCCAAATTGTCAGTAATAGTTCGCAATCGGGCAGAGACTGAAAGGTACGTTAAACCTGCGGTCCGGTCGTTATCAATTAACATCAGATAGTATTCGTTACGAAACTAAACACTACCCTATGTCTGTCAACCCTGATAGGAGCTGCAGCATCTATCTAATCTCCATATCCCCTCTCTTATAAGAAGGAAAGCTCCCCCATAGTGTGTTAAAATAGGCTGATAATGATTCTCTAGATTATATCTAATCGTTACAGATTTTGCGCGAGAAGTACGGTATGCAGCCAACAGAAGGCTACGGCGCGGAGTGTCCTGGCGGCGGCTCAAACCCCACGGACGAGTTCTTCCGCTGCCTGGCGCAACTGCACACCGCACCGGAGAACCATCAGGCGGGGACCTGCAAGATGGGCGCCAAGGACGACCCCATGGCGGTGGTGGACCCGCAGCTTAGGGTGTATGGGATTGATGGTAAGTAGCTATCACATGATTTTTATGTTTGCAAAAATTGCGATGCTGGCGGTATTCGAAAATTGCGGTGCTGGCTGAAGTGGATATTAGGTTTTTTTTCTCATAACAGGTGTAAGGCCTATAATGCCATCTAGTGTCAACTTTTAGCAAGTTACAATACTATCGAACGCATGAGATTCAATCCAATTTAAAAAATGACATGTTCCAATTTTTATAATTTTATTGTTACTGGTAAGTGTTAACCAGACTTTAGTGTATAATTTTTGAAAATAAACATCATATCAAACATTTCAAAGCCGGCGGGTGAGTTTGTAACTAGACTCTTGTACCATAGGAGGTATGAGTTAACTTAAATGGTGTTTTGCTGTTCAAAAAACAAATAAATCATATCATCATTATGCCCTTTTCCCACTCAAGTGGGGTGGGTACATCACCATCATTTTGTCACCTTAATTATTATCACTTACGAGTATATATCCATTTTTACACACTCCAGAAATAAAACAAATAAATCTTGATAAATGACAACTATATTTTAACCGACAAAAAAAGGGAGGAGGTTCTCAATTCGACACGTATATATATATATATATATATATTTTAATATGTATGACCACTTTTTACAAAGTTGTCCGATTTTGATCATTATTTTTTTATTAGGAAGGACAAACTTCCAAGGTGGTCCCATTGTCATCGTGTTAGTATCTGATGATGAGATCTTGGGGAAATTGAAGGAACTCTTCAAATTTTGGAGGCACGCTTACGGCGATTTTGGTTTTTTTTGTTAAAAAATTTTTATTTCATACTTTTTAGTGATATCACCAAAACAACGAAAAAAATTACTAAAAAGAACCTACTCAGAACTAAATAAAAATAATGTATCAATATTCACAAGCTAGTTAACATTCCAACATCCCCAGCCAAGGTTTCTACTTTAAGGACATTACCTAGAACCCACAAACTGCTTTACTACGTTAAATAAATAAACTTGCTGGCACCGACTTCATAGATATGCTTAAGTAAATTAAAGCAACTAAATGACAGTTATTTTTTACTTTTTAGTGCGTTTTGAGTCGGTTCTATTTTTTGTTAAAAAATTTTCATACGAAGAACAAGGACAGAGACAGCACTTTACTATACTACTAAAGGGGAAAGTTTGTAAGTGTGTATGTTTGTTACTTCTTCACGACTAAACGGCTGGAGCGATTTTAATAAAATTTCGTATGGAGTTAGCTGACACCCTGGATCAACAAATAGGCCATATTTTATCCTGAAATTCCCACGGGAAAGAGACATAAGTGAATGACACCGCGGGTGTCCTTTAGTACTATATATTTAAAGTATACGCGGTTCTAATAAAAACTTAGAAATCGGTTGGCTAATTATACTTCTATTACCTCCAGGACTACGTGTAGCGGACGCATCTATAATGCCCACCGTTGTATCCGGTAACACGGCTGCGCCCGTTGTGATGATCGGCGAGCGCGCCGCAGAGTTCGTCATCATCAAGTACCAGGAGCTGCTGAGGACACGGTTCGGTGAAGACACGGTCCCTGGCGGCATCTTTACTGATTCCAATGATGGGTTGGTTTACGAATTAACGTTTGAAAATAATAAATTAGTTACATCATACGAATTTTTTAATTCTTGACTAATTAACTTTGCTCGATTTTTAAGGAATTTTATTAAATTCTCAAACCGACTTCAGAGATTAATTACACTAAAAAACGAAAAAGAATATTATACCTATGTACTATCTACAAATTGGAGTACAGGCTTAGACTTTAGTTTATTTTGGTTTATACTGAACTAAGAAATATTTTACTTTTGTATCCATATAATTGATAAGAACAAAATAAGTATACTCAAAGCCCGGAGTCAGGGAGTTGCTGGTGTTACACCCCCGTGTCTCTGAGGGCTCGTTAAGCCGTCAGTCCCGGTTACAATTATCAACATCTGATATTCATCTTTAATAAACAAAACATCTTCCTAAATCCGCCGCAATGGAGCAGCGTGGTGGATGTACGCTCCATATGCCCTCTCCTATAAGGGAGACCTGGCCCTATGTGGGCTGTAATAGGCTGATAATAATAAGTACTTAAAAAATTGGTCGTCTGTAAAGTCGGTTTACTGACGATAGTTGAACGTGACAACGTCTTAAGAAAATACTGATGTAATGGTATCATTTAATTGGTTATTAAAATTTTTAATTTAAGTATTATTTTTATAAATATTAATTTAAATTAATAAAATAATTGATTTTGATTTTATAAATTTATAATAAATATATTAATTTTAAATTTAAAATTAATATATTTAATAGACGGATGTCGAACGCTGCCAAACGCAAAGGCCGATTGTGCTTTTTTGTCGCTCAGTTGGCTCTCGCTTGCACTCCAAGCCTTACATGGAACGCCTCAAAGCGAGGTAACGACGCATGACGTCATGTTTTTTCGTGCGTGAAGCCGGCTCTATCGAATTATAAGACGTTGTCACGTCAAAAGCAGATGTCATGTAATTTGTACCTATGTTTTTTCGTATAACAAACCATTTATTTATTTATATTTATTTCCCAGGTGGAACAACAACGAATCAGGCGACAAATGGATCGGACCATGGAAGCCCTGGGACAAGCAGTGGGACCCAGCGTGGCTCAAGCAGCACGACTATCCTTACCAACACGTAGACTGGAACACGAAGAACAACGTGAACCAACCGCCATACTCGAGATAAAGCATTCATTAGTTAAATCATTATTATAATAGGTATTTAATATTTTGTGAGTTTTTATCTTCATTTTGTGCCTCGAGTAGATATAACTGTGCCCAAATCGAAGTTATGGAGGGTAGAGGAAAGGAGAGTCATCTTGTAGGCAGAAAACGAAAAACCAGGTTGCGTTAATTAAAGTTTCACAGCCCTGAGGGATCCCGTGGCAACTATGTTGAGGCGATAAAAAATTTAATGACAGCTGTCATTATAGCTCCGTCGCTACCCGGGAAATTAGCCGCGGGCCTCAAAGAAGGTTTGAATGTTAGGCCCACAGGGGTTTTAATTAACATTTAGGGGTAAAATTTGTGTTGGGGCGCTTGTCAAAACAAAAAAAGTAACTTCAGTATTTGGCGTCTTTTGAGAGTTCTTATAAAAAATACATCGTGTAAACATCTCGCTTCTCGTCGATCATCCCACGTTGAGTTCGTCTGTACGTCCAATATGACAAAATGTTATTGGTGTATACCGACTTCTGTTGCGTCCGCTTCAAACTGATTTTTTTTTTAAAAAAACAATACAAGTCTCCGAAATGTCAAATGTCTCAGTTGCCTCCGCGGGTTTATTTTTGTGGTAACTGTAAATGTTACAGTTACGACTACAACCAAACTCAAGCCGCCTTCAGAAAATAGAATATCTGTAAGTGGAAATTACAAAAACTCAAATCGAAGATAAAAATAGAACTACTACGATAAGTATTACAATATTACAAACATTGACGGCCGATTGGCTTCCGCGTTCTAGGCTGTGGGTTCTATTCCCGCATCTGGAAAATGTTTGTGTGATGTGCATGGATGTTTTTTAGTATCTGGGTGTTTATCTATATATTATAAGTATTTATGAATAATATATATATAAAATATTCATCAGTTATCATAGCACCCATAACACAAGCTACTTACGCGTACGTTTACTTTGCGGCTATATAGCGATGTGTGTAATTGTCCTATAATATTTATTAAGATTATTTATTAGTTTCGTCATAATTTTTGTACTATAGAAATAAAAATACTCCATTACTGAAAATGCCCTGGTGGTTAATTTATTTGACTAAATAATTATAACAATATTAATAAATTAGTTTCACTTCATTTCCGTTTCCCCTTTGCTGGTACTTCCTCCTCCACCTCAGACCTAGAATACAAAAAGCTCATCTAAATATCTGAAAATTTCACTTGGCTTAACATTTAACTCGCAGTTATCGATAGAACATGGTACGAACCATATAGATTTTTTTTTATATTTTTTATTAATCACAAGTCAGATCTTGACCGCAAATCACACCTGTGGGGCAAGTGCGAGTTTTACACCAAACGACTGCGTAAAAACGTAACCACTATTATATAGAAAAAAAAGCGTTCACTCTCGCTGTAACTAGATGGCGCTACTAAAATTCCATATAAATTTGCGTTACGTTTTTACGCAGTCGCTCGGTAACAAATTCACACTCGACATCCTGATGGTAACTAATGCTGCAATTTAAGATGGATGTGGGCTAACTTGTTAAGAGTAGGATCAAATTCACACTACATTCGGTATCTACACGACATCGTACCGGAAATCTAAATCGCTTCACGGTACGTCTTTGTCAGCAGGGAGGTAACTAACTACGACCGAAGCCACCAGCTAGACCCGGACCAATTAAGAAAATCTCAATCAGCCCTGCCATCAATCGAATCCGGGTCTTATAAATCCACTGCACATAACATTGCGCCACGGAGGACATCGAAGATTGGCAATAAAAGTCGTTGACCCCAAAACCCAGCTAACCTAGAGCAAAGGTTTCTTATCTTCCTGGTCAGCCAAGTACAACGAAGTAGGTACTTACTCTTCGCTGGCGTCCGGTGTCTCGTCTATGGTGACGTTTGGTTTAGACACGCGCCTGCTGTCTACCAACTCAGTGGAGTCGTTCAGCAGCTCTTGTTCCTGGAAAATTGTAACAATGATGATACTGTCATAATTATTTACCGGGTTATCATGTGTGTTGAAGATTTCTTTGCACTAATTGAATATTTTACTCTATCAAAACTTTGGGGTCTTAAATACTTTTTTAAAGTTACGCAGTAAAAGGTTAGTTAGTGACATGTAACGTCACGCATCAGTACAAAATTACGTTGTGCGAAAAAGGGACAGAAGACACTTCCACTCCAAGAATTAAAATGCCTGTAAATTTGCACATATTTATTGGACTTTAATTTTCAGTTTACGTCTTTATTTTATAGTAGGTTATAACAAATTAATTTTTTTTTACGGAAATTAATCGTCAATTTGTCGAATTCATTTATTTCAAGTAGGCTAATTTCAAGCACTTTTGAAACGTCAAATTAGACTATTTGTAGTGACTCTACCACCGGCTCGGAAGGCAGGTCCTGTTAAGAAGAGCCGGCAAGAAACTCCAAATTAGACTATTTGTAGTGACTCTACCACCGGCTCGGAAGGCAGGTCCTGTTAAGAAGAGCCGGCAAGAAACTCAACAGTTGCTCTTTTAAAATTATTCATTTTTACAATATTAACTGTATTGTACAAAAAATTATTTATTCCACTTCTTGTGTGAAGTTGAAAGCCGATCCAATTGCCTCTCAACATGATTGTCATTTAAAAATTCATCAATAGTATAATAACTTTGGCTCAGTGAGTTTTGATACATTGCATAAACTTATACATTGGCAGATCAAGAACTGAATTGGGCAACTTGTTGTAGAAGAGTACACTCAATCCCAAAAATGACTTTTGTACTTTTCGGAGGCGATATAACTAACTTATGACCATTATATTATGCTTAAGGCTTATGTCACAGGTATAGAATTTCTACTATAGATTGTTAAAATTTTTTAACTAAAAATAGAACTGACTCAAAATGCACTAAAAAATAACTGTGTCATTTAGTTGCTTTAATTTACTTAAGCATATCTATGAAGTCGGTGCCGTACTATACTCTCCTAGTATATTATACGGCACTTGTAGCCAAAAAGCTACCGATACGTACACAAAAACCGAAATCGCTGCAAGTGTGCCTATAAAATTTGAAGAATTCCTTCAATTTTCCCAGGATATCATCATCAGATCCTAACATGATGACAATGGGACCATCTTGGAAGTGTGTCCTTTCTTATAAAAAAGAATTATCAAAATCGGACAACTCTGTAAAAAGTTATGCGTGGTCATACATAAAAAATATATATATGTATGTATACGATATACGTGTCGAATTGAAAACCTCCGTTTTTTTTTCGTAGGTTAAAAAAATAATGTTGTATTATTATTTATTACTGATGTGTATGTATATAGGAAGTTTTGTACATAAACGAATTTAATTAACTCAAAAATAAGAAAATTATCGTTTACTTTTAAACCGGGTCACATCCTCAGTCACACGGAGTCGGCGTCGTACAAATGTGCCACCCGCTCTGTGAACTAGCGAGAGTTGTTGATAATAATGTGTCCATCATTTTGTTATTTTTGAGGCAGAAATTGAAAAAAAAAGAGTATTTCATAAAATGTTCAGAACAGAATATCTGCACTTTAAGCAAAATCACCATTTGTAAGTTAATTTATTACACTTACAATATCGTTGTCGTAAATAATGGTATGCAATTCCGTTTCATCCGCAGAGTTGTTTTGCATTGAGCTAGAAGTGCTGCTCCTCGACCCGGCCGACGAGCGCGTTGTACGCCGTTCTTCAATCGCTAATAAAATAATTATGGCTTAAGAAATCTAATAACTTAAATTTATCTATAGAAAAGTTATGTGGAATGTTCATCGAACAACAAATTGAAAAAACTTATATAATTTGGTAATGACAATAATAATAAATTAGATTAATAAAGTAAGAGCATTTACTTATTGTTAATATTTATCAAATAACATTTTATAAAGAAAATTAATAACATAATTTAAATTTTATTAGGCATGAAATAAAGCGTTTTCCAAAATAATATTGAATTTTGATTTTGAAGGTTGATACACATTTCACATCGATTTTAGCTTTAGTTCACACTGCGACTCCGTTCGCGAGAAATTCTGTTTGGTGATAGTTAAAAAAAGTACCCTTTCACTCCCGCAGGCTTTGAATTATCTCTGTACATTAAATTTCATTTAAATAGGTTCAGTACAAATTCTCACTCCAGAGTTAGTGGAGTTACACCCCATGTCTCAGAAAGTAGGATAAGTCTTCCAAAATTAAAAAAAAAATAAAGAAAGAGGCGTGGCCCTGATCACAGTGGAATTTAAACAAAACCTTGACTAATTATATGATCTCTTATACTGTAACACTCTTCATCTATCGCTAAAAATCGCAAGAATATCCGTTCGTTTATCGCAAATAAACAGACAGACTAGCACGGCAAAGGACTTTGTTATAATAAGTAGTGATAAGAAATACCTTTCTGGTTTCCTTTTTTACTCTTCTGGCTCTGTTTGGAGCCACTGGAGTCAGTGTCAGAAGCCGCACTGCGAGTCAATTTGCGGGTCTCTTGTGTAGCTTTGTTACCTGAACAGGAATACAAATAAGAACATTGGAATTGATGCAGGCGATACTTTGCGCACCTTACGCAGATCCTTACGGGGCACGGTTGCTTCGGAAGGAACCTGTGGAAGGTGGCTGGTACCCAGGATATAGATTTTTCCAGGAGTGCCACGAGTGTGGCTGTGCCTCAGATATCGCGCAGCAACTTTGGCTGAATGCCCGAGCTGGAAAAAGCCTCGTGAAGTACTCGTGGCTGCGATCAGTCGAGACTTATCTTTGCCAGGTATCATCAAAGCCATGACAGACAATGAAAGGTCCTGGGAAGCAGTCATGACCTGCGAAATTGTGATGTCGCGGAAAGAAGAGGCAGAGCAATTGAGAGAGGTTGAGGTGGACTCTCATGCTATTCGCCACCGGAGAGTCAGACCACCTCGACGAGGACCTCCGGGCGATAGGTATGGTGAATCTATCGCCCACCGGAGATAAGTCCTCAAGTAGATAGACACTTTCTGTGTTCCCATGGCGATTTTTATTAGTTAGGGTTCTATTTGCCCTAGAAGAGTGCTTGCTTTTCTGGGTGCCGTTGACTGGGTTACGGTAGTAGTACATAACGTTCCCGTAATGCAGCCCCAGGCGACTAGTTGGAACTCCATGGGGTTTTAGTCAGTACGAGTCCGACATAATCATCTTGCCTCCCCATGGCGAGAAGGTATCCATGAGAACTTCCCCACTTTTTTTAAAAAAAAAGGCGTTATTCTGCCGAAATTCTTTATGAATAGTTTATAATTTATTTTGCTATTTTACACGAAACATTTATGAAAATAAGCTATTGAATCTTAATGTTTTCTTAATTAAAAATTGCAGTGTCAACATCTCCTAAAAATAATGAGGTTTTGGAGTGAAACATATGTAGAAGGTTTTTGTCAGATATGGGTGACTTTGTCAAACAAGCAATATAAATAAATGTTTAGCCAAAATAAATAATAAATTCATTTATTAGTTGGGGTCGCTCTTTGCACCACGCCATACTGCAACTGAATTTGTACTGTTAAATCAATTCATACATTCTCTCACACTTGTACAAGTGAACGCCCAATGTTTAAATTTATTCTTTTAATAAAATGCACAAACCTTTGCCTCTCTTTTTATTCGCTTTGCTCGAGCTATTGGAGTCTGTACCGGGGCTGGATAGTTCACCGCGAATTGTCGTTTTGACGTTAGCGTTGACGTGACGTTCATCTGGTGACGGGGAGCTTTGTACCGCTGCAGTCGTAGCTGGATCCTTGTTACACTTGCTATTTGTTTTGGCTGAAAGTTCAACATCTTTACTAGCACTCCAAAATTAGGAAACATCATCATTATCAGCCTATTAACGGCCCAGTACAGGGCCAGTCTTCCCTTCTAATAGGCGAGGGGATATGGTAGCTTAGACCCACCACGCTGCTCCTGGTGGTAATATTACATTTATTAACGATCACTATCAAATATTGTTGATAGTGATCGGGATTGACGGCTTAACGTGCAATACAAAAGACTCAAATGGCGATTACAAATGGTGGACATGGTGGGTGAATGAAAAATATTTAGGACTTTGTTCTTGTAACTACCAAATACACATTTAAACTTAAAAATCTTAAATAAAAAAACATTGAATCACTTTGACGCGAGATTTCTATACATTCAATCAATGTGTCAAAGGACATGGCCCCCAAATTGAATAGAATTTGCAATATTTATTAATATGTTAAAAAAAATTAAAAAATAAAGCAATATTTAAGGCAAAAATTATATTTCTCTATAACATTCGAGAAATACGTATGTTTTGTTTATTTTGGATATTTGTTTGACTCGCATTAGCTTATGAGTTTGGATACACATATAATACATACTCTATCTGTATTTTGGACTTCAGTTTGTAATTAAATATAAAAAATACGACTAACAAAACACTGAAAACTAAAGTAAATATTATAAACATAATTATGATAGTAAAATAAAGATTTACGCTTTTTTTTTATTGTATAAATATGTTAC
Organism: Mycalesis mineus; assembly: GCA_034621355.1. Lineage (NCBI taxonomy): Eukaryota > Metazoa > Arthropoda > Insecta > Lepidoptera > Nymphalidae > Mycalesis > Mycalesis mineus. Next base: position 10,389,303 of record CM067888.1, read on the forward strand.
GATTGTTGATGCGGCTGCGCACAACCACGCGACATGCAAAAGAGTGTACAAGTATCCGATCGATTTTGACAGATTTGAAATGTTTTTTTTTTTATATGGAACAATCATATGTTATGTAATAATAATGACCGGGATGAATTAATTCGCTTTGATAAACTAGAATAAATGTTTAGTACCAACTCTATCTCCTTATATACCAATGATCTTAACCCATATAGTCTAACTATTGGACCAGTGAGGTATTATTTGCTACTAACTATATAAAACGTTGGTAAACGACAAAGCTACTTGAAATAATTAGGCGCCTTTTTGTAACATGTTATTGAAGACTCTCGAAAGTTCTTTGACCACAAAACTTATATAGCGATATTTTAATACTCGTAAGCTTTAAAATAAGGTACTATATGTCACTGCAAACGAATTTTTTTTTCGGGGCACGGCTCCATACTAATTCCGGCCTTGTCCTTTCGAGTCTCCTATGCAGTTGCAACACGCAGAACTGCGCATGTGTCATGGCGGCGCAATCACACCTGATGAAATGTGATAGTGCAATCTAAAATGGAAGCGGGCTAACTTTTACGTAGTAGTTAGTTTTAACCCATAATAGTACGTAATTATTTAATATTCTACTAGTCAATGGTCCAAACTTATAGGAACAAATTTACTCTATCACTAACAAAAAAAGAGTCTGAAGTGTTTTGCTAGCGCGGGACAACGCCATTTCAAGACTTATTGCGTGCAGTGCCGTAAATAAGGCAGTGCCAGTGGTGCCGAGGCACAGGGCGCAGACCCTGGTGGGGCGCAGAAATTACCAGACCATATAAAAAAAATGCCTTATTTAGAGTCAGTTACAAGTCTGCAGGGCGCAGTTACGCACGGAGGCAGAGGGCGCATAAATTGCTAGTTACAACTATGGTTGCGTGCCGAACCGTATACGGTTCTATAGAAGCTGGCGGGTAAACAATCAGATTTCCGCAAGTAGCAACTATACCTCTGTATGCATTATCTCTGGAACGTTCGGAGCGGCTTCGTTTGATGCCCTTTGTCGTTTGCTTCTTTTCCTTCTGTTTTGCATCGGTACTCGGTTCGCCTTTGTCTTTAGAGCCTGGATTATTTTTAGTCACAGTTAGCTTCTTTTTCTTGCCTAAAACACAAAAAATATGTTTAAAATATATTTTTATACCAACAATTATCGTCGTATTTGAGCCTAAACTTTTGACGACTTCCTTAGCACAGTTATATGCGCGGTGGATTCATAAGGCGCAGGTCCTAGGTTCGATTCCCGGCTGAGGCGATTGATCTAGATTGATTGTATTTTCTTAACTCGGCTAAATCTGAATTTTGGGAGGCTTCCATCGTGGCCAGTTACCACCCTGCCAACATAGACGTGCTGCCAAGCGATACAGCGTTTGGATACGATGTAGTGTAGAATCCGAAAAGGGTGTGAATTATATCATATTCATAATAAGTTAGCTCACTTCCATCATGCATTGCATCGTCACGTGGATTGCAGTCAAGAACTAACTTTAGTGAATATAAAAAAAAACAATTCTTTCACCAGAAATCACTATCTATCAGTGAAAACAGCATGAAAATCCGGTAAGTAGGGTTTTGTAATTAATAGACAATCGCGGCGGAACACTTACCTATGTTCTCGCTAAAGAGCTTAAGTCTTTATTATTCTTTACTTTTACTAACCCGCTAACCCGCCTTGGAGCAGCGTGGTGGGTGTACATTTTATATCCCCTCTTCTATAAGGAGGGAGGCCTGGCCCTGTAGTACTAATAGACTGGTAATGATGATTATGATAATTCTTTACCTTTATTGACTTTGGCCTTCTTTACTGGTGATACTCCGCTACTATCAGAGGATGATCCATCGTTATCTGCGTTAGGAGCTTTCGATTCTTTCCTTATTTCCGATGGAAGAGTTTCTGTGTGTATCAAAATGAAAGCTATTCATAAACTACTATAACAATGAGTGGTAGTAGAGTCACTACACACCGACAGACATAACATACAAAAGTGCGTGTATTACAGCTTACTTTTGAAATAAATGATTTTGAGTTTGACAAAAATCAAACTTTTTGTGAATAATTTTTGTAAAATAAAAAAAAATTTTAAATCGATTAAAATGAATTCAAAACTAAAATTTATTTTTTAATATTAAAAATAAAAATTATGCATCGATGTATACAAGAATGCGTTTCTGACTATATAACATACATATACATTACAGTTATTGGTTTAGATTCATGGTTAAGAATTTTCACTTTTATTGTTATGTTGGTACACATGTAAAAAACTATGTAGATTATCGCGCGCATACGTATGCCATAGAACGTAAGAGGGCATGCTGGCGCCCAACCTTATGATTTAATTTCGAATTCAGAATTAGGGCGTAATTTAAACTACTATTAGGTAATTTAATAGTACCAAATACTTATTATGATGAAAATGTTTTCTTCTGCGGAATATTTTTTTTATTTTGAGATTAAGTTGAGTATAAAACACGCAACTTTAGTTTTAATAACCTAGTGTTTCTTTTAACAAACTCGATTAAAATATACTCCAGTTATAATATAATTATGCAATCGTTACATTATGTGCTACATTTGTGCTATATTTGTACAAGAACAGACATTAAGACTTGATTCCAGGCCGTTACATAAATAAAACATACCTTCGGGTTCTGTTGGTGTAACCTCGTCGGGGGTAGTTTCATCTATTTCCGGCTCCTCTTGAACCGTCTCATTGATAACCACGTGAGTGCTTCTTGCAAGTGGTTGTGCTGTGAGTTTTGATATTAAATAATTTTTAAATTAGATCTTTAGATCATACATCGAAAAACACCCTGACTTTTATTAACATACCTTCATTTACATTTCTTTCTACTACATTTTTTTCTAAAATTGCAAATTAAAATATTGTTTTGAAATTTCATTTAACCCCGAGACTTTCAAGTAATCGAGGTACTAGGAAGCCACAATCGTTCGAAGTTAGCAAAGTATAGACAGTGTAAATATGATTTTCTAATAGTAATAATTAATAATAAACTTGAGAGGTCTAACGTACTTGATCACTGTGTTTGGTATTTTGGCTGTAAAATATTTCCGGTAGTTAATAAAATATAATAAAACTACCGGAAATATTTTTTTGTTTTTTTCAACGAGGACAAGTTAACAAGTCGATATCTTCTTCTTCTTCTTCTTTGTCCTCGCCTTATCCCGTTACGCGGGGTCGGCTTTTCTTATCATGCGGCGCCATGTAGATCGTGTGTTCGCGTCTACGTCATTGAGGCCGAGGCGTTGCATGTCTCTTTGGACATTTGTCATCCAAGTAGTTTGGGGTCTTCCCCTACCCCTTTTTCTTGTAGCCATGGAAAGGCACTTTTTCACCACATAATCGTCGGGCCTACGCATTACGTGACCGTACCACCTGAGCCTTGACTCTGATATTTTGTCGGTTATGGGAGCAACTTTAAAACTTCCTCGTATATATTCATTTCGTACTTTGTCTTTGAGTGTTACTCCCCCCGCCCATCTCAGCATACGCATTTCCGTGGTATGTAGCTTATGTTCATGGGTCTTTTTGGTTGCCCAAACTTCGCTGCCGTACAGTAATGATGGTCGTACTGCCGTTTTATAGACCTTGCCTTTAGTTCTTATTGGCATTTTAGCGTCACATAGCACCCCCGTGAGAGTACGCCACTTTATCCATCCAGATGTCGTTCTTTGTGTTACATCCGCATCTATAGAGCCATCCTCGGAGAGAACGGATCCTAGATACTTGAATGTTTTAACTCTAGGGAGGGCCGTGCCATCCAGGGTAATGCCCGGGTCAAGTGAAGCGTTGGGATTAAAGTTACAGAACATATAATCGGTTTTTGTCCTGCTAATACGCAAGCCATTTTGTTCTAGCGACTCTCTCCATCTTTCTAAGTCTTTTTGCAGCTCTCGCACATCGTCAGATATAAGAACTACGTCGTCAGCATACAAGAGATTCCATGGAGTTGATTTCTGAATATTTGCCGTCAGATAGTTCATGACTACATTAAATAGCAAAGGACTCAGTGCACTGCCCTGATGAACGCCAACTTTTATATGAAAGCTTTCAGATAGACCGGCTGCGCTTCTGACGCAGGTTTGGACATTGTTGTACATGTCTTTAATGATGCGTATGTAGCATTCAGGTACTTTGTGCGCTCTGAGCGCCTGCCATATCAATGTTCTTGGCACACGGTCAAAAGCTTTTTCTAGGTCAATGAATACCATCCAAAGATTTTGACAGTTTTCTTTAGATTTTTCCATTACCAGTCTTACGGCATGAATTGCATCCATGGTTCCCTTTCCGGGTGTGAAGCCAAACTGGTTTTCCGTTAGCAAGATCAATGATGCTAGACGTTCACTAAGCACTCGTTCCCAGATCTTAAGGGCGTGTGATGTGAGTTTTATCCCCCGGAAGTTTTCGCACTCTCTAACATCTCCCTTATTTTTGTAGAAGGGGACAAGTATACTTTTTCTCCAGGCATCTGGCATTTTTTCGGTTGTTAGGATGTTATTAAACAAATTAGCTAACCAAACTTCCCCACCTGCCTTCAGGGACTTCCACAGTTCGGCTGGTATGTCATCAGGCCCACTGGCCTTGTGATTTTTCATTTTCAGAGTGGCCATTTTGACTTCTGTGATGGTGATTTGATTTATGGGTCCTTCTATTCTTGATTCTTCGGTTTCAGCCTGTCTTGGGAACTCCTCATTTAGTAGTTTATGGTAATACTCGTACCATCTTTTACAGATATCTTTGTCAGATGTGAGAAGCGTGCCTTTGCTATCCTTGATGTATTTCGTAGTCTTAAAATCCTTCGTGTTGTTATGCCTGTGTTTAGCGATTTTATATATCTCTGTGTCTGAGGCTAGTTCTAGTTGTTGATAAAGGTTCAACTCTGCATTTTCCTTCTCAATTGCAACTGATCTTCTTGCAATCTTTTTTGCACCTTTATACTCTAGCTTATCCTCCTCTGAGCCACTCTTTTGCCATATCTTAAACAAGCGTTTCTTTTCTGATACAGTGGATTTGGTATTGTTATTCCACCATTTAGCATCTTTGCCGTTATGCAAGGGTCCTTTCGATATACCCAGTGTAGTTTTCGCTTGAGTTATACAGGCCTCATGAAACTTAGACCAGTTTACTGTGGGAGAGTCGTGTGATGCGAAGTCATTACTCAAAAACTCAAGGACTTTATTTTTAAAATTGCTCCCCTTGTCCGTATTAAGTTCTCGCCATTTAATCCTTTCTACTCTCGGTATTTTATATTTAATTTGTCGTTTAAGTTTTAAAGCTAATAATAATAGTCTATGTTGTGATGTTAATGGTTCGCCAGGAATAACTTTGCAATCTTTAATTTGTTTGAGATTCTTTCTATCTGTCATTATATAGTCAATTTGTGTTTTGGACTTTCCACTTTTATAGGTAATGAGGTGTTCGTCCTTCTTTTGAAAAAATGTGTTTACTACCACTAGGTTTAGAGATGCTGCAAATTCTAGTATTGTGACTCCTTCTTTATTTTGCGTTCCAAAGCCAAAACCCCCATGATGATTCTCATATCCACTTGCGTCACTGCCCACATGTCCGTTGAGATCTCCGCAGATAATTCTTTGCTCAGTTATCGGTAAAGCATTCATGTGTGTACACAATTCTTCCCAGAAGTCTTGTTTATCTGTTTCAGGGCAGCCAACCTGGGGCGCGTAGACACAAACGATGTTGAGGCAGGTTTGGTTCTCCAAAGCGAGTTTTACAGAAATGATACGGTCACTCACTCTATTTATTTCTATTATCTTTTGGCTCAAATGTTGATCTAGAACAATCCCAACCCCATTTTTTCCACTTTCAGTACCATAATATATAAATTTATATCCCTTCCCGATTTGTCGTGATTTTGAACCTTTCCATTTTGTTTCTTGCACACAGCAGATGTTGATGCGACGTCGTTCTAAGATGGCGCTTAATTCAGCACTGCGTCCAGTCATCGTACCAATGTTCCAGCTAGCAATACGTAGTTCGGACATTGTTACGCTGTTTTGCTGTTTAGCTCTTCCGTCGCTTTTGGGGGACGCCCTAGTATGTTTCGCATTTCCATCATCACCGACGTCGCTTAAGGGGGACGCCCTAGTATTCCTCGTGTTCTTTAATTTTGTCCTTTTCATGATAAGTGTTGTGTTATTGGCTTCTGTTTTACGGCCGGTTGCCACCTGACGCCAAGGGTGCAGCCCACTACGGGGCTTGGGCGCCGCCGTTGGCCCGCAAGGGGCTCTTCCGCCGCCATCCCTACTGGACACTCCACCCTGAGCACCCAGCACGCACGTAACCTCTATTCCGTATATGTCGAAGAAGCCTACGTGCGGGTTTTGATAACGGAGTATCCATCTCCGGCCTTGTGGTCCACGGGAGGTATTTTATTTCCCTCCTACCCTATGAAGGTTGCCCTCCATCGAGCATTCCCCTATCCGCCACCTGGGGACGCGTCCTCTAGGGAATCAGGCTACCCCGAGGAAACAAGTCGATATCTTAATTTATTAAAATAAAACAACTAAAATGAAGTTCTAAAGGTTAACAAATATTTTTAATGATAACTTTACCATTAAAAAAATTACCACAACTCATCTTATGCAAATGTTACTAAGCAACAGTTAGTAATAGATAGTTAAAATCCCGAACGCCATGACGGGAAATGGCGTGACGGTGTTACGCCATTTGTTTTTAGCAACACAAACTACAATAAATGAAACTGGTGCCATATATTGATACTCCTAACTCTTAAATGAATAACTTTTACTATACAATTATGAATGTAAGCTATCAATGGAATGTTAAATACTTATTAGTATAAACACATACACAGATTTAACTTTTTAAAGATGTGCGTTCTCCTCGATAGGTTCAGATTAGTGGACGACCAACCTTATAAATGTTAATATAATATTAATACAATCTTGTTAAGATATTAATGTTAAGAAAGGGGGAAATTTTTGAGATTGTGACTGTGAGAGGAAGTTTTCCTCTTCATTCACTGCTCTAATGATTTTCATATTTTGTATGCTCAAGGTTTTGGGGGCGATTTATTGACGAAGATCTGATAATTTTAGAGGTTTCTGATGTTATGTAAATTAACACATTTTGGCGCTTACATTGCAAACGCTGGCTAAACCCTACGAGATATAGCAAAATAATGTACTACAGTATTGCATACCTTAAAAAGGTCAACAAAAAGTCCGCGATGGTATATGTCTATCTCTGAGGGATAACCTACAATAACCATTTATTAGCGATTTTAAGCAATACTGCATTAATCCTTATCCAATTAAATATCTTAAATACTTTGTGCATTCAATATAGATCACTATTGCCCTTTACTGCATGTAATTTAAGTAAATATTTTCCAAGATATATAAGATTCAAAATGCAAGGACATAGCAAGCAGTTGGGGTGGGGGGGGGGTGCATGTCCCGCCGCCGGTACCAGCATTGCACCCGTGCGAAGCCGGGGCGGGTCGCTAGTCATAGTATATAATAATACAAAGTTGATAAAGCAATACATACGTAAAGACATAGTGTTTCGTCCAGTAGTGCACATCGTGTCTTCTGCCTGGATGGTGCCTTCAGTAACAACTCCTGTAAACAAAATGCATTTTATTATTTTATTTTTGTCAGTCAAGGGCATTAGTGTTAAGTGCACCTGATGTTAAGTGATTATGCAATCTAAGATGGAAGCGGGCTAACTTTTAGGAGTAGGATGAAAATCCACACCCCTTTCGCTTTCTACACGACATCGTACCGGAACGCTAAGTCGCTTGGCGGTACGTCTTTGTCGGTAGGGTGGTAACTAGCCACGGCGAAAGCCTCCCACCAGCCAGACCAAGATAAATTAAGAAAAATTGCAATCTGCCCCGCCGGGAATCGAACCCAGAACCTCCGTATTATGAATCCACCGCGCATACCACTGCACCACGGAGGTCTACGAAAGAATATCCCACATTTTGGCTGACGAGAGATAAGCTCAGAGATAATACTCGTTCGCTTTCACATACCGGTCCTTTGTTTACGTTAATTTGTTTCAGGAAATGATCAAGCCATTTTCATTGTTCGTTAACTCGGTCGATACACAGCATGCGGTTATACCCGATCTTTGCCGACATAAGTGACCAATGGAATTCATCTGTCGGTAAAAAGCATGCGGGGCCCAGGATCTCACATGATAGTTTCGTACATCTCAGAACAGTAGAGACGCTGCGTGGTAGCGCCAACGAATAATAAAAACAGTTCCCGCATAGACCCCTATAGTATGCTTAACAGAAATCTCCCGCACACCGCATGCGGGCCCGATCGACCTATGAAAATGAGCACGAAATTCTACGAACGAAGTGGCAAAACTGTTTTTCGTTTTTATTGTTGTTCTTAATTTGTTCTTATATTGTAAAAGAAAAAATATAGAAACCTACTCCATATTTTTTTCTTTTAAAACATTCACAAAGGATATTTCATATATGAGAATGCGCAAAACTAAAAGATACTGCAATGAAATAAAAAAATCTTTAATTATTGGTGACAAATAAGTATATTAAAAAAATGTCACATACCAATATTAGAAGCTTTACTAAGGCTGGCGCGTTCTTCCAACGCACCGAGATAGCGAGTCAGATGACGACAGGACACCTTGTCGGGTAGTTTCTGAAACCAAGGAAAAATACATTCTTCATTCTGTAGCTATAGTTCGTTCGCGTTTAGAATGCAGTGAGCGGCAGCCTAACCCCGCCTCCTAACTACTCAAAACTTTTCAAATGACGTCAAGTTCACAGTGATCCATTGAAGGCATAGCTTCGGACGCGACGGTTGTCCTGTAATTTGATTGGTTAGGGAGCGGGGATAGACTGCATTCGAAATGCGAACGAACTATAGCTCATTATTTCATCGTCTTATTATTCTTACGAAGTCATAACCAACTGGCTAAATCACTATGAATTGATACGTCGACCCGAACACACGTGATCACTGTGATCACAGTACATTTCAACTACAGACGCACGCGCTCGGTTTCAGGCATTTAAGGTCAGTTTCCGTTAAACCAACTGTCTTACGTCTACACTGACCAGGCACAAGTCGCGCAGCGTGACGGCGAGGTCTGTGGCGGTCAGCGCGTCTCTGGGCGGCGACAGCAGCGCCAGCATGCGGCACGCTAGCGCCGCCTCGGGGCAGGTGGGCCGACGCGCCAGGTACCCGCACAGCACCATGGCCATTGCGCCTTGACTGTCTATGAGCTAGAACAGAAACAACTTGATATATAACGTGTTGGGTAAATACCCTATCAAGCAGTCAAACAGGTATTAGGGAGAAAGAATACATGCCTAGAATAAAAATTGAGCTTACTATACTAAAGCCAAACTCGATTGAGAATGCTTGTCAACAAACAAATTTAAAATGAAGGTAGAAATCACTAGTCATTTCACACCTATTTTTTTTAATTAACAAGTTAATGACGAATTCATGTCAATAAATTAGATTTGTAAGCTTAAAACTAATTAATATATTCAATATCTTTTAAATAAGATTTGAAAAAAAAAACAAAAAAATTTTAAATTTATTAGGGCGTAAAACGTGTTGCATTTTCTACCTTCATTTTAAATTTGTTTGTTGACAAGCATTCCCAATCGGATTTGGCTTTAGTATAGATGGAATCCCGAGAGATCTCCCTCAGGAATCCATAGCATTTTCGAAGACCTCATATCATTTCAGAGTACTTTAAAAATTTGCCTAAAACTCTAACTAAACGTACACATGTCAGTTGTAGAACTTAAAAAAAGAAAAGAATATGTTAGTCTTAGCTTTTTTTTAAATATAACCAATATTCTATATCTTGTAATAACTTAAAAGAATTTAACATACCTCATGATTAACTCTCGTAAGTGACACAATAAATCTGACGACCGCCTCGTGGTCTATTTCGGCTATCGGCGAACTCGACGGAGCGTTGGCAAGAGCTCGTAGAGTCGGTAGAGTTGCTTTCTGTTGGTAAAAAGTAAGTAATAATACACTTTAAAGCCGAGAAGGCGAAGAACACCTCTTTATTTTAAAAGGCAAAGAGTTAAACACAACAAACCATCAGATTTAAATTTTTGGCAATAGGCTATTTTGCTTTATTGTAAGGAAATATATGTAATAAGACAATAAGTTTAATTAAGAGGCTATTGAAATATAAGTTTCAAAATTGTAAAATAGTTTTTAAAATTATTGTCTGTGAAAATTCATAAATATTATCTGTCAAACTAGGTGATAGCACTAGACGCATTAATAATATTAATCTGGTGTATTCCATTAAACTGTTTGATTATGAAATTATGCTTGTTTAGAATGCGAAAATTGAAAATTCTAATGAATTTTGATGATTAAATGATTATGCTGTGATTCAGAAGAAATATAATGTTAAAGAAAATTGTATTAAAAGTTTGACTAGCATTGCACTCGCCTGTTATTATAATATAAACAGCTAAAACTTTTTCACGCCGCGTGACAAGAACAAACAAACTCATGATTAAGAACCTTGTATGGGTTTGAAACTATACTAAAGCCAAACTCGATTGAGAATGCTTGTCAATAAACAAATTTAAAATGAAGGTAGAACATGCAACACATTTTATGCCTATTAATTTAAAATTATATTTTGTTATTTAAAAAAAATCTTATTTAGAAGATATTGAATATATTAATTAGTTTTAAGCTTATTTATCTGCTTTATTGTCATGACGTCGTCACTAACTAGTTAATTAAAAAAATATGTGTAAAATGACTAGTGATTTCTACTTTCATTTTTAATTTGTTTGTTGACAAGCATTCTCAATCGAGTTTGGCTTTAGTATAGTTGGTCATACTCCGATAACAGTGTCGAAAGTTTTTCCCGCTTATATTTTAATGGGACAATCTCATATTGCACCTGAATAGGTGGCAACTTAGAAAAAAATGTTAATACGATAGTGATAAGATAAGGTAGTTTTAAGTAGATAATAATATAAGTATACACTGTCGAATTAGGTAAGCCTGTAAGGATTCATGTATATAAATATAAATGAATCATAAGAAAAAAAAATTATATGGAAACTCCTCGAGTTTAAATTCTAGCACTCACCTGTATTTGTTCCTGAGCCCCATCCACGCTGCTAGGAAACGTTTGGAAGAATATACCTATAGTCTGCCGCAAGGAATCTTCGTCAGCTGCAAGACGTACAGGATGATTTTTATTTAAGTGCGGATATTTTATTTTACGGTTTCATATCATTAATAGATTAAAAATCCATAGTTCTGTACATTTTATGAAATACATTTTTTCCATTTCTGACACAAAAATGACAAAATGATGGACACATTATTATCAAAAAAAACGTTTGTGCGTGATAGGGTGACCGTTACATTCTGTTAAAAATAAATAATTTTAGTGAACTATAATTTTATTTTTTATTCATTTTTTTTAAATAAAAATTGTGTACTGAAAAAAATGTTAGATTGCTTATTAATGATACGCGACATGCTCGATTAAGATTGTTTAATTAGTTCAGCTCTGGCTGGTGGGAGGCTTACGCCGTGGCTAGTTATCACGCTGCCAACAAAGACGTACCGCTAAGCGATTTAGCGTTTCAGTGCGATGTCGTGTACAAACAGAAAGATTTCATCCTACTCCTAACACGTTAGCCCGCTTGCATCTTAGACTACAGCATCACTAACCATCAGGTGTGTAGTCAATGGCTAACTTGTAGTAAATGAAAATATAATAATTACCTGTAGCTGGACTGAACCAGAGCAGCAACAATCTGCTAACAATGGCCGGCGACACCAAGTGGCCGAGGTAGATAAGTCGGCATAGACCTTCCACTATGATCAGTCGATATGATGGATTCTGAAAATCATTTTTATTTGTATATTTATTCAAAATTCTAAAACTTTGAAAATATTTATATTAATGGCAACGATCTTTCTTTCTTTATAATTATGCGAAGAAAGAAAAAAACCATATTTCTCTTTTAATATGTTTATTTCTATTTCCCACTTAAGATTAAAAATAAAAACAAACATAAATAATACTATATGCAAATGCATTTTATTATTTTTAGATACCTACAGAATCAAACAGTGAGATCTCGGAATATAAAAAAATTGAGAGGTGTCAAGGGACACCCGGATGGAACGAAGTTCCTTTCGATTAATTAGTGAAGGAATTGTAATAAAATTTTATTTTTTTTAAGAAATAATATTTTTTTTTTATTATTAACAAATATAATGTTATATAAACTTAATCAGTAGGCTCAATTTTTCGATTAATTAGTGAAGGAATTGTAATAAATTTTTTTTTTTTAAGTAATAATAATATTTTTTTATTATTAACAAATATAATGTTATATAAACTTAATCAGTAGGCTCAATTTTCGTAAAGGGCGCCACGAGAGCGCGAGACAGCATACAGCGCGGGCGCCCCGCCGCTCACGCGCACACACATCAAAGGCGGCGGCAAGATCCTTTGATCAAAGTGTCGTGACAACTTTTCGTACGATTTTTTTCCGCCTAGCCCCCTTTCACAACGCGCGATAAGGAACTTCGTTCCAATAATAGTACCTATAAAGGGCTAAAACAGAAATATAAAGGGCGTTTAAATGAAAAGAAGTTGATTTTGTTAGGTATAAACTTACAGCCGTATCCATAATACTGAGCAGTACTTCAATAGATGTGCCGTGGGGCGACAGAGATACAGCCTCCGACATAGTACCTGCAAACAATATAGATGAGACAAAGTAAATTAACTTATCTTTACGCGAAAGGCAAAAATTTGTATGTCTTTTGAATGTATTTTGATGAAACTTCACAATAATATAACTTACATATCAGAGTACATAGGCTACATTATATCCCGCAGTTTTCAACAACATGTACATTTGTTTTATTTCGAAAAAAAGAAGAAAGAAAGAAAACATCTTTATTAATGAAATTATACCACACATCACAACTTGGCACGACCCAGAAAAAGGACCCAGCTCAGCATATAGCTGCATGCTCTTAAAAAAAAACATGCAACATTGATTTTCAGCTGGGCCCTGGTCAAGGTAACACCACGCACTATAGCCTAAACAGCCTTGCCGTCTTAAATTTAATAAATTAAAAAAAAAAACAAAAAGAAGTCTATAATAAGTTAATAACTAAAAAAATAATAATTATGACCTAAAATATTATTATAGTTCCATACTACTGAATTCAATAAAAATAAAAACACACACATTTCTACATATACTAAAATCCTTACTAATATTATAAAGGGGAAAGTTTGTATGGATGTATGGATGTTTGTTACTTTTTCACGCAAAAACTACTGAATGGATTTTGATGAAACTTCACAATAATATAGGTTACATATCAGAATAACACATAGGCTACATTTTATACCGAAATTCCCACGGGAACGAGAACTACGCGGGTGAAACCGCGGGCGTCCTCTAGTTACATGTACATATACAAGAAAATGTCTGGTATACATTTTGAAATAGCTAAATCTTCAGACATTTTATAATGTTTATCGAACGTGTCCATACATGTTAATAAACAAAACATTATCACCCTAAGCCCGCCAACCCGCATTAGGGCAACGTGGTGGACGCACCAAAAACCCTCTCCTATATGGAGGGCTGGACCTGTAGTGGACCGTTAATAGGCTGATAATGATGAACATAGTCTAATTAGCTACAGAGCTTAAGATTCAGTAGGGATTGCTTGTGAAATTTGGACTATAGTTCGTTTGTGTTAAGAATGCAGTGCAAGCTCCGCCCCCTAACCAATCAAATTACAGGACACAACCGTCGCATTCGAAGCTACGATTTCAATTGGTCACTGTGAACTTGACCTTGTAATTTGAAAAGATTTGATTGGTTAGGAGGCGGGGTTTGGCCGGCGCTCACTGCATTCTTAACGCGAATGAACTATAGTAGATATTTACCATTTGCCTCCGATAGTAAAGACTGATTAGTGCTTCTGTTCTTCGAAGTATCCGATAGTAAAGACTGGTTGGTGCCTCGTTTTTTTGAAGTATCAATACTGGGAGCTTCGTCCTCGTCGAAAAGTCGAGCTCCGTGTACACAGAACAGATCCACCACGCATCTGAGTGCGGTACATACGGTGGACTCCTCGGTCAGATCTACCATCTGGGGAACATAGATAACAACAATTTTCAATAAAAAAATTTAACTGACATAATGCACTAAAAAGTAGAAAATAATTGCATCATTTAAATGCTTTGATTTACTTAAGCATAACTATAAAGTCGGTGCCATTTTACTTTTTGTGTATTTTTATTTAGTAATTTATCAACAGTGAATATAGGAAATCTACTCTTACTAAACTATAAGAGTAATATTATATGGCAGTTGTAGCCAAAAAACCGACACTTTAAAAACACCGGAAACACTGCAATATAGGCACACTATAAAATTTCAAGAGCTCCTTCAATTTTCCCAGATCTCATCGGATTCTAACATGATGTCTATGGCACCATTTTGGAAGCAAAAAGAAATAAAATAACCCCTTCTAATAAAAAGAATTATCAAAATCGGACTTCTCTGTAAAAGTTTAGCCGTGATCACCTCCTCTGTGTCTTCGTAAGTTAATATGCAATATATGTACGCTAGGAAATCTAATATTTTTATTTCAGGCAATTTATTGACATTGACATGATTATATTATATGAAAAATCGTATTGAAAATACATATGGCGCTCTATTGGTACTTACGCATGTAAAGAAAAAAGCTTTGTTGAGTTTCGCAAACTCCTTGTCGAGCATTCCAAACAGTGCTACCGTCTCCAGCGCGTTGTCACGAATGTCTGGGTTTTGAAATATTTCTGCCTGTAAACACAGGAAGACATTATTTTCACAATTTACATTCTAGTTATGGATAGAAACACTAGACGGATCGCCGACGCAGCAACCCCTACCATCGATGGACATCGTCTCTCCAGGTCAAGTCGACGCGTTATTATTAGTTAAGATATTAAATTAAAATCTTATCATTCTTATTCTGATATCGATAGGAATCACTAATTATAATGAGCAATAATTTTATTGTAATATTAAATTAGTATTTTAAATAAATTCCTTTTTTTCCTTCCTCCAAGTTTTTTTTTTTCCTCTGCGTAATTTTCTTTATACACAATTTTTTATTTTGTAAATAAACTAAATTTAAGAATAACGTATTTTTTCTTTAAATTATCGTTCACTAAAGTTATTTACTTTTAAACAGAATTTGACAACCAACCCTATCATACAGTACACAGTCAAAAGTGTCGGCGTCGTACAAACGTGCCGCCCGCTCAGAGAATGTGTCCATCATTGTGTTATTTTAGAGTCAGAATCTAAAAAAAATATATTTCACAAAATGTACAGATTGAGAGAATTGTCAATGGATATTCGATCTACTGAATAGATAGAATTGATCGTATAGATTCATAGAACAACAATAAAGTATATAATAATAATAAAAGACTTTATGCTTACATACAACATTTTGTCTTATATACTAATACAATTTTTATTTTGTATTTATAATATTTGTTTTTTTTCCATTTAAAGTAAAAAGTAAAAATTAAAGTAAAAAAAGAATAACTTCAGCAACCACTATGTTGGTCAGGTCCGCACTTGAAATTCACCATATATGAAAAATAGAATTTCTCTCTACAGAAAATACAATTTCTCTCTATAGAAAATAGAATTTCTCTCTATAAAAAATACAATGTCTCTCTATAGAAAATATAATTTCTCTCTATAGACAATAGAATTTCTCGGGGACAGTCACTGGCGTCCCCTACTTCCACATAAATTGGTGTTACGTTTTTACGCAGCGACTCTATAAAAATTCACACTAGCCACTGGTTTTGGTTTGGACCGACGTTATAGAAGGTATCATTAATACATACCTCAAGTTCTTTGAATGTCAAGTCCAGCATTGGTGTAATAGTTTGCAGTTGCGTAGTGTCCAACGCGCTGTTCAATATGATCAGACATTTGTTCAGAGTGTCCGCGTCGCATTGTTTCTCTCGGATTGTCTAAAAAACATCAATATCAATTAAATTAACGATCTCTATGACGCGGCAGTATGTGTGGTGGATTTATAAAACATAGAGAGTTCGATTCTGGAGTGGGTCGATTGAGATTTTCTTAATTAATTTACGTCTGGCTGATGGGAGGCTGCGGTCGTGGATAGTCACTATCATGCTTGCAAAGACGTATCGCTAAGCTATGTATCGTTCCGGTACGATGTGGTGTAGAAGCCAAAGAGGTGTGGAATTCTATCCACTCCTAAGCAAGTAGTTAGCTTCCATCTTAGATTGCCAACAAGTTTTCTTTGCATTCTTTTTTTTGTGCAGTTATATTATGACAATAAAAGTGTTTTATATATCTATTGAGTCTTTTGGTTTTTCTAAATGTTTTTGACATCATCATCATCATCATTGTGCATAGGTCTTTTGCAAGGACTTCCAAACACCACAATCTTGAGGCAACTGCATACAGCGGCACCCTGTAACTAGCTTGATGCCATCGGTCCACTTAGTGTGCGCACTAATAATGCGCTTTCCGGTGCGAGGTCGCGATCCCTGCACCTTGGCACCCCAACAACCATCAGTACCTCGAACCATGTTTTTGATAATATGATCAATAATTATTTGTAAAATTATAAAAAGTTTAAAATTTAAGAAACTACAAGTTAGTATAAAGCACATGTAAGCACAGTAGATAAAAGGAACGGAGACCAAGCTTCTAAAAACGTGCAAATTTGTTACCTATTGTTACCATTTTGGTTGAGTAGTCACAATTTAATGCTTGCTTTTAATTAACCAAACAAACAAGTGTCGCACTGATATCACCCTGCCCTAAGATTGTCAACTAACTGTGCCAGCGTAAACCGGTTTTTTCCAGTTTCACCGCGTACGCGACAAGCGGCTAGTGGTCACTCACACATGCCCGCGTGCTTGTGGTAGTGCAACCGATTCGCGCTGCAGTATGAAGCTTTCTCTCTGTTCCTAATTTTGACGACCTCCGTGGCGCAGTGGTATGCGCGGTGGATTTATAAGACGGAGGTCCTGGGTTCGATTCCCGGCGGGGCAGATTTAGATTTTTCTTAATTTGTCTTGGTCTGGCTGGTGGGAGGCTTTCGCCGTGGCTAGTTACCACCCTACCGACAAAGACGTACCTTAACCAAGCGATTTAGCGTTCCGGTACGATGTCGTGTAGAAATCGAAAGGGGTGTGGATTTCATCCTACTTCTAACAAAATTAGCCCGCTTCCGTCTTAGATTGCATCATCACTTAACATCAGGTGTGATAGCAGTCAAGGGCTAACTTGTAGTCATAAAAAAAAATTATCTACTCATGTGGTATAAAGTCAAATAAACAATTAGAATTAGACAGTTTCAAATAGAAAACTTACTTGCATAGGTTGTGGCGGCGGTGGCGGCTGCATTTGAGTATTCAACTCTTCAATTTTTCTTTGAATATCTGCAACCTGTATAGAAACGGTCCATATAAATAATTGCTCAATAAGCGTTTATATTAGACCAAGTGTAAGTTTAAAATAGTTAGTTTTACCACTGTCAGGCATTGTGTAATATTATTTTTACTCCTATTGTATATGTAATCAATATAAAACCTCAAACTAAAACACAAAGCTACTAATTCCTACCTTTGCTTTACATTCGGCCGCCAGCGCATAGTTTTCCTCTCTCACCGCCTCTTCTTGCGCCTCTATGGCAACATTTAAAGATACACGTAATTTGGCTTTCTGAAAAAAAAAATGTTATTTATGACGCGAATTACAAGACATACTGCAATCACAAGCGTGAATGACAAGAACTGCCTTATTACTTCCAAATAATCGCATTTTGACGACTGGTTCGTTAGTTTTGTGGTTTGCCTATGTGGCTGATCTTGTTCCTGGATTCGACACCTGGGTAAGGTTGTGGAATGTTTTTAAATTTTTTAGTCTTCAAAGAAATCTTTACTAATATCATAAATGCGAAAATAACTCTTTATATTTATTATTCAATCACGCCTAAACTGCTAAACAGATTTAAATAAAATTTGGTACAGATTTGGTATAGTCTGGAGCCTTTGAAAGGACAATGGCTACTTTTTGACGAACAAACATAAGAAAGAATATCTAATCTAGAAATGGATTAGAAATCTAGCGGGCGTCCGCTAGTTTTATATAAAATCTGAGTCGGAAAGATGGTGGTGCTACACCCCCGTGCATCGGAGAGCACGATAAGCCGGTCCCGGCCACTATCATCAACATCTGATCGTGACTGTTAATAAATTAAACATTATCACACTACGCCAAATTGGAGCAGCATGGTGGATCTACGCTCCTGTTACATGGTCACCTCTTCTAACTATGTGACCATGTAGGGCCATTTATCTGTATTTTTATTGGAAAGGGTTAATCATACTTTATAGGATATAATTTTTTTAATTAACGCAATACTAAAAACTGCGGGACCGACGGGATTGTAACCCACGTATCTTTAGCTATCGCGGCCAGAGCGTCCTTCCGCTGAACCACAGGCTCGGCAACGCCTATAACGTGCCATCTAGCATTGAACTATACTATCGAACGCTCATATTACAATGTAGCTCATTAATTGAAAGATGACATATGTTCCAATTTTTAACCAACGAAAAAAAACGGAGGAGGTTCTCAATTCGACACGTATATTTTTATTTTATGTATGACCACGCATAACTTTTTACAGAGTTGTCCGATTTTGATAATTCTTTTTTTTATTAGAAAGGGCATACTACATCCAAGGTGGTCCCATTGTCATCATGTTAGGATCTGATGATGATATCCTGGGGAAATTGAAGGAACTCTTCACATTTTGGAGGCACGCTTACAGCAATTTTGGTTTTTGTCTTGGTATAGTAGTAGCTTTGATGCTATTAGTGCCGTATAATATACCATTACAGTATAGTAAGAGTACGTTACGTGGCGATAAATCACTAAAAAGTAAGAAATAAAAAATAAAACCGACTCAAAACTGTTATTTAGTTGTTTTAATTTACTCAAGCATATCTAGGAGTCGGTGCCAGCCAAGGTTTCTACTTTAAGAACATAACCTAGAACCCACAAACTACTTTACTACGTTAAATAAATGTTCTTTAAACTTGCTAGCACCGACTTCATAGATATGCTTAAGTAAATTAAAGCAACTAAATGACACAGTTATTTTTTACGTTTTAGTGCGTTTTGAGTCGGTTCTATTTTTTGTTAAAAATTTTTTTAACTACAAATTACAATATTCTCTCTGCGCCAGTGTGAGTTAAATACATAAACAAATAACAAATGGCAGTAGGTATTGCTAACACAATCATACCGTATCTGTGATTTGTTTACGTTCCTACTCAATGAACTCAATGCATCGGAGAGCACGATAAGCCGGTCCCAGCCACTATCATCAACATCTGATCGTGACTGTTAATAAATTAAACATTATCACACCACGCCACGTTGGAGCAGCATGGTGGATCTACGCTCTATATCACTTGGTCACTTCTTCTAACTATGTGACCATGTAGGGCCATTTATCTGTATTTTTATTGAAAAGGGTTAATCATACTTTATAGGATATAATTTTTTTAATTAACGCAATATCAAAAACTGCGGAACCGACGGGATTGTAACCCACGTATCTTTAGCTATCGAGGCCAGAGCGTCCTTCCGCTGCACCACAGGTTCGGTAACGCCTATAACGTGCCATCTAGCATTGCACTATAGTATCGAACGCTCATATTACAAAGTAACTCATTAATTGAAAGATGACATATGTTCCAATTTTATTCTTTATAATTTTGTGTTAAGCGCACTTTAGGATAAAGTTTTTAAAAGTAAACGTATAAAAAGTAAATATAAAAAATTGCGGACCCGGTAGGATTCCAAGGCCTGTGTGCACCAAGATTTCGGTTATCATAACCAACGGTTAACATAACTTTACTATAAATTTATTATTTATAATAAACCCGTACGCCGGTTAAGGACGTTAACCGGGCGGTTATCTTAACCGAGCTTACGTCCTTAACTCGTGTAAGAGTTGTCGTGAACAGTAAATTTTACGTTTAGCTTATGTTAACCGTTGTTTATGATAACCGAAATCTTGGTGCACACAGGCTTAACCCACATGGTTTTGGCGGCCAGTTGGTATCACCATTTTTAATTTTTTGATATTACATATACAAAAACATTTACCTGTATTTTAATTTCGGTGGACTCGACCACCGGCTGCGGCAACGGCTGCTCGAGCTCGGGCGGCTCGCGCAGCGCGGACACGATCCCGCATATGATCTCCATCCGCGGCGACACCTCCGGCACCACCATCTCCAGCGCTGCCACGAACGCGCGGATCACGTCTGCGCTCAGCGGCCCGTAGTCGCCTGCATCATAAATAATATATGTTGGCTTATATGAGCATTCTAGGCATACATATGACGGCGCCTGCGTCATCGTACACGACTAGAAAGAAGTCTGTGAACTGCACGTGCACCAGCTACGCCCTCTTGCGGCTGCGCATCGTTCGATACACCCACTCACCCCACTACTTAAGTCATTCTAAGTTGTATAAAAGGAGCGGGTCTACAACTGGTTGGCAGTCTAGGCTCTGGCGTGGCGCAGTGCAGACGTTGTACTTTGCTTATCGCTTAACCTAGTCAACTCTGATAATTAATTTTTTCAAACGAATTAATTATTACTCTCAGCTTAAGCCGCGGTGTCTTGGGGTTGTTGTTTATTATTCTTTCAGTTATCTATTTGTGGTTTAGTTATAATAGCTTCGAATACAAAGGCCTAATTTATTCACAATGTTCTACCCTCTTTCGACAAATTTGGCTGGGCAAGGAGAATGACTTGAACAGAGGAGGTGAGTGTTGACGGCCGTCACTAAGAGATCTCTTTTAAAACTACACCCGTGTCACAAGTCTCGGGCTCTGTTCGGAGTTACTCTCTCAGTGTTTCTGATTCCAGTCTTTGTACCTGCGTCCAAAAGGTAATTCGTCTTTCGACACATACATGTAATACTGATAATGTAAATGCGGCCTTATTGCTTGCAGCAATGTTTAAGAAGCAGTCACTAAGTCTGCAGCAATAGCGCTGACTGGCGCAATTGACTGGTTTAGTATCTCAGAGATACAGCATTGCTGATCTCAAACATAGATTTTCGTAACCAGCCGTAAGAGGCTGCCACTAGGAAATCTATGGCAAATATGAGCTCCTGGAGATGACTTGTAACTGAAATATTCAGTCAAAAGAGTGGCTTATTGTACCCATACAGATTGCCATGTTACAGCTTAACAAATGAAAAAAAAATTCGCAGCATACCAGTGAGAGTATCAGTGATAAGGTCCTTGAGCGCTGCCCGGCCGGTGGGGTCGCTCGTGTCGTACACGCGCAGCATGCTGGCCAGCTCGTGCAGCACAGACTGGCGCGTGTTGAACATCGCTGGTTCTTCCGACTCCGATGGGCAAGGTGACTCAACTATCCTGTTGGGACATCTCACCAATTTAATTTTTTTTTAAAGAAAAAGAATAGTAATATCTACAGAAACATTAAAACGCATTAGAACAAACGTCAAGTGATTATAAGACGACGGCCGACTGGCGCATTGGGTAGTGACCCTGCTTCTGCGTCCTAGGCTGTGGGTTCGATTCCCACATCTGGAAAATGTTTGTGTGATGAACATGGATGTTTTCTAGTGTCTGGGTGTTTATCTATATATTATAAGTATTTATATATAATATATATAAAAATATTCATCAGTTATCATAGCACCCATAACACAAGCTACTTACGACTACTTTGGGGCTATATAACAATGTGTGTAATTGTCCTATAATATTTATTATTATTATTTATAAGAAGTCCTTAAAAATTCGGGTATATAACTCGGTTATTATTTATTAACAATGTTACTTACGCACGTATATATCCTGTGAGCTTAACTAGATCTGGCAACACTGACTCGAGGGTGTCCTCGTCGTCCTTCAAGTGCTCCGCTAGATGGCGCCAGTACCACGCCGTCTCCTTGTTCAGCTTCTCTGCCGGTATGAGGCGGTGCTCCATGTCTGTTGGGAGCCATTTCAGAAGCTCCCACACTTCGAGGCGCCTGCGCATACACACATTAAAATAAAAATGACGCTATTCACCGGGACCTGAAAATTGAATATGTAGACCAATATTTAAAAAATTAGAGGACGCTCGCGGTTTCATACGCGTAGTACTCGTTCCCGCAGGAATTTTGGGATAAAATGAGCCCTTGATGTGATTTTGATATGTGAGCTATATTATTGTGAAATTTTATCAAAATCCGTTCAATAATTTTTGCGTGAAAGAGAAAACAAACGTCCATCCATCCATATATACAAAATTTCGCCTTTATAATAGTAAGGATTTGCTTAAGCTCACGGAAATAGGCTTTACCATGTTAACGTCGAGGCAATCTAGTCACTTTGAATTAGTGCTGCCTTGAAGATGTGACTAAAAATAATAGAGACCACTTAAGAGATGCGTTATTGGACGATATCTTAGTATATAATACCTTAAATTTAATTCGTACTTAGCTTAATAAGTACGCTAGATCATTGAAATTGGGTGCCTTAACAACATTATTTAACAGTAAATTTTAACTTACTCAAACAGTGACTTCAACAGTTTCTCCGCGACGTACTGAGAATCCTTGGCATCTTTCGAGTTGTCCAAGCGAACAGCTTTGAGCAGGTCTATGATGTTACCCTGGAACGTGCCCAGCCAACCGGGGACCAGTATCTCTTCCACCACGCGGCGAACTCGAGGACTGCGCTCAGTTAGACCAACCTAATAAAATAAATCGTAAGTTGCGTTCAAATAAATAAAATCCTAACTAATATTATAAATGCGAAAGTAACTCTGTCTGTCTGTCTGTCTTGCTTTCACTCTACAACTACTGAACCGATTTAAATGAAATTTGGTACACAGTAAGTCTGAAAAAGGACATAGGCTACTTTTAATTGCGAAAAAAGGGATGTAAGGGGTTAAAGGGGGGATGAAATGTTGTATGAAAGTATCATCATTTTGAAAGCTTAAGACCTATTTCTTAGGCAGTTGATTAGATATTAATAAATATGACATTCAAAGCTTAGAAAAATTAGGCTGCCGTAATAACTAATTCCACGCGGACGAAGTCGCGGGCAAAAGCTAGTTAAAAATAAATCTGACTTTATAATACCCAAAGGCCATTAAACTTCAAAGCTCTGAATACGGTTTTGAGGCTGTCGATCGTTTATCGTTTCGCTTTACGAATGCAGTGAGCGCCGCACCCTAGCCAATCAAATCTTTTCAAATTACAAGGTCAAGTTCACGGTAAGTAGTTGAAGCCATAGCTCTCAATGTGACGCGGGATTTTATTGGTTAGGTTAGGTTAGTTTGACGACCTCCGTGGCGCAGTGGTATGCGCGGTGGATTCATAAGACGGAGGTCCTGGGTTCGATTCCCGGTGTGGCAGATTGGGATTTTTCTTAATTTGTCTTGGTCTGGCTGGTGGGAGGCTTTCGCCGTGGCTAGTTACCACCCTACCGACAAAGACGTATCGCCAAGCAATTTAGCGTTCCGGTACGATGTCGTGTAGTAACCGATAGGGGTGTGGATTTTCGTCCCACTCTCAACAAGTTAGTCCGCTTCCATCTTAGACTGCATCATCACTTAACATCAGGTGAGATAGCAGTCAAGGGCCGACTTGTAGTCGATAAAAAAAAATAAAAAAATTGGTGGTGGTGTAGATGCCGGCAAACATTGATGACTCACTGCATTCTTAACGCGAACGAACTCTAGTTCTGTTTTATTTTAACCGATCAGTACATATTATTTACGTATGAAGTTTATTTTTTGCATTTTAGTAGAATCTGAAGAATATTTTATGAAGTCTGTTCTATGTTTCCATAAAGATCATGGAGATGTATAATGGGCTTGTAGAAAGTGGGCCATGAATCTTTCGTACAGTCATCATCGTTGATGATGATGATTTAGTAAAATGAACCTTCAACAAGAGTATTTACGGGTTTTTCGCGGATATGTCAGTAATATAAGCAGAGACGGATCAGATTGATCAGCATGTTTAGAATGATAGTGATGATGATGATGATGATGATGATGATGATAATAATAATGAAGATGAACTAACCTTCAGAGTATGTACGCGTTGTCTCACTTTCAACTGAGTAACTCCAATCGCGGATATGTAGAGGAAGGCGGCTCTCCTCACTGCCTCGTCCACATCGCAGAGACGCATCAGGACGAACGGTACGTTTTCCTTGTACTTGGCTATCGACATTATTACCGCCCTACGAATTAAACAAGAATTTTTCAACACTTATATAATTTTACGTACCGCCAAGCGATAAATCGTTCTGGTACGATGTCGTGCACAAACCGAAAGGAATGTGGATTTACATCCTACTCCTAACAAGTTAGCCCGTTTCCATCTTAGATTGCATTATTACATACCATCAGGTGTGATTGCAGTCAAGGTCTAACTTGTGATAAATAAAAAATATTTGGGGTTAGAGTTCGTAGTCAACTACAGATGACAGCAACAATCGACTTGAAATAACTAAAGATTGGCGATCGAAGCGTCGTTTCTAAGTAAATACATAGAAATCTGTACGTCGCCGTCGCTGCGATATGTGGGTATACAGTTGTAGTAGCATTCGTTTATAAACTCGTTACCAAGTCTGTGCTTGTTATATCGTTAAAGGAGGCCTATGTGACCTATGTCTCACAATGAATGTATAATGGCTTGTGTGGAATAAACCATGTATGGAATCTTAATATACAGGAAGTCGGTCAACTGTGGCAGTAGTGTTAGATTCTAAGTTTTCATACCTTCTTACAGATGAGTTAGGATCGCAGCTCATGTGAAAGCGGTAAGATCTGGTAACCTGGTCATCTGGGTCTGTTGGATTTTGCAGTCTCTGAAGTGCCAGAGCAGCGCGACATCGCACCGCGCTTCGCGTGTCTTGAAGACGCGCAATCTGCAGAATCAAAACAGATTTAATTAATTCATTTCAATTTGGATTCTGAAGAACATTGTTTGAAACCTATGCTTAATGCAAACAAATTCAGTGTCAGTAGAGTTAGTCAGCACTTATATAAATTGAGGTATTTGACGCAGATCAAAATATTGGTGTTTTAAATACTTTTTGAAACTTGATTTAATAATATAGTAGAAATACTACTTAAATTCATTAAATAATAAAAAACTTGTGACTATCTTTGGACATTATTGTCGGATTTTAATTTTGGTTTAAAATATCTGAATATTTTTATCCTACTTTATAACAACATTGCACTGTGAAATGAAATCAAGTGCGTCGGCAGTAGCTTATTTATTTAATACAAGAATCTAAATATATAATAATATCCAAAGATAACATGAAGCATATATTTTACTAAGACAAGGCCTATTGCTAATGGGAAACTAAAATATTGAACATTTTTGAGTACTCTATGAATTCACTTTTATTTCAGTGAAATGAATATTTATCACCTCCAAGAAATGCTGATGCATTTGTAATTACCGCCCGAGTGGCAAAGTGGGTAGTGAGCCTGCTTTGCATCCTAGGCTGTAGGTTTGATTCCCACATGTGAGCATGAGCATGGACATTTTCCAGTGTCTGGGTGTTTATCTATATATTATAAGTATTTATGTATAACATATATAAAATATTCATCAGTTATCATAGTACCCATAACACAAGCTAACTAAGCTTACTTTGGGGCTATATAGCGATGTGAGTAATTGTCCAATAATATTTAAAAAAAAACTATTGATAGTGATGTAATATCAATAATAATGACAGATTGATGTGTATACCTGTGACGTCAGTAGTTTGTCACATATGTCATCGTCCAGACAGGCGTCATCCCCCATGGCGCTGAGCACACTTGCCAGTAGCTGGCTTGCTCTGTATCTGATGGATTGACCAGCTACACATTGACACTGAAAGAGAATTATTAGTTTGTGATTTTTTATTACAGAGGTTCTGTCTATCCTGAGTTTTTGGAGTCATTATTCTACAAGGTCAGTGACCACAATCATATGGTTTATGTTGTTTTTTTTTTCAATAAGATTGGTTAAAAATTTTTTTAACTTTTAGAATATTCACCAAATACATTTTTTATCTCTCTTGGCGTATCTGATAATTGTAATTAAATGTGATGGAAATTACACAATACTCCTGCAATTATGCTTGTTTGGTCAGGATTTTTTCAATATGTATTTTAGTAGTAAAATTGGTCAGTGGATTAATAACCTTTAATTTTTAATCTCTCTTAGTGTACTGTTCGATACTAAAGCAGAAGACGGCTGTCCTAATTAAATATTGTAAAATAAACTAAAAGTTATTATAAAAAGGAATTCAGATTAATACACTTTGTTTCTTTGATTCCAGGTGAGATAACTATTTTAAATTTATTATTGTAACATTGTACAATTGTTTTATTTTACAAATACCAGTTACTAAAAAAATAAATCTTTGATTCTAAACCAACTTCATTGTTTATGTCAATTCCTAATACAAAATAGAAATAGTCTTATAAATGAAGTATAGTATACTCACATCAAAAATAATTTCAATAATGAACATAAGGAATTCTTCTTCATCATCTAGTTGGGTGCAGAAGATTGAAACAAATTCAACAACTCGATCCACATTAGCGCTTGTGTCCCCAAATGTGAATAGATAATGAAGAGCATTCTTGAAGCTTTCTCTAAATGTGTCTTGGTCAAGCTGAAACATAAACCAGTTCTGTAATTTTATTGTCCTTCATGTTGCAGTGGATTTTCAATATGGAGGTACTGGGTACAATTCCTGGCTTTGTTGATTAAGTTTTTTTATATTGGTCCAGCACTTTGAGCATGCCTAGTTACCACCCTACTGACAAACAGAACCGTAACCAACAATATAAGCGCCCTGAGCGTAACTGCACCCTACAGACTTGTAACTGACTCTAAATAAGGTATTGTTTGTATATGGTCTGGTCATTTGCCCCCATTTGTGTCCCCCCCAGGGTCTGCGCTATGTGCCTGGGCACATAAAGATGCTGGATAAAGATATACTGCCAAGAGATTCAGTTTTAGATTAGATAGACTTATTCTGATTCTTGTTTTTTAAGTTTTCTCATGTAAGTTTGTTTAGTTTTTCATAGCAGAACTTTAACTTATGTATGCTAATTTTTTTATTCTGATTTTGGTTTAGATTGTGTAGTTGTCTCTTTTAGTTTTGCTGCATTTGTGGCGGTACCTGAGCATGGATCCAGCTGAAAATCAGCGCTACATGGTCTCTTGGATTATGTAGCAAATGCTGACTTGGGTCCATTTTCTAGGTTTTGCTACACATTGCAGGGGTATACCAGTAAAATTGTGATGTGTGGCATAATTTATAAATAAAGATATTTTTTTTTCTTTCTTCTTTCTAGATCTAGCCTTTCATTTTCCAGCTGTCATATGTAGAAATATTCATTCAACAGTTCATGCTACTCCTAACAAGATAGCTAGCTTCCATTTTGGATTGCATCATCACTTACCATCAAGTGTGATTGCAGTCAAGCGCTAACTTGTCATGAAATAAAAAAAATCAGTTTTGACGAAATGTTTTAGTTTAAGAGCAATATTTTTAATAACTGCCCGCTATTGGATGAGTCTTCGATATATGGTCAAAAATGAACTCTATCAATTGAAAGTGTTTATCGCTATCTCCTAGACGAGATATATTTCAGCTAGAACATAGCCCTAATAGTCTCTGAATGTTACTATAAAGTAATAAACAACAGAAAAAATGCAAAACTATTGAACTGAAATGCCTGAACACAGTTCCAAAATCAAATTATTTGTTACTCTATAGCATCAAAACATACAATGTATGGGCATTTTTTACTCACCTTTCTGTATAGTTTTTTCATTTCTTTCACATACTTTTTATGTTGCACCACATTATATTGAACGTTTTGGAATATTTGAAACATAGTTGGATTGTTTCGTGGGTTTGGTTTTCGCGCTCCAACCGGTGCGTCTATTTCCGTAGGGGACATTTTCACGTTTATATTTTAAACTTGCAGCAAATAAATCTTCAAGGTATACAAAGAGTCAAAAGTTCGTAGTTCTAATCAGATTTTAAAAAGTTTAATCTTGAGTTTATTTAGCACTATATATAGAATTCGAAAACACAACTTTGAAAAACAAACCGCTTGCCGTTGCTTTGAAATTGACAGCTAAAGTCAATAATAACTGTCAAATTCAAAATTTGACTTTTAAGTTGACGGCTACATACAGATTTCACAATTAACCACAGATTATATAAGTATGTAGTTCACAGACTTAACAGATATTGTCTACAATTAAATATTGTTGAAGCCCGAAAGTGCTTATTATACGTCTATGAACTGAAGTCGTGCGCTTAACTTAAAAGTCAAACCTAATAAATAAAAAAATTTTTTAAATAAAAATAGAACCGACTCAAAACGCACTAAAAAGTAAAAAATAACTGTGTCATTTAGTTGCTTTAATTTACTTAAGCATATCTATGAAGTCGGTGCCAGCCAAGTTTAAGGAACCTTTATTTTACGTAGTAAAGCAGGTTGTGGGTTTTAGGTAACTTCCTTAAGAACCTTCACCAATAATACCTTAAAATCTTACCTCTTTCACTAATAATTAGTAACCTTATTAGAGCTGCCGAATCCTTAATAGTAGCGTTAGGTATCGATAGTTTTATCGAAAAGTAACAGTTCCATTATAATTGCTGAACTATTAATTAACGTTGGCCCGGAAGTACGAGTATGTATGTACTGACTTAAATCTGGGGGGTAAGGGGGAGTGAGGCGATAACATCTGGCCGACCCCAATTGTCATCCTCACCTGCACGTGGTGCCCTCTGCTAGACAACAGACGAGGCTCTGGCGACCGACCAATGGCGGGATATCCATTTAACCCCACTGGGAAACTGGCTGGAAGAGCCTACAGCGGCCTTGGAATTTTCGAATCATTCCCAAAAAGTCTGGAGCAGATGGCAACGGAAAACCACTGCTACTAATTTTCCTAGTAAATCAATATGACGAAAAGCAAAAATAAGAAGGCCCTTAGTGCCCGGCAAATGAGGGCAATAATCTCCGGGCGGGAACTGAGATATAACGACGACCTTGGCGAGTTAACGATTACGACATGGAATGTTCGAACATTACATCAAGACGGAAAAATAGAAAATGCTGTTAGGGAAATGAGCAGTCATGGATGGGATGTTTTGGGCATTAGTGAAACGAGATGGATAGATAACGGGGATATACCATCATTTGGAAATACCCATTTTTATTATTCGGGTGGTGACAAACATAGCAGAGGAGTAGGCTTTCTGATGAGCAAGAAGGTGAAAGACTGTGTTTTGGGTTATATGCCGCAATCTGAGAGAATTATTATGCTACAATTGAATACTAAACCAATCAGAACGAACTTAATTCAAATTTATGCGCCTACTGCAGACAGTACGCAAGATGATTGTGAGCGATTTTATGAAGATCTGGGTATGGTAATGAAAATGACAAAAAATCATGACATGAACATTATAATGGGAGATTTCAACGCCAAGGTAGGGGAGATACCTGTGCACAACATTATAGGGCAGTATGGTCTGGGAGAGAGAAATGACCGAGGAGAACGCCTAATAGAGTTCTGTGCAGAACGCAACCTTACTGTAATGAATACATGGTTTAAATTACCTAAAAGGCGTTTGTATACTTGGGAATCTCCTGCTCATACCAGCTCATGCATAGTTAGGAATCAGATTGACTATGTATGTGTTAACAGAAGATTCCGGAACGCTATTACCAGTACTAAAACGTATCCTGGCGCAGACATAAATTCAGACCATATACCACTGGTATCGAAAGTAAAAATAAGATTGAAAACATTGACAAAAGTTAAACCAAAGAAAGTACTGAATGTACTAAAATTGAAGGACGATGAAATTGCAAGACACTTTAGAATAAAGACAAACGAATTACTTGATGTAGATACCAGAAATGAAAATAGTATAGCAGAAGAGCTATGGTTGAGTTTAAAACAAACATTATTACTTTCAGCCACAGACACTCTGGGGTTTAGAGAAAGGAATTGTAGCAATCATTGGATCACTGACGAAATAATTGATCTATTTAAACAAAGAAAAGATAATAAGCATGACTATAGTAAGTATAAAGACATAAATGATGTACTACAAAGTAAGATTAAAATTGCAAAAGAAAATGAACTAATCCAAAAATGTGATCTTATAGAGTATCTTGCGGCGAAGCACCAATACGGCGCCCTGCATAAAGCAATTAAATCATATCCAGATAAATCATGTAAAGCTGTTTCAAATATGATAGCTGATTCCAAAGGTGACATAGTCACAGAGATTGATAAACGGTTGCAAAGATGGGAAGAGTATATTGCCGAACTTTACCATGACAATCGGCCTAATCCAGCTGTTATAGACTCTCCCTTTGTTGGTCATGCAATTATCCCTGCTGAACTAGATTATGCTCTCAACTCATTGAAACAAGGAAAAGCGGCAGGAGAAGATGGCGTCCCGTTAGAATTGTTACAATGTATGGGTGATGAGTGCAAGAAGGTAATGTTAAGCCTATTTAATAAAATGTACGACTCCGGTTATATACCAAAAGACCTATTACGTTCCACATTTGTAGCAATCCCAAAGAAACCTAAGGCATTCAAGTGTTCCGATTATCGCACCATCAGTCTAATGAGCCACTGTATGAATGTATTTCTGAAAATAATTTACAATAGGATTACTAGTAAATGTCAAGATCGGATAAGTCAGGAACAATTTGGCTTCAGGCCAGGAGTAGGAACCCGTGAGGCTATATTTTCCTTGAATGTCTTAGCAGAGAGAGCTATTGAAATGCAACAAGATGTGCATCTATGCTTTATAGATTATGAAAAAGCCTTTGATAGGGTTCAGCATGTGTTTCTTATGGAGGTCTTAAGGAAGACGGGTTTGGATGACAAAGACCTTCGAATAATTGAACATCTATATTGGAACCAAGAAGCAGCAATTAAATTAGAAGGAAAGCTGTCAAAGTGGCAATCAATTAGTAGAGGGGTTCGACAAGGTTGCATTTTGTCTCCATTACTCTTCAATCTGTATTCCGAAGAAATTTTGACAGATATACTGAACTCTATCCCACAAGGAATCATTATAAACGGAGTATGCATAAATAACATTAGATATGCCGATGACACAGTTCTGATAGCTAGCTCTGTCACTGGGTTGCAGGAGCTTCTAACTGAAGATGCAACAGCTGGACAAGCTAAGGGCCTATCTATTAATATTAATAAAACAAAAGCCATGGTAATATCCAAAAAACCAGTAAGTCCCTTCTGCCTGAGTTTAAACGGCCAGCCCATAGATGTTGTCATGAGTGTCAAATACCTGGGTAGAAATTTTACGTCAGACTTGGATCACCTTCAAGATATAAAATGTAGAATAGGCCAAGCTAAGAATGTTTTTCATAAGATGTCAAAGACTTTATGCAACTCAAAGTTAAATCTTAAATTAAGATGTCGTCTTATGAAATGTTATGTGTGGTCCACTCTCTTGTATGGTTGTGAGACTTGGGTCTTTAAAAAAGAAGCAGCAAACAGGTTGCAAGCTTTTGAAATGTGGATATACAGGAAAATGCTTAAAATCTCCTGGAACAGCTTCACACCTAATAACAGGGTACTGGAAAGGATGAATGAAAAGAGGAAACTCATGTCCACTTTCATGCAGAGAAAGCTAAGTTTCTTTGGACACCTTCAAAGAGGAGCTCAGTTTTCCTTTCCAAGATTAATTTTGGAAGGAAAGCTACAGGGCAAGAGAGCAGCTGGTCGTCAAAGACGGAAATGGTTGGACGACATAAGAGAGTGGACCGGACTCAATTACCCGCAACTAAAGAGAGTTGTACAAAATAGAAAAGCTTTTCGCATAATGACCGCCAAACTTCGTTTTAAGGATGGCACCATGTGATGATGATGATGATGACTTAAATCTACTGACTTAAATTTTAAAGTAAAATATTAGGTATATTTTGAGAAAAAAAATTTATTATTACACATTGTTGTAAGGAAAATAAAAGAACACCTTAAATGTTAAATATTTAATAAAATTAAAGATTAAGTATGTAATTATTAAATAAATTATATACTAGGGCTACTAGGTATATAAAAGAGCTTTATGTTTAGTCATTATTACCTTCCTAGCATAATAATTATTATTAATAGGAATTGTGAGAAGCATAATAATATTTACGTTAATGATTTTATTATGTACATTTTTAGATATAACTATAAAACAGTGTCTATGCAGCTGATTCGAAATAAATAATATATAAAGAATGTAAATAAAAAATAATGACAACTATTTTAAAATAACGGTGACCTATTTTTTTCGTATACTAGGTACTTACTCGTAAATTGGTACACGTAGTACTATAGGTATCTATAGCTATAAGTCTACGAGTAATTATTCAATTAGAAACATTTTACTGTAGTATAAAACGTATTATTTTCTTTTAAATCGTGATTTTAAATCATATGAAGTACCTACTTATTTATCATACAAAATCAATATTATGTACTGTAAAACTTTAGTATTCTTTAATAGTATAATATTATCTACCTGGACACTTAACTAATAATTAAAATTAAGTAACGTAAATTGAGGCTTAATAAAAAGAATTATTTAATACAGCCTGCCAAAATATTTCTATTGTTTTATAGCATTATAGCCAGACCAAAATTATAAAAACTTTATCTGAGGGCGTTACAAGCGCTGTTTATTACAACATGAATGCCAGTAGAAAAAATTAGTTTTCTTGTTTTTCGCAACATGGCGATTACTTTTCTTATCATAGTTCAGGCGTTCTTAGTTATGCGTTCTACTTTCCGCGTTCTGTACAATGTTTGTAACAATAGAGTAATGCGTAGACAGCAGACAGTGGTGTTTGATTGCCATTTCTTCGCGCGGCAGAACGCAGAACCTAGAACTTCTCAGCTCTTTCTTTCTGCGTAGGCTCTTACTAGCTATATTTATTCAAGATCATCGATCAGCGAGTCTAGCTCTTTTTGGAGTGTTACTGATTTCTCCTTCTGTATAAGGACGTCGTCTTTCAGTCGGTCCACATTCGCCATGAGCAGTGCGTTGCCTTTCTTCAAAGCGTTTACCCTCGATTCGTGCCTTTTCAGCCGCTTCGATAAGTTTTCTTTCTTCTTGGGTAGAGGTGCATCCTGTAAAATTGTTCAAGTTTAAAATATAGCACTAATTTCAACAGTCTTAGCTTTAACTACAATATCATTGGGCTGAATATTTCTAAAAGCTTGGTTATATGAAGTAAGGGTAGATACATATTTTAATCTGGTTGTTCAACACTCTCTCGTGTTCGCATTTTCTTCGTACGCAATACGTATTTTACAGGAACTTTATTGCGTAAGTTACCTCTATTGATAGATACGGAAGCGCAGTATGTAAATACATTTTAGAAGTGTTAGTATAATAATACGTATACAGTTTGATTTTTTATAATCTTAAGCACCTAGAACGAGTGAGTAGTTACCTACCCGACCTACCTACCTTACTACCTTATTGTATTAGGTTTTCATACCTCTGGTTCACTTTCACTTTCAGTTTCACTCTCCGTTTCTTGTTCCGTTTCGGTTTCGGTCTCTTCTTCTTCAGATTCACTCTTCTTCTCTTCTTCCTCAGATTCTTCATCCTCATCCTCGTCTTCTTCATCCGAGCCGACCTCCTTCATCATCGCTGCCATTTTGTCAACTTCTCGTTTTAACTCCTTGAACTTTCGCTTTTCATCTCTGAAATTAAGTAATAACGATAATATTAATTTCATGGCTTTGACTACTCGTAAATTTAGGTTTTGACAGAGTATTAAATTAAACTTTATAACCTTCTATCAGTTGGTATTTTATGGTAATGACCGGTACGAACAGTATGAAGCTCTTTGACGATAGTAACTTATATAATTTAGTTGATTTTATCACATAATACTAACTTGAGACACGCTTGCTGATTCTTTAGCGCCATCTTATACGCAATTCTTTCTCGTTTCATATTATCTTGTTTCTCTTTGAAATGGCGGATTTTGTTTCTCATGTTGCGTACTTCTTTCTCCATTCGCTTCTGTTTCTTTTCTTCACTTTCGTCCTAAAATTTTAATCAGTTATATTAGACCAGTGCAGATAGCTTTTGAAACAAAAAAAAAATCGCAGTAGGATGAAGAGAATATCCATTGCATTATGAAGAGAATATGCTATTTTATTGCAGTTGTAAAAACCGTTAGCCTAGTTTTTGCCTTTTCTGAGTAGGTTTCCTATGGTAACATATATATATATATTTTCACCATCGGAATGTAGAGATTTCAACGAACAGACCAATTAAAAAAAAAATGATATTTTAACGGCCAATTTTTCGGTTGAAAATTTGGTTATTTTTTCGATATTCATTCAAAATAAGGTGAAAAAATAAATATTTCAAATCAGATAAATTATAGCGTATTTGGGACATAAAAAGCCAAGTTTTCAGCAAATTTTATGAAAATAAAATTTTATTTGTAAACGATAAAAATAAAAAACGAAAAACTTGGTTTTTGTATTTTTCACATAAATTTTGAGTTGATTTTAACTTTGACTTTTAGTTGATTTTGACTTTTACTTTTGCCGTTTTTTACCCCTAAACCTTCAATCTCTACTTCTTCCCGACCTCAGATCGCCTGTAATTTATTTTTCCCTTCATTTTATGATATTCTCCTCATTTTCTGGTGGGTTTCATCCTACTGCGATTTTCTTGTACTTTTTGTTATTTTTAAGCCTATATGTTAATCTTTCATTTAAAAAAATGTGACATTGTTTATGGTCTGCTAAACTCAAAATTGAGTAATTAGTTTTGATTTCTTGTGTATGTGTGAGTTCTGTATTGTGCTGATATATCATTTGTTAATTTTACCTCTTCTTCCGCCGATGCTTCTTCTTCTTCGAAGCTGTCATCTTTTGTAACAGAGAGTTGCTTGATGGCGTGACTCGAACGTCTCGAACCAACGTTGGTAGGAATGATGCCCTGATAAATATTGTAATAATTATTTTAATTTACTCTATCAACTTGAACTTTACAACAAGTGACAGTTATAATACAATACATTAGAATTTTTAACCTTATTTTTACATTTTTACTCTAGAAAAAAGTCTATTCACCAAGTTAAATTCAGCATTTAAGTTACCCAAAGTATAGTGCGAAAACTTATCTGAGCCGGCGGACAAAACTGGATCTAACGTCGCAGCTGTCACTCTTTTGGTTTCAGTCAACTCTGTTGATAGAAATAGCGACCACTGCGACACCCTCACCAGACCAGATAAGCTTTGTAGTATATACTCAAATTAGTTTAGTTTTATTACAGCAAAAATTTCTTATATCAGGAATTTATATATCATAATAAATATTAATTCAGGATGTTGTGTTGTCTTTACGAAAGTTATCATAAAATTTAAGTGTTATTTTTACCTCGTCGTCTTTATTACTGTTAGTATAAGCGTAATTAGAGTTATTGTTGTTAGTGTCAGCATAAGTACTCTTCAGTTTTTCAGCTTCAGCGGAGTCAACCTCTATATTTAATAACCTACATTGCTTCAAAAAATCAAGTTGAGATTTTTGATAGAAAGATAAAGGTTCTTCCGATTTTAAGAGCTCTTCTATATTACCCTGCAAATTGGATGTAAAGCAAGAATTAATAACACTATTAGTAGCAAAGCAGAAACTGTAAGAATAATTTGGGTATATTATATCTTTTTTATAAAAGCATTGCTTCGAATTACGTTTTGTAAGCCATTACTGTATTACAGGGAAAACTTACCGCCAAAGCTTGTTCCAATTTCTTTTCCAATTCGGCATTTCTCCTCTTCAATTCCTCTAATTCAGATTGAGCGGTGTCTCTTTCATCTGCAGCTTGCAAATACTGCTTTTCTAAATTATCTGCTGTTTCTTTCGCTTTTTCTACTTCTATTTTTAGGCTGCTTACTAGTCTTTCGTCATAGGCATCTGTTACAGATATGACTGTCTTCTGCTGTTCTTGCTTAATGATAGCACGCTCTCT
Source organism: Mycalesis mineus (assembly GCA_034621355.1). Lineage (NCBI taxonomy): Eukaryota > Metazoa > Arthropoda > Insecta > Lepidoptera > Nymphalidae > Mycalesis > Mycalesis mineus. The sequence goes on from CM067888.1 coordinate 10,425,576, forward strand.
GGCTACCTCTGCTTCTAAATTCTGTATTCTTGTCAGAAGACGCTTATTTTCTCTCTCTTGGGCTTCTCTGTTCCTGTAAATTTAAATAATACACAGTTTTAATAAATGATAAGTTATATAAGAGATCATCTCATCTTGTATACAGTCTTCCATCTTACGAATAAAAGTTATATTTTACTTCCACGACCACATCCAATGGAATAAATAATAGAGATCCATAAAAATAGACAATACATACCTAAGTTCCATAGCTAACAACTGTTTAGTTGACTGGAGGTCGTCTCTAACTTTATCAATGTCATCCATCTCGTCAATTTCTTCTTCTGCTTCAGCAGCTGGCACCTAAAAATAATAAATAATGTCACGTTATTTATTACCATATGAAAGTATATCACGATAATTTCCTTCATCTTGACGGCCTCCGGGGTGCAGTGGTCTGTACAGTGGAGTTCGATTCCCGGCTGGGCCGATTAAGATTTTCTAAATTAGTCCGGATCTGGCTGGTGAAAAGCTTCGACGGTGATTTGCCTTTCATCCTTGCCGACAAATACGTACCGTTAAGCGAATTAACGTTCCGGTACGATGTTGTGTAGAAACCGCAAGGGTTGTGCATTTCATCCTACTCCTAACACCCGCTTCTATCTTAGAATGCATTATCACTTACCATCAGGTGTAATCGCAATCAAGGGCTAGCTTGTAATAAATAAAAAAAATCCTGGTGTACCAAATATTTACCTCCGCAACTGATAATTTGACACCAGATGGAGAAGCAGCGAGATTCGCTTGTGACATTGACTTCTGAACTTGTTCTTCTATAGTCATTTGTCTTCTGAATTTCCTTAACCCTTCTAATTGAGGTTTACTTCTATCGTTAGTTTTAACTTTCTTTAGTTTCACACCTTTGTTGATTTCTTTCAACAATTCATTATGGGAATTAGGCTTCTCGGATTCAAATATAAATTGATCCTTATTCTTAACGACTACCGATCTCGTTATGATTGGATTTGACCTGAAATCAATTTATAACTTCTTTAAGTTACAGTAACAAACAAAATTAATTCTAAATCATTCATTGGAGGAGGTAAAATATATATTTAGATCTTCTGCTTTTGTCTGCGACGTTAAATTTACAAAACCAAAACGTATAATATTGCACCGCGCGTATATAGATAGTTGCACTCACACTTTTGTACTTATATGTATGCAGCTGCAATTACTTACCTATCATTACAAACAACATGCTTAAGCTTCCTTCCTTGTTCAACTTCCTTCATCATATCGCTCCAATCAGGCCTCTTCCTTGGTCTGCTACGAAGCTGTTCTATTTTTTTAAACTTCGCCGGATCAACAGGAGCTTTTTTGAATTCAGGTGGAGGGGGCAATTTTGGAGGCAGTGGCGGTGGCATCGGAGGTGGTGTCGGTTTTAATAAGCCTGTAAAATATTTAAGCATTTTGTAGGAACTTTGTTAGTATTAAATGTGCATTAATTTTTTATTTACGTTCAATACGTTGATTTTATAAATGGACACATTGATATTGCATTAAAATGTACATTCTTTATTTGTAGTTATATCACTTTACCTTGATACATTTTCACTTCAGCCATTATAGTCTAAATAATCTTTAAAGCTTCTAATCACGGCACTGTTTAAACGGAATGCTGTGTTAAATACGCTGCATCATTATCTGGTTTATTTTAAACTAGAACAAATTCAACACTGCACGGATGAATTGTTAAATAAGCACACTATTTCACTGGTCAGTTTGCTCCAAATTTCTAGGATTGAACGTTAAACGATGTCGTCTTCGAGTATACGCGTGTTCAAGAGTGTAAGCGTTTGCACCTGATAGGCGTCTCGGTTGTATGCGGAAATATCCAAGACTATTTTGGACCTGATTTAGACCACAAACTGTCTAGCAAGAGATCAAAAGGAATGGGCTGGAATACAATTTTAACGAGCCTAAGGAAGACATTATTTCAAGAGGAATATGGCGTTTATGAGCGTACTTGTAGTATAGAGTATTGAAATGTTAATTATGATAGACGAAAGAGGTACGCATTGAAATAACGTTATCTCACCGAGGCGCGCAAGATAGATTGCCAAAGTTAAATTCATTTCCTTTGTATGTGTTATAAATGTACGCATTTAATGCCAATCGTATTATGAAGCAGATGTATATGCCAAATTTTTTATTAAACAACGAAAAAATAACGTTATTAGAAAATTTAAAGATTTCTTCAGTTGAAATGTTAACTTACTTCTTAAACTTTCATTTTTAGTCAGGGTGTGACCTTTAGGAACTTCATTATTTAAAGTCTTGTCAATATTCTCTTTGACTCGCTCGTGCAGAGGATCTCTCCATTTCTTCTGCAAGACTTCATCCCTTGATGGCGCTTTTTGTAAAGAAGGTTTACGTGGAGGGAGCTGTAAAAGTTAAATTTTTATTAATTAAGATTTTTCTTCATCAATTTATAATTGAACAAATAATAATGTATTAGTCTGATAAATAAGTAAAAAAAAAATACTTTTTTACTTGCTAATAGTTACCTTAGAAGGAGTTTTTTCAAGCGGAGCAGGTGGTTTTGTCGCCATTTTTGCCTTTTCTTCACTTTTAGACTCAACTTTTGGTTCAATCTTTGATTCAAGTTTTGGTTCAACCTTTGATTCAACCTTTGGTTCAACTTTTGTACCAACCTTTGGTTTTTCTTTTTCAATCAAACTGGTAGCTGCTTTTTCAGGTTTTTTGGATTCTTTATTATTGGTATCTTTGCTAACGTTATTCACCACAGTTTTATTGACTGGTGTTTTATTATTCACCGTGCTATTTTGTTTAGGTGTATCATTCTTTTCTTCAGATCTTTTATCTACAATACTAACAGATTTTTCTTTTGGTTTTTCATCAATAGTCCGGACACTTTTCAGTATCGGCTTTTCAGGTACGCTAGAGTTTTTACTCGTATCTTCAACCTTAACAGATTTATTAGCTGTTTTTAGTGCAGGCTTAATAAATTTAGGCTTATCTTCCTCAGATTTTGAAGCTTTATCAGCTAGCTTTGCAGCTGAAGGTTTGACAAGTTTCTCTTCTGTGTCTACTGAAATTCCGTTTTCAGCCTTTTCTCTTATTGTAGACTGCTTTTTTAACACAGCTGAAACAATTAGTGTTAATATATTTAGTTTAATGTTTTCAATGTTATATTAATTCTTAACATGTTAAGAAAATAAGTAAGTATTATATTTTTTATAACTAAAAGGGAAAATACCGTGAGGTCGCTCTAAAACACGAGAGGCTGACCAGCTAAAGGAAAATAATAATATGGACTTCTACACTATAGCGAAGATGGTCACCAATAGAAGCCGGTGGAAAAAATGGACCTATTCCAGAACCAAGATCTTCAGAAATGAAGCTACGACTCCGTAGAGAGATATTTTTAAAGCGTGAACAAGGAACTATATTGATTAGAGTAGAATTGCGTACGACTTAAAATCTAAGCATTGTTTCATTATAAACATAATCATCAATTTCATGCTTTAAAACTGTATTTAGAGTGCATCATTTAATCTAGAAAAATGAAAATATTTCTCTATGTAAGACTTGTTGCTCTGGTTTTAAAAAACGAGGTTCTCAGTTTGATCTATAAATTTGTAGCTTACTTTGGAGGCGGATCGTGTTCCTTACTGTCCTTTAATAAAAATATTTCGTTTAATTTATCCTAATTGAGGAAAAGTGAAAGTGACAAAATTGAAGCACGTGTACCGTCCCCGTTTCAATGCATTTGATGACATTCGCGCACGTAAATAAACACGACTGATGCCAAGATGGCGGCCGACCTTCGCTATTTTAGCGCGATTACATTTTAGAGCCCTTGTGGCTAATCTTTTTACTTTGTTACTGAAAAACATGTCAAATATTTTGTGGAAATATTTAGCGAAATACATTATTTTCGACATGTTTTGATTTATGAGTATCTCTTAATAAACTAAAGGTTATTGTTAAAAGCAGGCTTGTAGGTAAAAAGCATATATATACAGACGCCCGCGACTTATAATTAACTTATAATTAATAAAATATAGAAAATTAAAACAGCCTGCGATTGAAAGTCCCGTCATAACATTTCAGCCTACGTTCAGCCGTTTCAGGGAGTAGGGGAACAAACAGACAAATAGAAAAATGTTTTTTTATGATTTAAATATACATGGCAAAATCTTTGGGCTACTCAGATTAGGTGGTCTTGGAATCCTGTTAGCTGAGGCACATGCCAACTAGACATAAAACTTTTTTAAATTTTTCGACAGTTTAAGCAATCATTGTCCTATTTCAGCCAATTTACTTCAGCTTCAGCTAGTTTTTAATAAATTTTATATTTATCTAAACTGCCAATTTAACCAAAATTTTAAAAGTTTATGTCGTTTAACCTTTCCTATGAATCAATGTACCTATTTATTCGAATCTGGTATCAGGCTCGACCAGACCTGAACCAATTAAGAAAATTTCAAACGGTCCATCCGGGAATCGAACCCAGGAAGACGAATGTCCTGACTTCCGTCTCATAAATCCACCGAGTATACCACTGCGCTACAAACGCCGTCAGAGTTTTACGGATCCTTAAATTACATTAACATTGAATCAACTAAAATAAAACGGTACGTATATCTACTAATGTGCCATCAAAAGAGAACATAAACCACGAAATAGCGTCTCTTAACAGTGTCTTCTTATAAATCATACCGCGTATCCCAACATCTTCGTTTATTTTGTAAAATGTCCGTCCTCTCTAAAAATACCGCGATTCGTTGGCGTCGAGCGCCTCGGAATATCTCAGACTCGAAGGCCGATTACATATCACGATAAGATTTTAAACACCATCAACGAGACGACATGGAAACTCGTAATGTGAAACCTTCAGGACACTAAACCCTCATTCCCACTGGTTGGATGCGGGGCCCGGAATTGAATCGGATGTTTCAATTGGATGAAATTTTCGTTGGCGCTGGCACCCGATAAGTTTCAATTACTTATTAAAATGTACTGGAACATCCGACCCCTGAAAAGTAGGGGGACCCGTGATTACGAATGGTTAAGAAAACATCGAATTTAACAAGAAACATTAAAAAAGGACTTTGATGGTCTAATCTACTTTCAGTTCTGTTTTCTGTAAATTGTGTAAATAATGTGTAGGTATATTAAAATTCTAATTGGGTATTAACAATGATGATAATTATGTTATTGGAAATACCGAAAATAACTTAACAAAATTAAAGGTACTAAAGGGCCGGCACATATCCAAGCGGGATACCGGGCAAGATACAGGGACCAGGAATCATGATCACGATCTTCGAGAAGCGACGAGTGACGAGATAATTTTTACTTTATATAACGCCAGCAGTCATTAAAAATTTATAGTAAAAAAAGCGCTACGATGCAAGGCATATATGCACAGGCCCGTAGAGGTTTATCTCACTCAAACAGTCCAGTGTGTTGACTGCGTAAAAAAGAAAACAAAAGACAGTCATATAAATAGAATGTTGTTCAGTTTACAGTGCAGTATGGAACTTTAAGGTATTTTTTTGACTAACATTTAAGGAATTTAGCACGCTCAGAGACAGCGGAAACATAAGAGTTCGGGCGTTCTGAGTTCTGCGTTCTGCGTTCCGTGTTTTGTAATGTTACGCAGACTTGAGGCAGAGTTGTCTAGTCTCATCTCATGCTATTAGCACGGTATTTTATAAATATAAAATAACAAACGTAATGCAGAACCATAACTGGCTTTTAGTGTTTTCAATTCCGTATGGACTCATCTTAGAGTTCTCTGCCACTTGTCGCGTGTTGTTTCGGATTTTATTCGGATGTCTACGTCTAATTAATTTGTATCATATATGGGTATTTTCTGTATCTACGTTTAGATTCGCTTAGCTGATATTAAAGAAAAAACGGTATTTTTAATAGTAGGTATGAGCTAGTGCTTGACTGCAATAACGCTTGGAAAGCGATGACGCAGCGACCGTGTCTAAAAGATGTCTATTTACTCTGGATTGGCGATTTATCTTGATGATTCCGACATTGTAGGTGTACTTGATACGGAAATTGAAAGCTGAAAGGACATTCTATAAGTTTGCGATGTGAATATCTTTGTATAGTAATGAGGAGTTCGTTTAGTGAGTCCAAAGAAGACTAAATAGTGGTAGTAAATGGGACTAACGTTCTTTGAAAAAATATGTAGTTTTCAGAGAAGCATTAATGGGCGGAAGTTTAACGAGCGGTGAATACCTAGCTGATTTATAATGCTATTGTCCGCGAGAATCCGACGAAACCCATCTATCCTAGAGAAGTAGAGTAGCGTTGCTGCGTATTAGTTGGTTAAAAAAATAAAGAATTATTTATTTTTGATTGTTGAAATCGCATTATGATTGAAATGATGTAAAATAACTGAGTATTGTAAAATAACTGACTGTCCTATTGGACAAATGGTTAGGATATCGAATTGATAGAGGTACATTTGGTTTAAACTTTAGGAAAGGTAACGGAAAAACAGTTTCCTTCTTCTATAAATTCTCAGTATCCTATATTCAAGCCCAGAGGAAAGAAGTAGTATCACACCCCTGCTCGGAGATCAGTTGAGTTGTCGGTCCGCTGACTGTCGTTAACATCTGATAGGATCGTTATTAGTTGGTTAAAAAAACAAAGAATTATTAATTTTTGATTGTTGAAATCGCTTTGTGATTGAAGGAGGGAACCTACCTGGTAGTGGGCTGTTAGTAGGCTGATAATGATGATGATGATGAACTAAGTTTTCGAACTAAGTATAAATTTAGTTCACACTTTAGGAAATGTAAAAGAAAAAGAGTGCCTACTTAATAGATATGAGCTCAGGGATCTCTATATTCATTAATAATAAAGAACTGGCATCACAAAACTGTTCAAATCATTAGTTTTTGGCGGGAGATGTTAGTTTACGTTTTCATGCCAACATATTATGTCAACAACTATTGTATAACATACGTCCAATACAAAACGCTATCAAAATTATTTTGGTTAAATTCTACTACTACGAAATTGTTACTTGTAGTATACTGCTATGAAATTTAAAAGAAAAGCATATGACAAGATATTTCCGACAATGTTATTCGGAAATCTCATACATGACTCTGTATCTAAAGTGGGAGTTTGAAGAGGATATTAAAGCCCCTTTACACTAGTGTCAACACAGGCATTCGTTCAACATAATTATGCGTGCTAGAACTTCAGATCCGGAAAATGTTTGTGTGATGAGCATGGATGTTTTCCAGTGTCTGGGTGTTTATCTATATATTATAAGTATTTATGTATGATATATATAAAAATATTTATCAGTTATTATAGTACCCATAACACAAGCTAACTACGCTTACTTTAGGGTTATATAGCGATGTGTGTAATTGTCTTATGATATTTAATATTTATATTTATTTATAGATATACGATCTTAGTTGACTGAATGAGACGTGGTGGTTTAAATCATAGTAACGGAAATGTCAAGATTGATTATTATTAACTCACAAAACCCTACAAATGCAATATTCTATGTCAAATCTAACTAGAAACGTCTTTAGAGAGATCAGCTACATTTTTGTACTCCTTAGACTTACCTCTGCAAGAATTTAAGTAGAAGTGTAGAGCTTCTTTACTTAAGCCTAAATCCATCGGTGACGTTACAGCGATCTCATTATTCATAATAGGAAGCCTAAATAATAAATAAAATATTTGTGCTACAGGCTCGTGCTTTCAGCAATAATACAATTAGTGAAAAGACGGTACAACGCGACTCTAAATCAGTGTTAACTGTGATCCCCGCTTTGGCAGATTCAGTGTAAACGCAGTGTAGTTACGCTACTGATTAGATGATACCCAATTAAAAATTTGACACTAATTAAAATATTAGAGCTTTTTATTTTTTGAAATTTGATTCAATAACAAACAAAATATGTTAAAACGAATTAAATTGATGAAATAAATAAAAATTTATAGCAAATGAATATTTCTGATTAGACGGAGACAGCCATACTGTGATATGACGTCACACCACAGTATCGTCATAGTGACTTAGTACAATTATTCGTTTTGCGAGAAAAGGACAGAAGACCCCTACTCTAAACGTTTAAGTGCCTGTAACTTTGCAGATCTTTGTCGGATTTTTGATAATTTTGCAGCGTATGTTATTATTTTTATCCTAGTTTATAATAAACAAATAAGATAAAAATTGAGTCAAATACCCAATTACGCACATGTAGCGATAATGCATTATCAACAGCTATACGCTTCGCATATGTTCGACGTTCACTGACCACTGTACACTAGTGTAGAGGGGCTTTTACAGTTTTTGCACGTGGGAAGACGGGGTCTTACGTATGCAACGTGATTTGGCAATTTTCAATTTTCCATGTTATTTGATTCTTCCTATTTTTTTTGCTATTCGAATGTTTCGTTTAACTATATATTACTTTGTTATTATGTTGTAAGTGTACACTGCAGCATCATTAAATATTTTTTTTATAGCCCATAATTATTATTTTATTTGTTTAAACAACATAAACCATAACAATTAGATGAAAGGTGCGAACATAAACTTAATTAAGTTTTTCTGCGCACCCTACGCCGTCGACAGTAATTATTATTAATATTATTAAACATTTTATAAAAATAAATCTTATATTAAGAGAAATACACTAAAAACTTATGGTAAAATTGTATGTCATATTAAAACTGTACGGTAACTAAAACTACAAAAACTTATATACTTGTAACGTTTGGTCCAATACTTATATTAAAAAGCACTGTAGTATTTACAAAATCATCTACTTCAATGATTAACAAAATTCCCTTGACTAAAATAAGATATAAATAGGAAGATTTCATAAATTATCTATATTTTCTTTTTAATTAGGTAATTATAAGTTAATTCTATGATAGGGTTTGAGCACTGAGGTAAAATGTGTTCTTATTTCTTTGGCGTGGCTTAATAGCTTGTGAAAGTACTATGAATACCCCTTAAGTACCTAGTTATTATATTTTAAGTGTATTGTTTTGTGTATACCAACTATAAAACTTCTCTGTTTAGATTTTTTTTATATTATTATCATTTTTATAATATTATACAAGAAAAGGCATAATAGATTGCACTCGTATTATTAACAGCTACAGAAAGATCAACTAACCCAGTTAATACAGACCTTCGTAAACTAAAAATACTCTACCACTGTTTTATTTAACTGTATTTCAAACGTCACAGCACAGATGCACCGTCTATTAGCAACACGTAAAAATCACACGGAATACACTAGCGTTACGATCTTTTCTCACCAAAAACGAGCACTACGCGTTTCGTCTTCAACTCCAGACTAACAAACTTGTTCTCTTCGGGAGATACAAAGTCCCGAAACCCTGCCAAAGTTTCGGGAAGGCGTTGACGTCACTTTGTAGGCGAATACACCGACATACATACAACTAATAGCGTGCACTTTGAAATATTGCCCTTTCGCAAACGGCCATGTCTGAAAACACGCCGATTTTATTTTTTTTATTTTTCTGTACAGGGTTGACAACCTTGCGGCCATGAAAATGTGCAACTTTTAAAATTGATAGTCTATGATAGTCTTGATATAGAATTGTATAGATTGATTGTCTCGTTAGTTAGATAGCCTATCGTAATGTATGTTCGAAGCATGAGGTTCTGAGTTCGAGTACTGGGGTCGACTTTTGAAATATTGAGCTTTTCTTTTTTTTAAGAAATTCTCAGTATCTAATTTGAGAAGTTGTTGATGGTACATTCCCATGCTTCTGAGAGCACGAAAACGATATCTAATGTAATTATTTTTATTTATTACTAGTTAGCCCTTGACTAAAGTCAGACCTAATGTATAGTGATGTTGGAAGTTGGCAAATGTTTTAGGAGTAGGATAAAAATCCACACACCTTTCGGCTTCTACGTGACATCGTATCGAAACGCTAAATCGTTTGGCAGCTCGTTTTGCCGGCAGGATGGTAACTAGAAACGGCCAAAGTCTCCCACCAGCCAGAGTAGGACCAATAATTAAGAAAATCTCCACCGGGAATCGAACTCAGGACCTCCATCCTATAAATCCACTGCACATACCACTGCGCCACAGAAATCGTCAAATATTGTTAATTGTATAGTATAAATGATTTGTTCAGAAAAATCTACCAAATAAAAAGAATCATTTTAATCTACACTTGCATTTCAACAAATTCTCATCAACCAAAACCAAAAGTGGCATAAATATTGCGCATTCCACGCCCAAACGAAAATTTATCTCCCACAGCCATTACGCCTTGGCACGGTCACAATTTTTAATGGCTATGTGTTGGTTTAAGGAGAAAATAAGTTTGCATTTTATCGCAAGAATTACCTACTCAGTTAATTTAGTCTGCCTTACTAGACGGTGGTAGAGTCACTACCAACAGTCAAACTTGACGTTTCAAAAGTGCTTGTAAATAAAGACTAGTTGAATTAAACGAATTTCAAATTACCTCAATACAATTTCTTTCTTATTTTATAAACCAACGAAAAAAAACGGAGGAGGTTCTTAATTCAACGCCTATATTTTTCAATGTTACAAGTTAGCCCTTGACCGCAATCACAGTTGATGGTAAGTGAAGCGGTCTAACTTGTTAGGAGTAGGATGAAATCCACACCCATTTCGGTTTCTACACGACTTCGTACCGGAACGCTAAATCGTTTGGCGGCACGTCTTTGTCGGTAGGGTGGTAACGGCTGAAGCCTCCTACTAGCCAAACAGTACAACTAATATCGCAGCTATACATACAGCTATACATGTGCGCACATTATCGTCACTTGTTAATTAATTTTTCATATAATTTAACATCTGAAAACTGTTTAAAATTGTCAAAAAAAAAGACGTGTGGCACTCGGAGACTGCCGCGGTAAAGCTATTGCATAGCATTTTTATCAACTTATGTCGTCGGAAGCGTGGCCTAGCGGTAAGGCGCTCTAAGTGCTCGGATTGCCAGAGAGGCGCAGGTTCGAATCCTGTCGGTTCCGCAATTTTTTTTTAAGCGTGATATTGCAAAAAGTCATTAATTTAAAAAAAAATACTTTTTAAAAATCACGCTTGAAAAAAAAAATTGCGGAACCGACGGGATTCGAAACCGCGTCTCTCTAGAATTCCGGGCACTTAGAGCGCCTTACCGCTAGGCCACGTTCCCCGATGACGTCGTTGTCGAAATTGTGCTTTTGATATTATGTTTTTGATACTCAGGGGGTGTTAGGTTTTTCGTTACGGAATTTCTGTATTCGGTCTCCACGCTCAAGGCCCGCGATAAAAGCTATACATACCTACGGGTATTTGGGGCTTAGACCTACGAGGTAGCTACGCTGGTCCAATGTACGCCAACAAGGCTTTGACTTTGTGGTGATCATCATCACATTTTAATAATGATGCTCAGGACAGTGGGCCTGTCGCCCACTCTGAGGCGCGGAGGTAACATTACTAACATTCTTGCTCTGAGGTCTTTCTTCATCATCATCATTATCAGCCTACTAACGGCCCACAACTGGGCCAGGACTCCCTCCTTATATGAGAAGGGATAGGAACTCAAGCTAACTGTCAAAATTGCTTAGTTATAATTAATTTGTTGTGGTATCCCTGATATCAATGGGACAGTACATCAACACGAACATTGCAACGTAAACACACATCGACATCGCCAAACAACCACTAGCGCAGCTGTATGCGTGGGCGCAGATTATCGTCACTTATTAAATTAGTATACTGGACTTTATTTCTATACGTATAATTTATTCTGCTCATAGTTCACGTGGTAAAAAAACGGTAGTAAATTCATCTGTTCTTTATTCAATTTTGCGTAATTTATTATGGATACTCGTACCTTCTGCTTTATTTATTATAAGTTAGGTAGCCCTTGACTGCAATTACACCTGTGGGGCAAGAGTGAGTTTTTCACCGAGCGACTGCCTAAAAACGTAGTCACTCATAACGTCAAAATATATAGCAAAAAAAGCGTTTACTCTCGCTATAACTAGATGGCGCTACTAAAATTCCATATAAAGGAGAATGCCAGATCCTAACCCAGAAAGACCACAAATTGTAAATGTACTAAAAATATCCTAAGATTATTATATAAATGTTTTACAATAAGCCATTTTTACTGTTGGACATCGGAATAAAATTATGTTAAAAAAAAGTAATTAATCTATTTCCTTTTAGTTTACACTTTTTACGCATTTTAAAATCTTTATTATTGCACTGGGTTCTAGCCATTTAAATCGTTTTTATTGTATTTTCATCAAAAGTGGGCTCTAAAACGCTAATATCCAGAGTCGTTATGCCTGTTTAAAAATGTATTTAATGAAGCTTTGCGACTGTCATGTCAGTGTGACAACCATAGATTAAAGACTACTAGATAGAGCCCATAGCGTGTCCAACAGCAAATCAGCCTTATTGACATGACATGTCAACATTTAAAGTACATCATAAAACGTTATGTTTTAAAATATTGTAAAATACGAAATATTACTTTATATAAGATAGTTTAGTAAACGCATAATACATGAAATTTGCTAAAAAATAACATGTCTAAGCTTTAAATTATCAATCAATGAAGTTTATGCCTACTTACGTATGAAACGTAATTCCTTCGATTTTCTGTTCGCTGCGACTGTTGCAGCCGAAAATATTACAACCAACCAACCATAGCACGATAACGTTTAAATTAATATAGTAACCGCAAAATTATAGTTATTTATCAGCAAATTTAATAAAAAGCTAGTAATTGCTCAGATATGTCTCTTGTCTGTCACAAATTCCACTCTTGACAAATAATAAAAACGAACACGCTGAAAGGGACAAAAAATAATCTTGTATCACTTTCTAATAAAGGCCGAATGAAATAAGTCTGTCACGCTCTTGAACCTACAGCCGCGTTATGACTCAATCTAGTAGTCTTTAATCTATGGTGACAACTATACAGAACAACAATACGGAAATGGACGATAACCAACGTTAGGCTCGTCTCGAATACTCCGAGTTCTAGAGCTTTTAAATGTAATTTATATTAAATAGTAAAAAAAATGCAATAAAATGATGCATAATACATTGTTGTACAATATGTTTTTATTAGTGGGTTAAAGTTCTATACATTGTCTGGCATTCTCCTTTGCTTCACGTTTTTACGTAGTCGCGCGGTAAGAAACTCACACTCGGCACTCTGATTGTAAGTGAATATACAAACTAAGGCAGAAGCGAGCCCACTTGTTAGTAGTAGGATAAAGATCATACCCCTATCGGTTTCTGCATAACATCGTACCGGAACGCTAAATCACTTGGCCAAAGCCATATTAATATTGTTACCGAGAATTGTTAGTTTTGTCAGACGATACTAATTACAAAACACGAGCTTCGACAGAAAAATGAAATCAATGATTGTAAACAATAATTTACAATCTTTACAACTTTCATTTTAATTTACGTGCCAATATTTAGCCTATGTTGATTTGATTCACAAAGACCAGGTTTCGACTCCCGGGAAGAGTGACGAGTGGGTAAAATGAGAAGTTTTTGATAGATACTTGTGCTTCTGAAAATTCGTTAAGCTGTTGGTCCTCATTCTCACATTAAAATTTGACAGTGTTTTAAGTTAGAATTAAAAGCTGTTAAAAGGCCTAATAATGAAATACTAGCAGCTCTATTATGTAACTGTTTTTATAAGTTGACATTATGAGTTTCGAATTTGTCTCTATCTCTCTTTATCTATAGTACCACGTTAGAGGGAGAGACACAGAGATGAACTTGTTAATCACACAGTCGAGTTATAAAACATCTTTACAGAATATAGCGCTACAGGAGACAAATATCACAACATTTCTCTACAAAATTTATGGTAACGTAACGTTTGGGCAGTGGGCGACTTACGAAAGCATGCGAAAATCAGTGTTAGTCACGATGTACAAGTATAACCTATTAGAGAAATTAGCACGAGCCATTTTGTCACTACGCTCACGTCTGTCTGATGCCAAGTAATTAGTTAATGATTGAGAATGTACTCCGACAAGAGCAAGTAGACATGCTGATAAATTGATGTTTTCTTGTTCCATTGTCAAGATACAATGTACCGGAGAGAAGTATGGTAAGACCTTGATTTTGTGTGGAGAAAGCCAAAATCTTACGTAATTTTGGAATATTGACATTAGGCTCGTATCTCATATAAAGAAAGAAGTTGTCGATATCAATAGCGTTGATTGAGGGATAAAAGAGAGAGCGATATTTTCAATTTGTTTTGTAATTGGCAGATTAAGCAGATGGTGAGTGGAGAACTATCGCCTATAAACCTATTTAGGCTAAAAGTTGCCAATAAAATAACAGGCATATAAGGCTCAACTCCCTTCCTCAGACCTAAGAAAGAAAGGTGTTAGTATTACAACCCGTGCCTTCTGGAGCACATTAAGCAATTATCACGATCATTATCATGATCTGACTTTGTATAGACCGTTAAAATTATAATAAATATAATTATAATGACTACAAAATACTTGGACCTTGCTCATGAGATTACCGCCATGTGGAATGTTGATTCAACGATGATTGTTCCTATAGACGTTTCAGTCAACGGTCTTATAGCGAAAAGCTTTCACCGACATCTTAAAAAGCTTTCGCTTAGTAGTGTTGGATACAGAAGGCAGTTATTCTTGAAACGGCGCGTATTGTGAGGAAGTTTCTCACTCTCGAGCCCTGACCACAGGTTGTGTGGGCCCCCGGGCCCCGCAGCAGGCGGACTTGATTTTTTTATATTTTTAATATGTATTTTTTATAAGCATTGTTGAAAATTAAAAAAAAATTGTAAATAAATAAATGATAGATTAAAAATGGTACTACGAGATTACCGCCATGTGGAATGTAGAGTCGACGGTTATTATTGTTCCTATAGTGGTTTCATTCAGTCAATGAACTTAACACTTTAAGAAGGCTGTTGGATCAAGGGTCGGATGCAGAAGGCGGTAATTCTAGCGACATCGTGTATTGTGAGGAAGTTCCTCACTATGGAGCCCTGACCGCCGGTTGGGTAATCTAGAGCCCCGCAAACGGAAGAGCACATTTTTATTTATAAATTTTTATAGTTTATTCAACATTATAAATGAGATGAAACTGAGAGGAAAAAAATGGTAAAAAGGTAACTTACGTTTTAACGGCGCGGGGGCTGGTTGTTCCACTGGATCTGCAGTTGCTGCTTTTTCAGTGGTCTTCGGCTCCACAGGCTTCAGTTTCCTCACAGTCCATGGCGGTGGAGTCTCTACGTCCTTCTCTTTAACCCAGGGCGGCCTGAAGGTTTCCCGTTTTGGAGGAGCGCCCCGGTTCACGTTCCCGATTGGCATTCTGGTGTTCTGTGGAGAATTTGTGTGATTTGTGTCTTTGAAGTTATAACGTTCTGTTAAGAAAATGACGCATGTGTACTTAAGAAATAATATTGAATAATAATAATAAGTAGCAGACGTTACTTTGTGGAAATTTATTATAAGTAATAATCAATAATTTATTTATTTTCTTAAGTATTTTCCGCGAAAAACCAGTTTAGTTGAGAGCAGTGCTTCGCAGTTTAAATACAAGTACTTAGAAGATTATTTATCGAGTCTGGGTTGCTTGGATTTGTCCGATTGTCATGGAAATTAGCAGAATAAATAAAATATTAACCATATAGAAAGCTAATTATTAATTATTACTATCATTCAGTTTTAAATTTAATCACAAAAATCCAGAAATGTCGTAGTTTATTTAAAGCAGTTTTTTTGGAAATAATTCAAGAACTTTAACCTTAACCTTCAATGAAAGATATTTATTTATTTTTCACGACCCTGTAAATTTTACGAGCCTGTAAAATAGAACAGTGAATTTTTGTTTTTTGCGGTAGACAGTGTTTTGTTCGGAGTTTTCTCTCAGCTGTGCAATGGACCCCGCACCCGCACGGTGAATCCATGGAATGCGTCTCATAATCCTAATCCTAATCCTAACTAATATTATAAATGCGAAAGTAACTCTGTCTGTCTGTCTGTCTGTCTGTCTTGCTTTCACTCTACAACTACTGAACCGATTTAAATAAAATTTGGTACACAGTAAGTCTAGAGCCTGAAAAAGGACATAGGCTACTTTT
The DNA here is from genome assembly GCA_034621355.1 of Mycalesis mineus. NCBI lineage: Eukaryota > Metazoa > Arthropoda > Insecta > Lepidoptera > Nymphalidae > Mycalesis > Mycalesis mineus. Next base: position 10,441,752 of record CM067888.1, read on the forward strand.
AATTGCGAAAAAAGGGTTGTAAGGGGTTAAAGGGGGGATGAAATGTTGTATGAAAGTATCGTCATTTTGAAAGCTTAAGACCTATTTCTTAGGCAGTTGATTAGATATTAATAAATATGACATTCAAAGCTTAGAAAAATTAGGCTGCCGTAATAACTAATTCCACGCGGACGAAGTCGCGGGCAAAAGCTAGTGATCAATGCGGATATTTTTTTTTATTTCAGCTAAGTCGAACTAATAGGGTAGTTATGATATACTTTATAACTTTATTTATATAACTTAAAGATTGTATGTTTTACAAATGTACTTTAGATAACTTTACTATGTTTTAAGCAGCTGATATTCTGTTTTCCAATGCGAGTGAACTTTGAGTATTGACCATAAGAAGCCCATGTCGAGTAAAACAGTGTCAGCTTTTTATTGTATTACAAACAATAATATATACAACTAAATAAATAATTTGATTTTATGTATTAAATTTATTTAAGTCTATAGCAAAACAACATTCACGCGCATACAGTGTGGCGCCGCTGCGAGTTACACAAGCATACATAACGCACACTAATGAAGACTAGTTGTCCTATCTACACGCGCCAGCTAGCTATAAAAGACCGCTGCCGCGTAAGGAGGATCATTCGATCGCTAGACGGCGACGAGTGCGATAGCCCCGCAGTCCACTCGTTTGCCAGTGCTTACCTGAGCGGTAGCCCCGCAGCCCTCAGGATAAGTATTAGCTAGGAGGCTAGGGAATGCGGTAGCCCCGCAGCCCATTCCCAGAGCCATCAATAGGTCATATCTTTTATATTCTGTATTGTACCAAATTGTATGTTTAATCTGTGTCAATACCTGAATAAAAGCTTATCAGTGGCAACACCGGCTGTTTTACTCATACGCCATCCTCTACATTGGCGCCCAACGTAAATTATATAACTACCTTCAAAAAAAATATATCAAGATGACAGAGACAAAACCAGAGTTGATGGTTATGACACAAGAACAGTTCACGGCACTGATTAGTAAGATATCGATCGACGCTGCTCAAAATAAAAATAGTTTTGCTCGATGTACGAAGAGATTCGACGGTGAAAGAAATCACAACAAGGTTGAAGAATTCATAACAAACATCGCAATCTATAAGAAAATAGAAAAGATAAGTGACGAAGACGCATTAGAAGGGTTGACTTTGTTGCTAACGGATTCTGCTGCTACGTGGTGGAGTGGGGTAAAAAGTGAATTTAAGAAGTGGAGTCAAGCTTTAGAGGCCATAAGAAACGCATTTGCTCCAAGAATGCAACCTCACGAAGTTTATTTAGAATTATTCGCAAAGAAACAAACTTCTGAAAAAATCGACACCTTCGTATGCGAAAAACGGGCGTTGTTGTCCCGATTACCTCCCAAAAGGCACAAGGAAGAAGAAGAAATAGATTTTGTGTATGGTTTATTAAATATTCGATACAAGAAGGAAATTCCGCGATCTGAAATTAAAACTTTTGCCGAATTATTAGACCGTGGCAGACATTTAGAAAGTCTTGATCAAGAAGCTGATATGATTTCTGATAGTAAAACTACCTTTAAAAATAGTGATAAGGATAGAAAAATTTTAAAGAGGTGCACGTTTTGCGGTAAGAAAGGTCATGTTTTTGATGTTTGCCGTAAACGGATCGCTGTAGAAGAGACGACTAACAAAAAGGTGGAAACCATCATAAGTTGTTATGGATGCGGAGCACCCGGTGTCTACCGAAGTAACTGCCTAACTTGTAAAAATAAGGAGACACCGCCGAAGCCTGTTGCATTCTACACTGTACAATCGACGGTGCAAACTCAGGCAAAGATTCCAAATATTGAAATCTCAGTGAATGGCGAAATAGGTTACGCTTTTATTGATACAGCTGCACGCACCAGCATTGCAAGTAAACAGCTATACGAGATGTTGCGTAGAAAGGGTACCTCATTTACCCGCCAAACAACAGATCTCACTCTTGCTGATGGAAGCGTAAAGACATGCAACTTACTGGTAGCAACGGTAGAGATAATGATTGGAGGACGACTACTACCAATTAAGTTATCGACGATACCTGAAGCAACTAATAACCGCACTTTGTTGGGTATAGATTTCCTCGAGGCATCAGGAATAATATTAAACTTACCACAACGAGTTTGGTATTTCATCGATGATACACAAAAGCATTTTTCGTTCCTGCAACTGACATCAGAATCAGTTCCATTGAAGGCAATAAAGCGCATATCTTTTGATAGCAAAGAAGATATTGAACCAATCAATGAACCCATATCTGAATTTTTGAAATGGGCAAACGAATTGAAAATATTGTCACCGATGCCGGACACGCCATCTCCTTTACGTAATATGGAAGATAGCCCACCTCCTAAGAAACCAAGGTGGAAATTACACAAGTTGGACACACCTCCGAGACCGACACGTCCACGAGAACCAGCTGATATTAATTCTACTGTAGATCCTCGTATTACTTATTTGCCAATAAATCCTACTTGTCTTTATTCTGTTGATATTCATTTACATCCTGACGAGGGAACCTCTCTCTCACATAGTGAAAGGGCTACTTTCAATGAAATCCTCTTAGAATTCAAAGATGTATTTCACAAAAGTACAGAACCAACACCATTAGCACAACATAGAATTGATACAGCCAATCATCCTCCTATTAGCGTTAAGCCCTATAGATTATCACCAGCTAGACAAAAACAATTGAGAGAGAAACTCGATGAAATGTTAAGTGATAACATTATTGAGGAATGTGATTCCCCATGGGCGGCACCTGTAATACTAGTTCCTAAAGGTGAAAACGACGTACGAGTTTGTGTTGATTATCGTCGTCTTAATGAAATAACAAAACCTGATAAATATCCATTACCTCGTATGGATGACTTATTACATCAAGCAAAAGCAATGAAATATATGAGTACTATTGATTTAAAATCAGGTTACTGGCAAATAGCTATACATCCAAGTGACTGTGACAAAACAAGTTTTGTGTCACCATTTGGCACATTTCGCTTTAAACGCATGCCATTTGGGTTACGTAACGCACCAGCAACATTTCAAAGGATGATGGATAGATTTATACAAGGTCTTAAAGCCAAATATGTACTTTGCTACTTGGATGATCTTATCATACGGTCACAATCATTTAGTGACCATGTACAAGACCTTAGAGAAATATTCAATAAATTAAAACAATACAATCTACGAGCAAACCGAAAGAAATGTAAATTTATCTGTTCAGAAGTAAAATACCTTGGGCACTTAATTGTCCCAGAAGGAATAAAAGCAGATCCTGATAAAATATCAGCCATAGCAAATCTTCAACCACCAGTAAATTTAAAACAATTGATATCCTTTTTGCAAACTGCTTCATGGTATAGAAGATTTATAAATAATTTTGCAGAGATCGCTCGACCATTGACAAATTTGACTAAAAAGAAAGCAAGTTGGAAATGGGAACTAAAAGAACAGGAAGCATTTATGACATTAAAAACTGCATTAGTGAGCTCACCTGTACTTAAACAAGCCAGTGATGACTTACCTTTCACAATTAAAACGGATGCGAGCCAATACGCGATCGGAGCGGCTTTGGTCCAGGGGGAGGGAGAAGAAGAACACCCCATAGAATACGCGAGTCGACTCTTGACACCAGCGGAGTGTAATTACACAGTAACGGAAAAAGAAGCACTTGCAATAGTATGGGCTATAACAAAATTTCGAGGTTACATAGAAGGAACAGAGTTCATAACTATAACGGACCATCAGCCATTGAAATGGTTAATGAACCTTAAAACGCCAACAGGTCGTCTTGCTCGATGGGCACTCCAGTTACAACCATATAACCTTAAGATTCAATATACTCCAGGAAGAACTAATGTGGTAGCAGACACATTACCTCGACCGTCTTGCCAAATCCACACGAATAATGACTGTACAGCGTGTCACTTAGAGTTAGAGTTACCAAAACTTAACGAAAAACAACTAAGGGATGAACAGTTAAAAGATGAGCATCTAGAAAAAATTATCAAAACATTAGAAAATGAAAAAGAGACAACAGAATATGCAGAATTTGTTAAGAAAGGTTATTTACTTCACAAAGGTATCCTGTATCTTTATTCACCTGACCAAGACGATGAAAATGCAAAATTAGTTGTTCCCCGGCATGAAATCCCTAACGTAATGAAAGCTTTTCATGACTCACCAACTGCTGGTCACATGGGGGCAGAACGTACTATTCAACGCATTATAAGCAAGTTCTATTGGATAGGACTAAGAAAAGATGTTACAAAATATGTTAAAACATGTGAAGAATGTCAAAAATATAAGCCTTCAAATAAAAAACCAGTTGGATTATATCAGTCCACTCCAAATAGCCAGAGATTTGAAATTTTATCAGTAGACTTATTTGGACCTTTACCAAGAGGACCCTTAGGAGAAAAATGGATTTTAATAGTCGAAGACATAGCATCGAGATGGGTGGAACTATTTCCACTACAAGAAGCCACAAGTGCAAATTGTGCTTCAGTTTTACTAAATGAAATATTTCTTCGTTATGGGTTACCAAGAAAAATAATTTTTGATAACGGCGTACAATTTGTCTCAGCAATTATGCAAAAACTTATGTATTGTTTAGAAATTCAACAAATTTTCACACCTGTATATCATCCTGAACCTAACATTGTTGAAAGGAAAAATAGAGATATGAAAGTACAAATAGCTATAATGGTTAAAAATAAACATCAATCTTGGCCGTCCGCAATACCTGCAATAAGATTTGCAATGAATACAGCCATTTGTCGAACTACAGGATATTCACCATCGTACCTTACATTTGGACGAGAATTGCGAACACTCTACGAGTTAACACATGATTTCAGTTCAATAACAGAGTCAGAAAACTTTATAGCAGAAATCACACCAAAGTTAAAACAGTTAGCGCAAGATTTAGAATTAGCAAAAGAAAATATTGAAAGAAACACAGAGGAATCCCGTCAAAAAGTAAATAATAAGCGAAGACCAGACCCTGGTTATAAAAAAGGAGATCTAGTTCTTATAGAGACTCATCCTATTAGCAATGCTAATAAAGAATTTTCAGCAAAATTTGCTCCACGAAGAGATGGACCTTACATAATTTTTAAAAAACATGGAGGCACTACATATGAAGTTGCACACCCAGATTCTCCTGAAATTAGCATCGGAAAGTACCATACTTCTGCCATTACAAAATTCGAGAAAAGAAATGATATGCTTACAAACAAACCAATTTATCCAATACGTAGAAGAGGACGTCCTAAGAAGATAGCTGATCCTGGTACTCTGTCGGGACGACTTTAGAGTACCAGAGGGGGAGAATATAGCAAAACAACATTCACGCGCATACAGTGTGGCGCCGCTGCGAGTTACACAAGCATACATAACGCACACTAATGAAGACTAGTTGTCCTATCTACACGCGCCAGCTAGCTATAAAAGACCGCTGCCGCGTAAGGAGGATCATTCGATCGCTAGACGGCGACGAGTGCGATAGCCCCGCAGTCCACTCGTTTGCCAGTGCTTACCTGAGCGGTAGCCCCGCAGCCCTCAGGATAAGTATTAGCTAGGAGGCTAGGGAATGCGGTAGCCCCGCAGCCCATTCCCAGAGCCATCAATAGGTCATATCTTTTATATTCTGTATTGTACCAAATTGTATGTTTAATCTGTGTCAATACCTGAATAAAAGCTTATCAGTGGCAACACCGGCTGTTTTACTCATACGCCATCCTCTACAAGTCAGCTTTATTTATTAGTCAGTAACTTATTTGTATTTTATTTGCTTGTAGGTAAGTATAAGTATTTTGCTGACCTTAATAAGCTTTATTAAAGTGCAAGTATATTTTTGAGTTGTTTTAATGTATTTTCTATATTTGTTTATATAAAATAGACTCGCACTTTCCTACTATCTCGTTTGATATTACTTGTAAACGTGGCCTAACTTGAAATGGGCTAGATGACCATTTAATGTTGATTTAAAGATACCCCAGTTGTAAGGATTAGGAGACATAAATTTGCGGGCAGAATTTCCACTAAGCTATTAGGCATAAAAATATGATTTAAGCCTAATGGCTTATCTAGGAGTCGGTGCCAGCCAAGGTTTCTACTTTAAGCACTTTACCTATAACCCACAAACTGCTTTAATACGTTAAATAAATGTTCCTTAAACTTGCTGGCGCCGACTTTATAGATATGCTTAAGTAAATTAAAGAACTAAATGACACAGTTATTTTTTACTTTTTAGTGTGCTTTGAGTCGGTTCTATTTTTTATTAAAAATTTTTGCTTTCTTTCTTTCAGTAGATAGCCGCCCACAGTCGTATGAGGCGAAGATTTCAGTCACAGATAATAAATATAAATAGCCCTCTCTTGTAATCTTAAAACATTCTTCCCTTTACACTATTTTTGATTTGATTGTGTAGGTGAAGATTTTCAGTTGGTTATAAAAAAATTTTAATCTTTTAGTTTTAGTAGATTACCTGAAGTTGTTGTAGTTTATTTACCTTTTGCAATGTAAGAAATGTTTTAATGTTTATTATAAACAATTATTCCTACCCCTGTTTTTAACATCAGGGTTGTTATGGTTTGACGTAACTGCAGTATATTATATGTAAGTGTTCTAGTTTTTAAAGTTCAAATGGACCTTTTATTATCATGCATTTGTTTTTATTCGAAAACAGATGATCGAAATAAAGATCCAATCCAAAAGCTTTTTTTTTGGAAGGAATTGTAAATAAGTTTACTTCCGAGGAATTATCAAAATTAATTAATTTCTTCTTGTTATTTTATTTTATTTTAAAGATAAGTAGTAGTGAAATAGTTATTCTTAAATAATTATCCAAAATGTAATTAAAACAGAACCGTATCCTAAGTATGGATATACGTATATTACGTATATCCATACTAATATAGTATATTACGAGTGTTTATGTATCATTTTGTTGTTCTTTAATTTGATCTTAATGCATGTTGTAATAAAGGCTACAATGCAAAATCTTGTATCCAGATGTGATTTGTATTATGTATGCCCGCTATTCTGTTTGCCAAGTTATTCGTTCGAAGTTTACGATGTTTCATGAGATCTGCCGGCTGTTAAAACTTTCATTTCCCTGTTCTGTTTAGATCATGATAATATGTTCTAATAATTAGTAATTTACAAGCAAATCTGGTATAATTTAGAACTTAACATAGATGCTTTAATTAAACTACATCAAAGTGAAATAAAATACCAATTTGAATTAAAAAAAAATATTTTTTGTGCAATTTTTAAGCTTTTTATCGACAACCAAGGTCTTTATTTGTATTTTTAAATATCATCAAGTCGTATTAGAATTCAAACTATCTATAAGTTTCATGACTAAGGACTCCGTTTGGGTTTGAAACTAGTCGGACATACTCCGACAACAGCGACTTAAGTTCACCCGTTAAAGCCGTTTATATTTTAATAACATTAAATGGTAATAAAATTTGAAAATATTTTTTTGTAAATTTTCAAAATTTCTTATTATTTATTCTTCAAAGCTAATAAATAATTAATAGAAGATACATATATAATACAATTGTGACGAATATATAATGAAAAAATACATCAGTTACAATGGTGTTTAAAAAAACAATTGATGTTATCTTACGGCGATCTGTTTTGCGTGTGTGGGTGTGTATAAAGCACAAATAATGTGATACGCACTTAACAGACAACACTAGACACTACACAAAAGTTTCAACTGATCATTATTTATACAAATATAATAGTGATATTGTTGAAATATGTAAATAGATAAAAAAAAATATTCAGGACGCTGCGTCAAGCGCGCGCGAATACCGACTAGCGGCGGAATTTCAGCTGCGGACACGCTGGAATTTATAAATAGGTGCGGCGAGATGGCATGTAGAACGTATAATTCGGGAGTATAAGCTCTCTTAGCATAATAATACATATCTCGCACCAGAGACTGTCCGCGACGTCGTGTCTTACCGACTTTTTAAAATACTTTTATCTATTGAATAGAAACAGACGTTTTTTTATTATGATTATTTATTGGCTGGCATGTCAAGAGGCTTTCAATGTAAGCCACATTGAAAGCCTCTTAGCACCTTGCCGACAAAAACGTCCCGCTTAGCGATGTAAACGAAAAGGGATGTGTGTATCCTACTCCTGTCTGCCATCTTAGTTAGCTCGCTTTCGTCTTAAGAATGCATAACCACTCACTACCAAGTATGATTGCTGTCAAAGGTTAATAAAAATGCGTTGGAACCAAGCAAGGACAAAATCACCCAGAACGACGAAAATCTATTTATATATGTTGTACTCTAAAACCTAGACCCCTGTAGACTCTACAATGTTAAGGTGTGTGTTAAACTGTTGCTTGTATCTGTCGCAAGTCTGTCTGTCGGTCTGTCGCAAAATTTTTATATTGTGTAGTAGTAGTAGTAGTAGTAGTAGTAGTAGTAGTAGTAGTAGTAGTAGTAAAAAGTAGAAGAACTCATAACACTGCTCTAATGCAGGATGGCCAACGGCCATCACTCAACTATCCCGCAAAAAAAACCACATGCAGGAAGCCGTGTGAACACTGTTATTGAAATATATGTGTAATTAAACGGGATCCCTTTTTTTACTGGACTACGGATCCAGTTTTTAGTGACAAAACCGAATGGCACAATTCGACCGGATCGGATTTTTGCAGGATCCCACTTGCGGGATGCTCTTGTGAACGCTAGCATACAAACACATTCGCCACCAAACGGGATCCTGCAGAAAACGGGATCCTGTAAAAAACTGGACTGCCGTGTGAAAGGAGCGTGAGACGTGCCCTCTGAATACCATGGGGATGTAAAGGCACAAACTTTCCAACTTTGATCTGAAAACTTGTATTGAGAATATCTTGCAAGAAAGTAAAACTCAATATTTCATGACTGAAACTAGAACTCAAACACAGTGTACATGACCTGGTCACTGGACCAACGGAGGCTGAAAAGCCTCAGTCTCGAAAGGGGCTTTAATATTTACCGGGGACATAAGTTCCCCCGCGCTTGACCCGGGCAAGGAGTAATACTCGAGGCCCGTACCATTGATCCCTGGAGTGATCAAAGAAGACGAACTGCCGGAGTCAGTTTGTTGGTATCCTGCGATCCTTAGTACCGTAGTAACTTATCACTATCATATGATATGTATGCGCGGTGGATTTATAAGACGGAGGTCCTGGGTTCGATTCCCGGCGAGGCAGATTGAGATTTTACTTAATTTGTCTTGGTCTGGCTGGTGGAAGGCTTTGGTCGTGGCTAGTTACCACCCTACCGACAAAGACGTATCGCCAAGCAATTTAGCGTTCCGGTACGATGTCGTGTAGAAACCGAAAGGGGTGTGGATTTTCGTCCCACTCCTAACAAGTTAGCCCGCTTCCATCTTAGACTGCATCATCACTTAACATCAGGTGTGATAGCAGTCAAGGGCCAACTTGTAGTCGATAAAAAAAAAAAATAAAGTTCCCTGTCGTGTTTGTCTGTTCGACTGTTCTAGACAAACTTAAAGAATACTGAACGGATTTTCTCAAGGTTTTCACCAATAGATAGTGATACCTGTAGAAGGTTTTAATATATAATTTGTTAGGGTTTTTACAAATTGGCTCAAATATAACAATAATTGTTAGAAAACTCGCACCACTTACGAGCTTTTATTTAAAATGCTGTCGAAACTTTTTGAGATATAACAAAACAATGTAATGTTTCTCTTTACTAGGACTTCAAATATCTGCGATGGCATATATCTATCTTTTATGGATAACTTGCTACACCCATTTTTTTAAAAGATGGGCCATGTACAATTTTTTTCTTTTATTTTCTTGTAAGGTTGCGTAGCTACACTATTTTGCAGGCGACGTTGCGAGCATCTGCTAGTCTTGGATAAATGTATCTTCTTCATCCACAGATTAGACTAAGGATATTAATAAGTATAATGAACGTGTCTGTCAATCGTAAAAATAAAACAGGAAATCATAAAAATAGAAGCCGTGACGTTGTTACGTTATTTAAAAACACGCTCGCCAGTTTCTGTACGTTTTATAAGAGTTGTTTCCGTAATCTTCACAATGTCAGAAACATTCTGTAGCAGTTTGTGGATTTATATTCAGAGTCCAGAGTCGGTTAATTATCTCAAACACAATTAATTACGCGTAATTCTACTAATATAGATCTGCTGTAACTAGTGAAAGAGAACAAAGGAGTCGAAATGCACAAATAATCTGTATCTATGAATTTTGAATGCAATTATGTTCTAATATTAGAATAAAAAAAATTCGATTTCGGTTTTTGTCTCGGTATCGGTAGCTTTTTGGCTGCTAGTGCCGTATAATATACTATGACAGTATAGTACGAGTACGTTACGTGACGATAAATCACTAAAAAGGAAGAAATAATAATTTTTAACAAAAAATAGAACCGACTCCAAACGCACTAAAAAGTAAAAAATAACTGTGTCATTTAGTTGCTTTAATTTACTTAAGCATATCAAAGAAGTCGGTGCCAGCCAAGTTTAAGGAAAATTTATTTTACGTACTAAAGCAGTTTGTGGGTTCTACTAGGTAACGTCCTTAAAGTAGAAACCTTGGCTGGCACCGACTCCTAGAAATCGCTGTAAGCGTGCCTCCAAAATTTGAAGTGTTCCTTCAATTTCCCCGGGATATCATCATCAGATCCTAACATGAGGACTACCTTGGAAGTATGCCCTTTCTAATTAAAAAAGAATTATCAAAATCGGACAACTCTATAAAAAGTTATGCGTGGTCATACATAAAAAAATAAACAAAAAATATATATATATATATATATATACGTGTCGAATTGAAAAGCTCCTCTGTTTTTTTTCGTCGGTTAAAGAAAAGAATACAGTTAAGTAATAGCAAGTACGGAGCTTATACACACACACACGTTGCTCCAATGATGAATGATCACTTGGCACTGTATTGTAACCACTAAATTCTCAATTGCAGACCAAAACTTTTGTTGAAAAGAGAACAAAGAAAACTTCAGTATTAATTCAAAGTCCGACTCAGGAGTCGAATCCAAGGCGTCGTGATACATAGGCAAATCACTGGACCAACGAGGCTGTTAAATTATTGACTATTACTAAATTACCTTCCGTTTCCTTTGTAATTGGTAAAGACGGTGAAGTTTATTATGATATCCATTTGATACCATCTGTATTGTCCCTTCGCTCCAATTATGTCCGAGACACCGTAGATCCTGTCACGCCTGCGCTTGCGCAACATCTTGGAACCACTCCTTCCTATGCAATCAATCTTAATTGATCTATGAACTATCGGTACTGTACTACCGGCCAGTGAAGTATGACGACACGTGCTGTCAGAAATGCTAGTAAGTACAAAGTGCTAGTATTAAAAAATATTTAATACTAAATGAGGCTCTAAAACGGAGTCCAGGGTCGGACTTAACAAATAAATTGGGATTTCAGTATCATTTACAGTATAGGTCCAATGAAATTTGGGAATTCATTTAATCCCCAGTTGAGGGCCTGCCTCAGCGGATGCCGCTGGCTGGGTTGCGGAAGATTCTTCATGCTTCCGGGATCTAGTAAACAGCGCAGCTGTGACCGCTTTGTTTCCGGAGGGTATGCGTCAGAAATGCTATTAAGTGCAAAATGCTAGTAGTAAAAAATATTTAATACTAAATGCGCATTTTCCAGCGTAACAAATAAATGGAATAGGTATCTTTACAATGAGAGTAACCTGTTTGGCTAAAAATTATGAAATGGCTATAAAAATATGTGTTGTTTTTTTACTTAAATTTTCATTAAATATCTAGAGGTGGAAAGTTAGAGTATAGGAGAGCACGTTATTAATGTATTGATTGTTATAGAAGACAAACATTATCATTATGTCTACTATCAGGAATGGAAGCAGCTTAGCTTTCTTCAACTTTCTTATTGGAGAGAGGCCTGAATTATGCAGTGCCTCATTAAAATATGCTTAAAATAGGCCGATGATGATGAATTTTATAGATCACGTCTAGTGAAAAAGTAAGACAATAGCTCCATATTAAAGACCAAAGGCTCGATTCCCTCGCCCTTTGAATTTAAAAATTAAAGATAGGTTCTCTAAAAAAAATAAAACTTGATTATTTATTTATCATAGTATATTTTTTTATTAATATTAGTATTGCCGCTAAGCAACATTGCTATTTATGTTTAAAGGATAAAAGTATTATAAGTTTCTCAATATTCAAATACTGTAACTAAATTACAGACAATAAGTTTGCTGTTACTGTACACTTTATTGATCATGTACCATGCTACCTGTGCTGTTTAGTTAATAAATTAAACATATTAACTACATCCTGCTGCCGGACTATGCAATGTTAATGGGATTTTCTCTCTTTTAGTTTGCAAGTCGGCGGTGTTACACCGCCATACGGAGGTTTTTCGTCTTTTATAGGCGATAGGTCTCTATTAACAACCAGTGTCGTAACAAGGGTAGTGCCAGCGGTGCCCAGGGTGCAGACCCTGGAGGGGCGCAGAAATGATCAGAACATACACAAACAATATCTTTAGAGTTACAAGATTGTAGGGCGCAGTTACGCAAGCTGGCACAGAGCGCATAAATTGCTGGTTACGGCTCTGATTACAACCAGGAAGATAGATCATCCGTCTGGTTTGTCATCTTTGATAGTATAAAAACGACGTTCAAATTCAACGGTCCCTAGTTTTCTCTTATACGTAAATGAGAGAATAAGATGCAAAGTGGATATAATAGAATGGTTTAAAGTATTAAATACCGTCTATAACAGCCTTCTTATCGTGTTACAACAACAATAATTACCTAAACTGTATCACAGTATACATAACAGTACAAGACTGAATGCACAATGCGTAAAACGGTCGGTAAAGAACCGACCGGGCTCTTTTCGTAATCAAACTAGATCCATAAGGTCATTGGGCACAATCACTTGTTGGGCAATAGAATTATATTATTACAATTGTACCTACTGTACAAACAAATAATTCTATAACTGTGATACCAAGAATTCGAGGCGGTAAAAAGTGTTGTTTGTGTAAAAGAAACGTACATTAGACATTTGAAGACCAAGCGTAATTTTGCCTGTCCTACATTACGCTTGGCAAATAACTTAATTTCTTTTTAACATGCTCTGACCTTCGATTATATTTATTTATGCGTATGCTAGACTTTTCCTTGCCTCTGTATCCTTAAGTCGAAAGACGATTTATGGTTTTCGGACCTAATTTCTTACATTAATTTTGAAAAATTTTGAATTGGCTCATTCAATTTTTGTCGCAGCACATACTTACCTTTTCTTCAAAATCAGCTTTCCATTAAAACATTGGAATCTAATCGGTTAATCTGTATGAAAGCTAGCGATGTCTTTCTTTTGCATCGTGACTTATTTAAAATCTACATAATGATTAGGAACAGAAAAACTTCTGCTATTCACAACTGAAAGGTAATATTACCATACGGTTGTTCACGGGCGTAGCTTTGGCTAATGGAAGGGGTCCAAGGGTCAATACATTCATACATACAGGCCATCACACCTCATTCCCATAGGGCTAGGCAAAGTTCAAGTCCTTCCACTTGTAACCATGCATATCTGTCTCGCTTCCTCGAATTACATTTGGAAAACCTTCGCCAAACCATACAAACCAGATTTTCCAATTAACATCAGTAAAATATGATAGATAGATAGATAGATAAATTCTTTATTGCACATTTAAAAAGATACAGAGACACAAAAACAAAACAAAAACAAAAGTTAGATAAATGTACAAAGGCGGTCTTATCGCTAAAAGCGATCTCCTCCAGACAACCCTCATTGAAGTACTCTAAGTTATGGAAAACGGATAGTGCAACGGATAGTGCAACCTAGTCTCTTACCAACGCACTGACAAGTTGCTTGTATGTTAAATTACTCTAGAAAAAATATATATGTATAGCTTACATACACAGGTAAAAACTCTTTATTTTAGTTGTGAACAGCAAGGAAAATAGACATTTAAAATGTTATCTTTAGATACTTATAATATAAAAATTACCTAAGTAGATACCTAGGTAAGAACATATTCCACGAGTTAGATTATGGTGCTCAATTATTTCTATGACGGATGTGGTAGAATTATACATAGATACAAACTAAGTAAGTACGTAAAACCTCATTGTAATATTAAATCTACGATATCACATCTATATTTCATTCCGTATATTTTTTTTCTTATTACGATGTTATTAAAACGAAGCCTGAACATGATTTAGACGGCTTCCGTAGCGCAGTGGTAAGCGTAGTAGATATATAAAACGGTGGTCCTGGGTTCGATTTCCGCCTGGAAAAATTAAGATTTTCTAAATAAGTCCAGGTCTGGCTATTATCATCATACCGACAAACGATTTCTCACCGCGAACAGAATTTTTCGGAAACCCAATCGCCCATCGGCGCTTCTAAGTCTATACATTTATGGTAGGTACTATTTTAATCAAGCTAAAATAAATATGGGACTATTTTCTGAGATCACAGTGAACAGAGTGCCTAGTGTGAGCTTTCACCAAAACAAATCGAAAACTTCACATTCGCGTAAAGGCAAATTTTATATGGAATTAAAGTAGCGCCCCTGGCAGTATCGAGAGAAAACTCAAATGGGTAAGTGTCAGTGTCATATAAAATTTACGTTTACCGTTCTCGATATCGACGCGGTAAAATCTTACACTAGCCACACAGACGTAGGTTTTTATAACAATAAAAATGTAAATTATTTTGGATATGATCACCTCTTGATCTTCCTTTATGCAATAAAAGGCCTTATATACCTTCCATATAATTTATTCCGGAAATATGTTACTTTAATATAAACAAAACTAAGTATTTCCTAATTTATGGTATTCGGTTATAAAGTCAATCAAATTAAATAAGAAACAAATTATGTGTTATTCACGACTTAAGCTTGCCTTTGTTATGTAGGTATACTTGATAATATCAATACGATAATTGAATAATCGAAATAATCGTAACAAGTGACGTAAGATCCGATAGAAATAGGATACGTAATTAATAAAAAGTCCCGCTTTCTTATAATTGCTATATTATTCATTCAATTGAAATTTGAACTTAAGTCCAAGAATGAGTGAACAATAAATATATAAGCAGGGTGCTTCACCGGGAAAATGTATCAAAATACTTGGACCTTGCTAACGAGATTACCGCCACGTGGAATGTTGACTCGACGATTATTGTTCCTATAGTCGTTTTAGTTAATGGTCTTATAACGAAAAGCTTCGACCAACACCTTAAGGCTTATATGCCTTTCACATAAATTATTTAAAGCATTGTTGAAAATTTAAAAAAAAATTGTTAATAAATAAATGATAGAGATTCAAAATATAAGCAGGGTGCTTTACCGAAGAGACGAATATTTTAGCATTCCATGGATTCGCCGTGCGGGTGCCGGGTTCATCGCGTGGCTGAGAGAAAAACTCCGATCAAAGCCCGAGGTAGGTTTAAAAGAGATCTCTTAGTGACGCGCGTTAACACTCACCTCCTCTGTTCAAGTTATTCTCCCTGCCCAGCCAAATTCGGAAGGACCCTACTAGAGCAGCTTTGGATACTCGTTGTAATATAGAGCTACATCTAGTAAGGCAAAGTCTTTTAGCAGGTTATAAAGAGACTTCGCTGGTATACCTCTCGCACCCACTTCTACCGCGTATAAACTAACCACATAGACATTTTTAGTGATATTAATAATTCCTTACGTATAAAAATAGTATCTCTTACATAACCTACTTAGCCTTACTAATCATGACTTTGCCCGTTTTTAAATAAATAAATTACGTAATCTTTTATAAGGAAAAAATACAAGTAGGATTAACAACGTACCTAATTGTGTTTGATACAACGCAAGTAAGTGCGAAATGGTTTGTGGATGGTCCACGAAAGGAAAAAAAATTTACAAGTTTAAGTTTAAGGAATATTTATTTTATGCAGTAAAGCAGTTTGTGGGTTCTAGGTAACGTCCTCAAAGTAGAAACCTTGGCTGGCACCGACTTCTAGATATGCTTAAGTAAATTAAAGCAACTAAATGACACAGTTATTTATTACTTTTTAGTGCGTTTTGAGTTGGTTCTATTTTTTGTTAAAAATTTTTATTTCTTACTTTTTAGTGATTTATCGCCACGTAACATATTCGTACTATACTGTCATAGTATATTATATGGCACTTGTAGCCAAAAAGCTACCGATACTTATACTAAAACCGAAATCGCTGCAAGTGTGCCTATAGAGTTTGAAGAGTTCCTTCAATTTTCCCAGGATATCATTATCAGATCCTAACATGGTGCTAATGGGACCATCTTGGAAGTGTTCTAATAAAAAAATAATTATCAAAATCGGACAACTCTAAAAAGTTATGCGTGGTCATACATAAAAAAAAATATACGTGTCGAATTGAGAACCTCGGTAAAAAATTAAAGCAAGTAAATGACACAATTATTTTTTACTCTTTAATGAATTTTGAAGTCGGTTAGTTATTTTTATTAAATTTTATTTTTCTTACTTTTTAGTGATTTATCGAATGTAGGCAAACCTATTCGTACTAAACTTTAAGAACACTACTATACGGCACTTGTAGCCAAGAAACAAACGAAACTTTACCGAAATCGCTGTAAGTATGCATATGTGAAGAGTTCCTCCGATTGTCCCAGGATTTCTTCATGGGATCCCATGGGACCATTTTGGACTATGGGACCTTTCTGCTAAAAAAATGACAAAATCAAACTACTCTGTAAAAAAGTTAAGCGTGAATGACAAAAAATATATCGAAAACCTCCTCCGTTTTTGACTCGACAATCAAGCCATGTACCTTCTAGTCTCTATCAGCATCCATTATCATCATTAGCAGCCTTATATGGCCACTATAGGGCCAGGCCTTCCTTCGTCCATGATCTTTATTTAAAGGCATCCACCGAAAACCAGTGTTGCAGCTTGCTGTAGCTTATGCTGAAGAACTTCATTTGGTCAATTTGTCTTTCTTTTAAATTCATTTATTTGTTTGTATATGTTATCTAGCGGAAGAACCACCTCTAGTCTCCATCATCATCTCAATTGTGCTATTATTTAGATCTACATTGCATGGTCAACGAATACTAATTATGCTAACAATTGTACTTAATCGTACTCCAGTAGATATGTGAATGAAAATATGACTGCTTTTGCTAAAAGACATGCAAATTACATAAAATCTCACAAAAATTAATCCAATTTGGGATTTTAAATAAGTGTTTTAAATTTTAGTTCCAAGATGTGACCTATAAAAACAAGAAATGAAGTAAAAAGTGGGGTTTAAATGGTGGGACGTAAAATCGTTTAATTTCTGAATTGTCGTTAAAACGAAAGCAGTAAATTCTCATATTTACGCTACCAAGTCCTTCCTCGTGTGTTTGTCAATTGTTTGTTTATTTAATCTTTGACACTGTCAATTGAAGGTTTATTGCTTTCTGAATAAACGAGGTTCTTTTCTGAGGTATTTCCCCTAAAGGGCTTAAGGTTGGTTGACGCGCATATTGTTTGTCTTTTTAGAAGAGTTGAATGAAAATTAACTTATCTTACTTTGATGAGGCAGGGAACTTTCTTATTGTGTTAAGATTATTAAATAATTGAAGAATTTGAAAATGACAAATGTTTAGAGGCAATCGGATCGGCTATCAATTTCACACGAGAAGTAGATAAATGGTTCCAATTTTGTAATTAATATTGTAAAAGTTAATGTTTTAAAAGAGCAACTGTTAAATTTCTTGTCAGTTCTTCATAGAAGGACCTGCCTTCCCCACCGGTGGCATAATCACTACAAAATTAGTCGAACTTGACTTTTCAAAAGTGCTTCTAAAATATGCCTAGGTACTTGAAATAAATGATATTGAATTCTACATATGGTTAAATTCTTTTAATTCAGAATATACTCGTATATATCAATATCGGAAACTCTCACCTACAGCTTTATGAACACCAGCTCCGAAAAAGTAACCTTCGATATTTGTGCCTATTTAACATCCAGATATTTTCTACTTTATAATATAGCACTTGGCCGGTAGTCACGCCTGATGGCAAAGGAAAATATAGCCGGCTTGCAAGTATATATAATATAGCCGGATTTTGTACGTGCTAGAGAAAACATAAGCTGATGGTAATGATATCATCATTATCTGTAACAGCCGATGTCCACGCCTGGACATAGGCCGCATGTAAATTACTTGTAAAAACATCCAACCGGCCGCCAGCATCCAGAGATCCTTGTAATACTTTTAATCCCGTCCGTCCACTAAGTAGTAAGTTAAGTAGTCGGGGAACGACAAATATTGCGCTCGGGTCACTCCAGCGCCCATTGCTAATTTAGTTTAGTAGCCCTTTAAGCTATGTCTTGAAGAAGTCATGGTTAAGGAACATTGGAGATCCAGGATTGCGAGTTCAGCACAATTATTTCGCCTCGCAAAAAAAGATAGAGAAAAGTTTACAAAACTAATTCACTAATTGGAGAGGCACTCAAAGAAGACGAAAAAGAAGCTATGTTGATGTATATTATCACTCAGAGAGACTGAAAATTGCTCGCCCCAGCGCCCTCTGCGGGATTCTGAGCCTTCCTAAAATAGAATACGAATGCTGATAATATAAGTTTTTGTTTTTTATTGATACAAATATAACACCTGTTTCTTGCATAATTTTCTTTGACGACCAATTAACCATAATCTATGTGTTGAACTGTTAGCGATAGTTCGATGGCTTGTTAATATCTAATTGTTGACAGCGAGTAAGTGTTATTATACTCGTATTGTTATGCTGTGTAGCACCTGTTTATCTTGCATGTAAAGTATATTATTTATCTATATATATGCCATGACTTTGCCGCCTTCACTAGTGAGTACTATTTCCGATAATAATTAATTTGCAAACATAAATAAAACACTTATGAATCGGGACTTATACACCTAAAAATTTACATTAATCGACGATGAAGATTTTATAGTTTAGTAAAATAAATAATAAATAGTCTGCACGATTCTCATTAACTGCTCAAATCCTGTTAAATTAAACACCAACAACAAATAATATTTAAACAACCATTCCATTAAACACCTATGGACGGTGCAAATCGATAACAGACAGTTATCGATTTCCATAGATAGTTTCTCAACCTTATTTTGTCCAGCACACTTTTAAACATGTTATTCCACGCGGCGCTCTTTACATTTATCTTTACTTCTTCGTTCGTCTTACTTCATTAGGAACTAGGCATTCAAAAATCTATTAAAACACTTGCTGAAAACTTGTTGATTGATTTATATGAGCAGAATATGCTATATATCAAGCTTATCATTAGCAAAGATAAAAAATTTTAGTTAGCCTAACTATGGTACTGAATATCACGAGGTCGTGGTAAAGGATCATCAGCATTAAGCTTTCGCTTTATTGGAAGAAAACTTAGTTTTACTTAATTATACCATAAAAAACATAACTTATCTTATTTTAAAAGTATCTTTGCTTTAAAAATTAAACTACTAAATGATAATAGTAAGTAATACGTCCTTTTCTGTTTTTAGACTATACGTCAGTTAATCGTTTTACATTTGTATTAGAATCATCGCGAAGGCAAGCTTATCATTAGCAAAGATAAAAAATTTTAACAAAAAATAGGACAGACTCAAAACGCACTAAAAAGTAAAAAATAACTGTGTCATTTAGTTGCTTTAAACGCTTCGTTATATAAATGTTCGTTAAACTTGGCTGGCACCTATTTCATATATATACTTAAGTAAATTAAAGCAACTAAATGACGCAGTTATTTTTTACTTTTTAGTGCGTTTTGAGTCGGTTCAATTTTTTGTCAAAAATTTTTATTTCTTACTTTTTAGTGATTTATACGGCACTAGTAGCTAAAAAGCTACCGATACCGAGACAAAAACCGAAATCGCTGTAAGCGTGCCTCCAAAATTCGAAGTTTGATTAATTTCCCCAGGATAAAAAGTTAATTTGCATAAAAAGTTAAGTTGCATAAACTTAAGCTTTTTTACTTCGCAGCCGCAGGTAGACAGAGGTAAACAAAATAAATTATTGGTACATAAGCCGTTTTTCTTTAGTACCTGTGCAAACTCTATTAACTTGACTCTCAAGGCACTTGAAAGGAAGTAAACAATTTTCAGGTGTTTTTCTCGATATTAATATTTGAAGCGGAAAAAGTTTCACAGTAAAGGGACCAGCTCTACACCGATCAATGAATTCGAATTCCACTCGTTGGATTATTATTGTACCCACTCCTTACGACTAACTTCTCATGTTTAAAAATATAGTTAATACCTATTCTCTAAAAAAATAATTTGCTTATAAATACTCATTAAAATGTAAAGGTAAACTACAGAGGTGAAAGAATTGTTTGAACATCTGTAACCACAAGATATTATAAACAATCATCGAAATGATACCAACTGCAACTATTCACTCTGTCAAGTTTCAGCGTCAAATACCATGACGATTTTTTCAAGTGTTCAAGGGGAAATGTGATTACCCGTGATAGGCTGATCGTAGCCAATTCAACGCGATAGTATCGCAACTTGTAGTGAAATATCACCGAATCTTTGTGAAGAACCGATTACTTATCGGCCCGTTATTAGCATATACATATAAACACGTCCCATTGAGAGACATTGCTCACTGGACTGTTAGCACGCACTTAACAGGGATTTGTTTGTGATCTAATAATTCTAATAATAAGGTGAGTTTTTATTATGATTTATTTTTTGTTATGACAACATTTTGATAGTGATTTAGTTACCAAACTATATTGTTTATATTCTTATCAACAAGTTTAAATGATGAGTAGGTATTACTAAAAGGTATACCTTTTGTATCTGTTTTTTTTTCATGACGTAAAAAGTTTGAGTAGTATTTCAAAATTTAACTGTATCTGTGTTGTATGTGGCTTCAAAGAATCTGAACGCATAGACCGATTATGATACGGTTTTTGTTTCAAAGTTTATATGAAGGTGGTTTTTAGCAAAAATACTATAAATTCGATTAGTCTATCTGAAGATGTATGCGCATTGTAGTAAAAATCTGACTTAATAGTTGTTATCATGACAATCAGGTGTTAATCTATATTTTTAAATTTTAAATTGTAGTTGCTTCTTCTAGATTGACCAGCCGTAAAGAAAAACTAAAAAAATATACATTTACGACACCCATCCAGATGTGTAGTGAATTTCCACTATTGCTACATTTTTAAATAGACTGAAATATTGTGTTGATTTTCCTGCACATTTGATAACAAGCTGTGTCCCGCGGTTATAGCCGCCGAAAAACAAATTTTCTTAAAAGGTGATTGAGATATCAGCGCTAACTTAATCCACTAAGGAATAGAGATTTTTTAATTTTTAATATATAAACGTTCGAACAAACAAACAAACTCTTTAGCTTGGACATGTGGCCTGTTTTGTGTGCCAATGTAATCCAATTTAATTTAGTTTAATTTAGCCAATTTAATAAGTTGATTTAGTAATTTTAAATTTGATTCTAATTCGTAATTTGCATGGGCAAAATTGTAACACATTCTGGCAAATGATTGATTTGATTGTCAATTAAAAGTATCTGAAGATTATCAACAGCTACTTGCTATCAATACCTACTCGATATCAATTTTTTTTGACGTATCATAATTTAAACACTGCTATGATAAATATATTTATATTTTGTTTCTATCATTTAAGTTGTAACATTTTTTGTTTTTTTTATCGACTACAAGATGGTTCTTGACTGCACACCTGATGTTAAGTGATGATGCAATCTAAGATGGAAGCGGGCTAACTTGTTAAGAGTAGGATGAATATCCACACCACTTTCGGTTTCTACACGATATCGTACCGGAACGCTTAATCGCTTGGCGGTACGACTTTGTCGGTAGGGTGGTAACTAGCCATGGCGACAGCCTCCCACCAGCCAGACCAAGACAAATTAGGAAAAATGTCAATCTGCCCCGCCAGGAATCGAACCCAGGACCTCCATCTTGTAAATTCACCGCGCATACCACTGCGCCACGGAGGCCGTCAAAACATGGTACAAAGTAAATAATAATAAAAAAAATATATTTCGATATATGGATGATCAATATAACTTCCTGATCGAAACTAATTTCGATCATAACTTATGTAAGGTATCGACCTAACAGACTCATTCATTACACAAACCGGTTCGAGATATCGTAATAATATTTTTGTATCATCGGCAAAGTGAGTTCTTTATTTTTATACTCTTTTTAGAAACGTTTTTGTTTTATTAAGCTAAGATTATTTTAGTAGATTTCTTTTCCAGTTAAATGTATATATTCGGTTTAAGTTAATAATATTAATATTGCTTTGTTTCAGAAAAATGATCCAACAGACAGTCCTTATGTTTTTGGCTATTTTCGCCTGCGGATTCAGTTTACCAAGTCCTCGAATACTGGGAAATGAATACTGTAAGTTTTACTGCTGAGTTTTATTTTTAATTAACCTCTATACGAGTAGATAATTACCTACTCAACTAACATTTTCTTATATAGCTACAAACTGAAGAATTTTTCAATTCACAGACTATTCAATCAATTTCGATGAGTGGTTTCTATCTACTCTCCGAGCCGGAGGTAGAGTCACTACAAATTATTATGTAATAAACAGCATTAGCATTCTTGTATACCATCGAAATTAATTTCAATGGTATACAGGAATGCTAATTTGCGCAAAAATGTTCATGAATAACGTCGGTACCACGTCAATTCCAGTAGATGTATTTGGTTCTTTTTTAGTTTTTATTGAAAAGTGGTACACTTAAGGGAATGAGTGGTATTGTAACATGTTCAATTCATACTGTAGATGGCATTATAGGCCGTGTACCTGGATATCAAAAATATAATATCAAAGTACAGTTTCGGCACCAACGTCATCGAGATCGTGGCCTAGGGGTAAGGCGCACAAGTGCTCAGATTGCCAGAGTGACGCGGGTTCGAATCCCGTCGGTTCCGCAATTTTTGATATTATGTTTATTCTTAAATACATGTATTTGGGTACTTGGCATGATTGGCAGGCTACGGACTCTTCTAGGAACTCTTATCGGAGCCTCCCGTGCGCAGTAATAAACTCATTTTCCATACGTTCTTTAATCGTAAGATCGTAAATAAACCTTAACTTGTAAGGTAAAACATTTTGGTACATTATTTTTACAGTGGTCAAGGACTTCAACCTCATCACCCGAGCAGGCTGGAACGGCAGGCCAGCTAGAGGGCCCACACGAATGGCCACCCCCGTAGACTTGGTAGTCATCCACCACAGCTACGTGCCTACTGCGTGTTTTAACACTGAAGACTGCTCCAGAGCTATGCGATCTATGCAGGACTTTCATCAGCTGACCAACGGCTGGGACGATATTGGGTATAGGTAAGAAATCAGTGAAAAACAACCTAACTTGTAGTAATAAATATACAAGGCACGGCCACATCGAACAGTGACAAGAATAACGTGGGGCAAGTTTTTACTGAGCGACTGCGTAAAAACGCAATGACTCGTAACGTCTAATTATTATTAATTCTATAGAAATAAAAGCATTTACTCTCGCTATAACTAGATGGCGCTACTTCAATTCTATATAAATTTACGTTACGTTTTTACGCAGCGACTCGAGAACAAACGCATAATTGCATTGTAAGTGTTATTGCATTGATTTGTAAGTAAAGCGTGTCAACAACGCGTTTTGAAATTGAAACGATAGGGTATTTTCGTAGAATCAGGGTGTCATTGCCGCAAGGGAATAATCGACGAGATAATCGAGGTTGTTTTGGGGCCGAAAGATTAACTCTTTCTGCTCTGTAGAGCCAAATAGCGTAATGATGATAATCGACAGTACCGGTATCTACAAGGTATGGTACCTGAAATGCTACCTTTATAAAATTTAAAACGTTTTTGCGCAGTTTCGCGGTAGGCAGCGATGGTCAAGCGTACGAAGGGCGTGGCTGGAGTAACGTGGGCGCTCACGCGGTGGGCGTCAACAGTCGCAGCATTGGCATCGTGCTCATCGGTGACTGGGTTTGTGAGTATTATAAAGAACTCATATTAATACACAATATTTATTGACACACACATATATATATATATAGTTTACATTATTTTAATATTACTGAATTTACTTTTATAAAACTAATAGCTACTTCTTTCACAATCACCTATTATATTGAGTTCACTAAGAATTATATTGTTATACTTATACCACAACAATCACTAAGCACAACGTCTTGTCGATGTCACAGCCAAAATCACAATACACGTGGTCGACGAAGACTTCTTGTCGTTAAGTTGATGCTCCGCCCACATCCGGCGAAACTGATGCGCATGCGCCCAAGAATGGCGCCAGCGCACCGACATCCGGTGTGGCCAGTATTTTAGTTTTAAAAATGTTGCCAGCGACAACATCCGGCCGTCCTGTTTACGCATCCGTCTCTGGATAGCGTTCTAGTCTGGTGCAGCAGCTGAGAACACAAAAGCAATATTAAAAACAATCGAAAGTACGTTAATAGTCAATAGATGTATACCCATTCGAATTTTGAGAATCTCCTCAAGACATCTGTTCCTTCAGCGGTCAGCATGCCTAGAGACCCTCAAACCTTCGACTATTAAAATATAACGTGTTTATCATACAGGTTTTTCCATCGCCGGTCAACCCACATGATAAACTCGTACTCGTTCTTTTATCATTAGTTTTGGTAGGTTATAAATAACATGAAAGTTTCCAAAGCCTGCAGCTTGCACTAGGCGATGCCTTCGGCCAACCCTAGTTTCACGTCACTACAACAGTGGAATAATTTCATAACTCAAATTCAGATAACCACCCAAAACCAATTGTTCGAAGCTTCTGCACTAGACAAAGTTATTAAAGAACAAAGGTTATAATTGCGTTGTAACAGCCTTTTTTTTTTTAAATAATAAACAAAAGTATTGTATACCTGACAACATCCAGAGCTGTCCTTAAATTTCTTCAAAATTGCTTATCTTTATCCAGGGTTTCATATTCTCGATGCAAGTGATTCCCTCATAACGTCTGGCGTTTCGTTCCGCCCCTCTCATGTCTGCAACCTTATAACGATCGTGCCCTAATACTTCAATAACTTGAAAAGGACCCTTGAAAACCGGCAACAATTTAGTACTCTGTCCTTCGTTTGATTGACTTGGTATTTTTATTACAACCAGATCTCCTACTGAATATATTTTAGCATCTTTTCTTTTAGAGTCGAACGCTTGTTTTTGTTTTTCTGCGTTTTTCTTAATGTTCTCATCTACCTTTTTCCGTAATAAAGTCATATCAATGATTTGTTCTTCGTCATTAGAGTGTAATTTATCAGAGTCCATTTGCAAACGGTATCCAAACATAACTTCGCTTGGAACTGCGCAAGTGGTTTTATTGATAGTGCTATTGATACCTTGCTGAATACTGGTAATATGTTGGTCCCACTTATTACAATTTTCATTTGCACCTATACTACGCAGAGCCTCTAGAATTGTTCTATTGTATCGCTCAACTTGACCATTTGAACGGGGCATAGCGGTTGCAATTACATGGTGTCTGATATTCCTATCATTGCAGTAATTTTTAAACAATTTTGAAGTGAAAGCACTACCAGCATCACAAATTAACCTTTTGGGGTTTCCAAAAACTTTGAAAATTTTATTTAATTCATTGATAACTATTTTACTTTTAGTGTTACGTACTGCCGCAATAAAAACGAATTTAGAGAATGAATCGACGATAACAAGCAAATAAGTATTTTTCAGAGAACTTTTAACAAAAGGACCTAGATGGTCTATGTGCAGTGTATGGAATGGACGTGCATATTTAGGAATAGAAAATAATTGACCGGGCTTTTTACCATGTGTATTTTTAGAGTAAATGCAACTAAGGCAATTATTAATGTATTTAGTAACAACCTTCTTTAACTTTGGAAACCAATATAGGGATCTAATCCGTTCAACTGTTTTATCAACCGCGAAATGCCCCAAGTCATCATGGTTAGCTCTTATTATTTGCCATACACAAAACTTAGGCACTAACCACCTTCGACCATATTCAGTACGGCGATAAACTTTGTTACCTAACAACTCGTAATTTTTGAAAATTTTTTTGTTCGCATCGGCCTCACCTGACTGTAAAACATCCCTGATTGCACAGATACTAACATCTTGTAGTTGAACTGAGAGCAACCAGTCCGCCTCACTTATATGCATTACAGTCTGGCTCAAGTTACAATTACCAGCAACTGAATTACTTTTTGGATTTCTACTTAGAGCGTCTACATGTTGCATTTGAGTACCGGGTCTATGTACGATTTCAAATGTAAATTCTTGAGTTTGTAACACCCATCTGCCTATACGTGAATTTATTTCTTGTTTATTAATTGTGTACCGAACTGCATTGCAATCTGTAATAATTTTAAATATCACGCCTAATAAATAATGCCTAAACTTTTGAAGACCTACAACGATGGCTAAAAATTCTAATTCAAAGGAGTGATACTGTTTTTCTTCAATTGTCGTTTGCCTACTATAAAAATGTACTGGTCTTTCACCACTTCCGGTAACTTGTGTTAAAATGCAACCTAACCCATCGCGGCTAGCATCTGTATACAACACTATGGGTAATTTGGGGTCAAATATAGCTAATAATGAATCACTTACTAATTCTGCTTTTAAAAGAGTAAATGCTTCACATTGTTCTTTATTCCATTCCCAAGAAGAATCTTTTTTTAGAAGTTTAGTAAGTGGTTTACAAATGACCGCACAATTTCTAATAAATTTTCTAAAATAATTAATTAATCCCAAGAATTGTCTAACCTGGTGAACATTTTGAGGGGTGGGGTAATTTTCAATAGCCGACAATTTCTTTTTACCCGGTCGAACGCCTTCACCAGATATTTCATAACCCAAAAATTTTACAGAATCTTTAAAAAAATTACATTTTTCCAAATTTATTGTTAATCCATATTGTTCCAATATTTGTAAAACCAATTCGAGTTGTATTACATTTTGATCTACATTTTCAGTAGCAATTAATAAATCGTCCATATAACAAATTACTCTATCAAACCTAAGCTTTCCCAAAACTGTATCCATTAGTCTCTGAAAAACAGATGGTCCGTTACAGAGTCCGAATGGCATTCTGACAAATTCAAAATGACCATCAGCAGTAATAAATGCGGTTTTTGGAATAGAATCTTCATTAACTTTTATTTGGTAGTACCCACTTTTTAAATCTAATATTGTAAAACATTTACAACCCCTTAATCTATCAATTAAATCTTCAACAATAGGCATGGGATATTTTTCTTTAATAGTGATTTTATTTAATTTTCGATAATCTATGCATAGACGCTTTTCACCAGAAGGTTTATCTACTAATAGAACTGGACTAGCATATGCTGACGTACTTTCGCGGACTATTCCATTTTTTAAAAGATCATCAACAATTACACGAGTGGCTAACTTCTCAGACTCTGACATGCGGTAAGGACGTTGAACTACTGGTTTTGAAGTTGTTAATTCAATATCAAGTTCTACACAAGATGCTGCCCCCAAATTAACTAGATCGTTAGATATACACCTAGGAAATTTATTCAAAATAGATCTTATCCTCTCACTGTCTATACAAGGATCTGACAACGAGGTTTCCAAGATTGCTACTTGTTCAGTAGTTAATGGACAGAAAAAAAGTTTATTACCAATACGACTATACATGATATCCTTATGCTCTGTAAAGTTTCTACCTATCAACATATTGCAACCGGTTAAGTCATTAACTACGTATAGAGTAATATTTAGTTCTACTGAATCAACTTTAAGTGCTACTAATACCGCCTGGGATACTAAAATAAATGACTGTGCTGTAAATCCTGTCAACTTAATTGGCTTATCTAGTTCAAATGGAATAAGATTCATTTTAGACAGTAAATCTTTTGTTATCAGTGAACAGTCGCTCCCCATATCTACAAATGCTTGAACTTTGTTATCATTTATGAATGCCTCTTTATAAAATTTGTCTTTAGCATTAGGTACACTAATAAGCTTAACCTCACTATCTTTTTCGACCTTAGTTTTGCCCTTTAATCTACAAACGGATTCTAGATGCCCTACCCGATTACAAATTGTACATCGTGCATCTTTATGAGTACAAGAAATCTTTTTATGGCCTTGTGCACCGCAACAGAAGCAAAATATATTTCGCGAACTACTACCATTTGCATTAGTACTAACACTTAAGTCACTTTGGGAACCACTTCTATCGGTTAAATTTGTATTATTATGAGATGCTCTGGACGTGCTTGGTTTTATAGAAAAACTAGGATTTAATTTAATGACATTTTTAGATTCCGTTACAGAATATATTTTGCTGTGTAAAAATGACGATAGTTCATCACAATAACGGAAGCTACCTGATTCAGCGGCGGTACTAATATTTTTATCACCAATAGACCCTACAATAATTGAAATTATATCTTGTTGTGAAAACGATAATTGTAATCTATCAATTCTACCTTTCTGTTGAAAATAAAATTCATATAGTGATTGTCCGTCAGTCGGTCTTATTTCCATTAATTCTTTTAATAGCACATACATATTACGCTTAATTTGAAATGTATCTAACAAGGTATTACGCCAGTGTTTCCACCGCCACGTGGTCCACTTTGTCTCATTTTTTTGAAGGGAATCATACCAAGTTTTACCAGTATTCCGCAATTTTTGCAAGGCCTGATATTTAATAACACGATCAGACCACCCAAACGCTCGAGCGTTTGCTTCTACAACATTAATCCACATAAGGATATCATCTACTAATGGGTCAAACTCGGGCACGACCGAAGACAATATTACATTTTGACTCACGGTTGGTGATGTATACTGCCTGCGTTTCTTTCGTCTTCGCACTTCATGGTCCGTACTGCACCTTGATGTGGCCGAACTCGAGCTCGAACTTGAGCTTGAAGTCGAACGCCTTCTGCGCCTGGATTTGCGTTTCTTCTCCGGCGCCATTGCGTGAGGGCTCGTGAACACTTCTGATATAAAGAACTCATATTAATACACAATATTTATTGACACACACATATATATATATATAGTTTACATTATTTTAATATTACTGAATTTACTTTTATAAAACTAATAGCTACTTCTTTCACAATCACCTATTATATTGAGTTCACTAAGAATTATATTGTTATACTTATACCACAACAATCACTAAGCACAACGTCTTGTCGATGTCACAGCCAAAATCACAATACACGTGGTCGACGAAGACTTCTTGTCGTTAAGTTGATGCTCCGCCCACATCCGGCGAAACTGATGCGCATGCGCCCAAGAATGGCGCCAGCGCACCGACATCCGGTGTGGCCAGTATTTTAGTTTTAAAAATGTTGCCAGCGACAACAGTATCTTCTAGATATACTACTTATTCTAATAACGTTACCAGGTACTACTTAACCTATTTTGAGCAGACTATAATATATTACATAATATAATAATATATATAATATATAATGAATAAGCCCCCAAAATCCTACCTTACGTCCGCGCTGAACATCTGGCCACGTGGGGGTGGAACGTGTACTATAAAAACTTACACGGCTAACAAGGTAGGTAACCCATAATGATGGTGAACAATAAAAATAAACGTATAGGGCCGCTTCCCGGGGGCGATCGCCGGGGCACGTCTGGAGCTGACGCTGGGCGTTCCAGCATGCAAACCGTCAGCGACTCCTCACTGAGCAGGCGGGTGGGAGTCGGGGAACCCGAAAGTATTACAGCCGAACAATGGGGCGGGGAGGGGGCGGATGATGCTTTGCGGAATAGGGCTTCGCCCACATGTTCCGTCGGCTCATCTGCATCGACCACTAATAAGATTTCAGACGACAATAGAAGAAAGTGGTCAAATGAAGAGTTAGTGGAGTTAATGTTTTGTTTTTTCAAAGCAAAATCGGAAGGACCCGGATACATAGGCAGATTACACCAACTTTTTACACAACGCAACCCCAATAATCCTAAAATACACAAATTTAATGGAAACACCTTGTCTAATCAAGCTCGTAGAATTTTAAAACAAAACATAATATCAAAAGAACTACTAGACCGAGTACAAAAACAAGCGGAAGGCCTTATGCCAATTGACAATATTGAACCGGTTTTGAACCAGGATCAAACTGAAACACAAATCCAATCATACAACATACAATCAAATTCACAAAACACTTGCCAAACAAACGATCAATTAGAAGAAATTGATGAAATGATACAAAACATACAAGTAAACGAAGATCAAGATCCGCTAATTTTAGAATTTCTACAAGTACTAGCTGAAGTTAAGGAGATGCCTATTGAGGAACGCTTGCTTCTGCCTAAAGCTAAAATTAATAAACAATTTATAAAAAACTTAAATACATTAAACGCATACCTACCTAACTTATTAATTGTCAATAACTCTCTACGAGATATAAATAACATAATATACGCAGCTGCTAAAACGTTGATAGTGAACAATAAACAAATCCCATACACACCTAAAACTATAATAAAACCTAAGAATGATCCACCGTGGAAAAGGAGAATTCAAAGCAGAATAGAAAAGCTTAGGAGAGAATTGGGGCAGTTAATAGAAATACAAAGGGGAATTAGTACACCAAAAATGATAAGAATCAAAGAAAAAATATACAGTAAATACAAAATTATTAATGAAAACGACCACAATAATCTAGTAGAAACAATAAAACAAAAAATTAAAGCTCTAGCAGGTAGAATAAAGCGATATGTAGATCTAAATACAAAGAAAGAACAAAATAAACTATTTAAAGGAAATGAACACAGATTGTATAATAGCTTAAATAATAGTTCCAGTAAAGATATCAAAGTACCTACTAAGCAAAATATAGAAGAATACTGGAAGTCAATTTTATCTAACCCTGTAGAGTATAATCAGGAAGCCAAATGGATTAAAGAAATAGAAATTTCATCAAATGAGGTTACAACAAACGAAGTACGAGATATAACAGAGGAACAAGTTAAAAGTGCCATTAAGAAGCTGCTGAACTGGAAATCACCCGGCATAGACAAAATTCAAAATTATTACCTTAAATATTTTACAAGTGCTCACAAATATTTGGCTTCTTTATTCTCTAATATAGTTTCAGGCACGGAACCATTACATGAATGGTTTACCACAGGTCAGGTTATACTTATACCCAAAAACGAAAACACACATGAACCAAAAAACTGGAGACCAATAGCATGCTTGCCAACTATGTATAAAGTACTAACATCTGTTTTAGCAAATATAATGTATGCTCATTGTCAGGAAAATAATATAATGGCGGTGGAACAAAGGGGATGTCGACGTGGAGCTAGGGGTTGTAAGGATCATCTCATGGTTAACAAGTCCATATTAGAAGATGCGCATGAATCCAAAAAAAATCTAAGCATGGCGTGGATAGACTACCAAAAAGCCTTTGATAGCATATCACACGAATGGCTTCTTAAATTACTAGATATTCATAAATGTCCCTCAATAATCAAAAAATTCCTGTTATTAACAATGCCGATTTGGAAGGTGATCATGACAGCCCGTGGCTCCCAGGAATCAATAACAACTGAACCGATTTATGTAAGACGGGGTATATTCCAAGGCGATTCTCTTTCTCCGCTGTTATTTTGTCTAGCCATTAACCCTCTTTCATTTATTCTTAATAAGTATGAAATGAAGGGATATAAACTTAAAGACAGTTTCTGGATAAACCATCTTTTATATATGGACGATTTGAAAATATATGCAAACAATAAAACCAACTTAAAAGTATTATTAGACAGCGTAGAGATTTTCACAAATGACATAGGAATGCAATTCGGTTTAAATAAATGTAATACAATACATCTTTGTTCAGGATATAGAAATAGTACGACAGGAGAAGGACATGTATTACTGAGCGGTGAAACTATTAATCAACTTGCGGTCGGTCAACAATATAAATATTTAGGAATAGAGGAATCAGGAAAAATAAATCACAGTTATATTAGAGAACAATTATCAAAAGAATATTTTAAAAGAATCAAAAAACTTGTAAACACACATTTAAATTCTAGATTTTTAATAAAAGGTATTAATACATACGCTATTCCAGTTTTGTTATATTCATTTGGCATAATCAATTATAAAATCAGTGATTTAAAGAAAATAGATACTAAAACAAGAAAACTACTAGCAATGAAAAAAGCTCATCAACAAAAAGCAGAAGTCGAAAGACTTTACTTACCTGTTGACGAGGGTGGGAGAGGGCTCATCAATATCGAATACATGTATAAATCTCAAATACTTAATTATAAACAATATCTCAATACAAAAAGTGACCACCTCATAGAAGCAATAGTACAACACGATAAAAATAGGGCTAAATATTCAATATTAAAGGAAGCAGGTGAAATAGAATCACAATTACGATTAGCACAAAAAGATGCACACACAAAAAACGAAATTAAACAAGCAATAAACAGGAAACAAAACGAAAATTGGCGGAATAAACAATTGCACGGGCAATTCCCTAAGAAAGTTTTAGACCAGGCAAACATTGATCGTCAGCTCTCGTTTAGGTGGATTAAAAAACAACAGGTGTCCCCCAGCGTAGAATCATCAATATTTGCCATACAAGATCAAGCAATAGTGACCGGGCAGCATCAACGTGACATCCTTAAAAAACCAGTAGACGGCAAGTGTCGATTATGTAAAAGTAAAGACGAAACCACACAACACATAATTTCTGGATGTGAAAAACTGGCGGGGACTTATTATGTGAAACGGCATAATAACCTCGTCCAGTACGTCTACTGGTGTTTAGCTAAAAAACACAAAATTGAAGTTTCTGATCTTTGGTGGAAAGAAACTTTAATGCAACCTCAGGTAAAAGAAAATGAATCCGCGAAAATACTATGGGAAATGCCCGTTCAAACCGATGTCACCGTTACACACAATAGACCAGATTTGATATATATAGATAAAATGAATAATAAAACATTTCTAATAGATATTACAGTACCATCAGATTATAACATAGGAGCAAAAGAAATAGAAAAACTAAGCAAATACCATCTATTGAAAACAGAAGTCAGTCGTTTATGGGATACCAGAACGACTGTAATACCAATAGTAATAGGCGCGACAGGTGTGGTAGCTAAAAGCATAGAAAAATACATAGATAAATTAGATACATATATAGATATAAGCATCCTTCAAAAACAAGCTGCCATTCATACCTCAACCATAATTAGTAAAGTTTTAGGAGACACTGTATTTGTTCACAACACACCAATTTCAGGTCAAAACACACAACACTCACAAAACAACCAAAATACATTAGACACACAGAACCCACACCAAGCTTCAGCTACAACAAATACTCTTACACAAAACACACCACAAGCTCACCAAAGAAGAGGAAGAGGAAGGAACAGAGGAAGAAGGAGAAATATGTAGTAGAGGGGAATAAATATTCTTTTTCCTGCGGGTCGTAGGACGGAGTATTTATTGAAACCGATCAAAAGGTCGTGTAAGGAAAACCTTTCCATATAATATAATGAATAATATATATTACATAATAATATATTATTGAGCAACCTTTGTGAGATCATTCAGTACAGTTAAATAAATGTATTAAATAATAGTATTTTCTCAGTATATATGCGAGAGTTTGGGATTTTTGTATTTACTAGCTATAAGTTAGCCTTTTACTGCAATTATACCTGGTAAGTGATGGTGGTAGTAATTACTTTTGGCCAAAGCCTCCCGCCCAGACCTGGACCAATTAAGAAAATCTCAATCGGCCCAACCGGTAATTGAATCCAGGACCTCCGCCTTATAAATCTACCGCTCATAACGTTGCTCCACGGAAGCCATCACAAATCTCGTTTTAATTTTTTCGAATGGCGTAATTTCATTCTTTATTCTACTCACTGGTCCATCGGTGGCATTTTTTTTTACTATTTTTTTTATTGACAACAAGTTGGCCCTTGACTGCTATCACACCAGATGTTAAGTGATGATGCAATTTAAGATGGAAGCTGGCTAACTTGTTAGGAGTCGGATGAAATCCACACCCCTTTCGGTTTCTACACGACATCGTACCGGAATGCTAAATCGCTTGGCGGTACGTCTTTGTCGGTAGGGTGGTAACAAGCCACGGCGAAACTAGCCACCAGCCAGACCAAGACAAATTAAGAAAAATCTCATTCTGCCCCGCCGGGAATCGAACCCAGGACCTCCGTCTTATAATATATTTAGCTTCTGAGCACAACGTCATGAGTTATATTTCTCATTCGGGTTGTAAAATATAGAGCTTTCATTTGTTCCAAGAAATAAACAGTAAAAATTCATCATCACCATCATCATCATTATCAGCCTATAATTTATTATTCAACCAGTAAAAATTATCAGTCAGTAATTGAGTTACCCGTGGCTCGTAGATTTTCTCTTTCATTTATTTATGCTTTTATTTGCATTTTAACAATGCTTTTAAAAAGTACACTTAAAAATTTATGAAATAAGTCAACCCTCCTGCTGCGGGCTGCCAGCAACTGGTGCCCTGGGTTCTAGAGTGATAGATAGATATTAATGTTAAATATAAAAACTAAACGAATAATTATTGCTTTCTTCTTTATTTGTTTCTTGTCAAATCCTTATAGAATGAAATTGATTTACCAGGAAAATAACAGAGCTCACGTACCATAAAGTGTGGTTGACCTAACATTACACGTTCATGAGGTTACTAAACCTCATTTTTGAGATTTGTATCTTATAGCTATGACACGATAAGATGTTAGTTAGGACGATAAGAGGCCGAGGAAGTAGTCATTTGTGACGTTCAAAGGAATATCAATTGCAGTAGATCAGAAGGACATTTGGTAGAGTAGTTTTTTTTAGTATCATAATACTAAAATAACTCATAATTTATTTATTTATTTAGGAACACCCACCACTGATATACTAATTACATGTTAATATTACATTTATACAATGGTAACTTCCGCAAATGCTCAGCTTATTACAGGAGTCCACAACGTTTACAATATAATGTAAAATATAGTTGTCTATATACACCATGTCTACAATATTAATCTAGGCAAAATACAATTATAACAACAATACAAATTATATGAAATAAATGAAAAGTAAAAACTAAAAGCTAAAACCTAAGAAACACTAAATAACAAAACAGACATAATTGTAAATTCGTAAACAAAGACAAACGCATGGAGGCAATTTTTTCAAGTCAAACAATTATTAGTTACTAGCGGTCGCCCGTGTTTTTACTCGTGTATTTCTATATATAATATAATATAGCCTGTGTGTTATTCTGATATGTAAGCAAAATATTTGTGAAGTATCATCAAAATCCATTCAGTAGTTTTTGCGAGAAAGAGTAACAAACATACACACTTATAAACTTTCGTCTTTATAAAAGTAGTGTGATACGATTTTATATAAAAACTAGCTGACACGGCAAACGTTTTTCATTAAAAATTTAAAAAAAATTCAGCAGGTCTGAGAATCGGCTACTATCTCCAAAAATTTATCGTACAAAATTTGGTAAAAATCGATAAAGCCGTTTCGGAGGAGTACGGTAACTAACATTCTGACAGAGAAATTTTATATATTAGATTGTAAACCTAAGACTTGGTTTCTGTAAATGGTCACTATAAATAACGTTAATTAGTTAACTAAAGATCACTTTAATTTAAGAAAAATATGCATATGTGAATAAATGTGGTATGCATACGTTGGCTACAGAACTGCTTACTTAAATCAATCGAAGGATTGCGCTGTTTTCCTGTATCATATTAAAATTATTTTATTACGAGTTGTCATAACGACCCCCTTATCGTGTCGGAAATATATATTATTTGTCACATTAAAGTTCCTAAAATTAATGACTAATTGTATGACAACTTCCGAAATAAAGAGCGGTAAAGGTAAATCCCAAGTTAACGTTATCGCACCAACGAGGAAGGTAAAGATGATTTATTTCTGAAATCCTGCGTATAGGCAGGTTTTCCACGGTGTTTGTTTTGCAATTTTTTCGTTAGTCACGACCTTGTTACCTATGACCTATCTAACACGGTGGTTCAAAGCAGCATGAGAATTTGACTAAACTATCCCGTAAATAACAGACGGCCGAGTGGCGCAGTGGGCAGTGACCCTGCTTCTGTGTCCTAGGCTGTGGGTTCTATTCCCACATCTGGAAAATATTTGTGTGATGAGCATGGATGTTTTCCAGTGTCTGGGTGTTTACTGTATATTATGAGTATTTATGTATAATATTTATAAAAATATTCATCAGTTATCATAACATCCATAACCATAACACAAGCTACTACGAGTACGCTTACTTTAGGGCTATATAGCGATGTGTGTAATTGTCCTATAATATTTATTTATTTATTAAATGAGAACAATATTCCATGCACCAGCACACGTAAAATAATACGTTTTTCTGAGTACTTAAACTTCTCTGTACTTAAATACCTAAACCCCACAAGCGCGGGGACCAAGTGTATTTCTCCGTTGCAGTACATACACAAATGCATACATGTTTTAGCAGATCATTTCTATGCAACAGAAAAAGAATGGGGAAGAGGATTGAACCTAGAGGTATTCTGGCATGTATATATACAGGATATGTCAGGGTGCTATCTAGGACATGTCGAAATGACCTTTCAGTTAGGAAATCATATCTCTTTACAGTCATTAGATATTATAACTTAAGCAGAAAGGTTGTTAAAGGCTTTATGTCACACTCGGTAAAAAACACGAGAAGTAAAAAGAAGCTTAATTTTCGCCAATAATCTACCTGTTATATTATTTTTTTTTAATATTTTAATTCTGATTCTATGTTTCTTTTTTATTTACAGCCACCGTTCCACCTGCAAAACAGCTGGCTACTACGAGAAAACTCATCGCTTTTGGCGTAGAACTCGGCTACATCAGTCCCAACTACAGGATAGTGGGTCACAGACAAGTCAAGACTACAGAATGCCCCGGAGAAGCGCTCTTCCGGGAGATTTCCACTTGGGACCGGTTCTCTACTGTCGTGTAACGAATGTTTAATCTTACGACTTAGGCCGCATTCTCACTATGTCCTTGTGCTCATGGAAATCTTAATAACAAAGTTTAATAGCCAAGAAATTAATATGGTTTTTCATTGTTATTATGATTTATTATGCATGCTCTCTTTATCAATTTAACGCCTTTTGTCGGGTTTATCGTGCCATCCTATATGTGAACACTTATTTAAATATACAAACTACGACCTTTTAAACTGCTTAATTATCTGTAGTTACGACAAAGTGGGAAGGAGCCCTTATACAGAAGTGGGATGTAGACGAGTTGATGGAATATGTGTAAGCCATATTCATCATAACAATCAAAATATTTATCTGTGATAAGCCAGCTGTAGTTTCAATATTTATCTTTTAGCGAAAGAATAAGCTAACTAAAGCAAGCCTTTTGTTCAGTTCCTTTGTTACCATTTACGGTTTACTTCGTTAGTTACATAGATTGCAATAGAATGACTTTTATTTTGCTACTACATATTATTAATGTCTCTCTCTGCAGTCCTTCCTTCATATCTGAAGATCGTGGTCCTGGTAGGATACCAACCTCGAGCGGGTCCATTTTTTCTACCGGCTTCTATTGGTGGCCATCTTCGCTACTAATTATTTATCGCATAATTTATTAGTAAGTATTTATTAAGCTATTGTATAGCTTTTATCGCGGGCCTTGAGGGTGGAGACCGAATACAGAAATTCCGTAACGAAAAAACCTAACACCCCCTGAATGTCAAAAACATAATATCAAAAGCACAATTTCGGCAACGACGTCATCGGGGAACGTGGCTTTGCGGTAAGGCACAGAAAGTGCCCGGATTGCCAGAAAGACACGGGTTCGAATCCCGTCGGTTCCGCAATTCTTTTTTTTAAGCGTGATATTGCAAAAAGTCATTAATTTAAAAAAAATGACTTTTGAACTTTTGATTTTTGAAATGAACCCGCGTCTCTCTGGCAATCCGGGCACTTAGAGCGCCTTACCGCTAGGCCACGGTCCCGATGACGTCGGTGGGTAAACATAAGTTGATAAAAAATGCTATACAATAGCTTTACCGCGGCAATCTCCGAGTGCCACACGTCTTTTTTTTATTTCAATCTTTTCGTAATCGGCACATACTCATTGTTCCAAATTATTCGAACGAACGGCACCCTTTGTTCGATGAACTAACTATGGTGAATTAAAATTAATTTATCAATTTATGCCGACTTTTTGCCATATCACATTGATTGCTTTTTGACATATCAATATAGGCCAAATGCGTTGTTGTAAGCAGTTGCAAAAAATACGTAGTACTTACGTCAAGGACTGAAGCCGCAGCCGGGTGCCGCTTTTACGCACATTTCAGTCAAGCCTGATCCTTAAGTAATTAAGCTACGTGTGTTTACATCTTTTTCTTTCCTTTAAGCCAGTGTACTTTAAACAATTTCGTATTTATTTTTAATTAATTTACTTGTGTAAATATTTAATTCTACTTATTTAATGTACATAAAACAAAGTACCTCAATATTTCCTGATAATCTAATCAAGATTGATATTAATTGTTATTGTATGTGACCAGTTGATTTATTTAGACATTTGTTGTCACTATTATTATGAATAAATGTCTTTGTACTACGTCACACGTAAGATAGATGATAACATTGTGTAACTAAATTAATTACCTAAAATCGGTATATGTTCCAGTACCTACAGACTGCTATAAAAATTTGTATTTAAAATATCGCTTGGAACTTTAGCGGTAAGAATCAAATATAGATGAAATCTAAATTCGTATTTTTTTCCAGGAAATACGTAAATTGTGAAAATGTGAAAATGAAATGTTCTGATTAAATTAATTATATTAATAAAAATAATTATTTATACTACACTTTTTATTTTGTTGCATACAATTTACCTGTTATGTACAAGTAATGTCCTATAAAATATATAAAATATAATTTCAATTATATTTTATATATTTATACTGAGTTACGAATAAGAAATAAGAAATAAATATTATAGGACAATTACACACATCGCTATATAGCCCCAAAGTAAGCGTACTCGTAAGTAGCTTGTGTTATGGGTGCTATGATAACTGATGAATATTTTTATATAAACTATACATAAATACTTAAAATATATAGATAAACACCCAGACACTGGAAAACATCCATGCTCATCACACAAACATTTTCCAGACGTGGGAATCGAACCCACAGCCTAGGACGCAGAAGCAGGGTTACTACTCACTGCGCCACTCGACGCAGAAATATATTGGGCAAGGACGTTAATAACAAACAAGTGTACAAAGGCGGCCTTATTGTTAAAAAATCGTTGCCAGGCAACCGTTGGGATATAAAAGAGTTATATTTTCTAGATAACAAATACATTTTTAATAGATACAAAAAACAGATAATGTAACATATAATTTTCTTTTTTTAGTTATCTATACTAATATTATAAAGAGGAAAACTTTGTTTGTTTGTTTGTAATGAATAGGCTCAAAAACTACTGGACCGTTTTTAATAATTCTTTCACCATTCGAAAGCTACATTATCCACGAGTAACATAGGCTAAATTTTATTTTGGAAAAAAATAGGGTTCCGTAAAATATTTGGGTTTTTCGGACACAAGGTGTAAAAAATCAACCAGAAAAGTTACTTATTTTGCGTACGCTGCCTAAACTATAAAAGATAGAACCATAAAATGTTGTAATTAATTGGAGATCTTATAAATATCTACAAAAAAGTCCGCGACACACTATACCTATCTATGTCGAGTGGGGCACAACAACCATTTTTTTATTTAAAAATCTTGAATTTTTTTTGGACTACATTTAAACGCATTTATTTTACTCATGCTATTAATCCTTATCAAAATAAATTATTTCATCACTAAGTACAGTTTATGTAGATAATATTTGGTATTTAAAAGATTAAAATTGGACTTTTGGTTTTGAAGTTATGGCGAAATTAAAATATTACTATTTATGCGTTGCGAAGTGAGCGTCACCAAGGCGGGGGCGCGCGTGCGGGAGGGGAGTTTAGATCTATGTTATATATACGATGATGAATTAAGAATTCGATCTTTGTTCAAATATCTATTTAGTACACGGAAGAGTTTGTTCGTTTCTTTAAACGGGCTAATCTCTATCTGCGTGTCGGATTGTAAAATTATTTTTGTTTATTCTGAAGGCTAGACTCAAGAGTGAAATATACTATTTAATATCAATTTATACCCATCAGCTTGCCATAAATATATATTTTTAATGTTAATGTACTGAAATGTCATACAATGTTTAACAAAAATGTAGACCTTTAGTACACGGGACGGGACGGAGGATATTGCTTCAGGGGAAACTATAAAAAAATTAAATTGAGAGGGGGAGCGGGGAATGAGCACACTATATGTGCCTTTACACATTTTGTATGAAAGTCTGTCTTTAAAATTAGAAGGGTACCTAAGAGGTTTTCACGCGGACGAAGTCGCGGGCGACTGCTAGTCAATTATATGTTTGCCCTTGATTGCTATCACACCTAATGTTAAGTGAAGATGCAATCTAAGATGGAAGCGAACTTGTTAGGAGTAGGATGGAATTCACACACCCCTTTCGGTTTCTACACGACATCGTACCGGAACGCTAAATCGCTTGGCGGTACGCCTTTGTTGGTAGCGTGGTAACTAGCCACGGCGAAAGCCACCCACCAGCCAGACCAAGACAAATTAGGAAAAATATCAATCTGCCCCGCCGGGAATCGAACCCAGTACCTTCGTCTAATAAATTCACCGCGCATACCACTGCACCACGCAGGTCGTCAATAATAATTAAATTATAATTATATAATTAAATAAAGTAGGTAGGTATAATAAAGGTATGTTTATAGGAACCCCATAGTTAGAATCTGTATGCATTAATATAAAACAATGGTTAGTTACACCATTTTTTGCTTATATATACATTCAGCTATGCCCGAGATTTATCCCGTGGGAATATCAAGATAAAAAAGCCTCTGTTTTATTCCAGATTTTAATCTATCACTGAGTTAATTTTTGACGTGACAACGTCTTATAATTCGAGCCCTGCACGCACGAAAAAAACATGACGTCATGCGTCGTTACCTTGCTTTGAGGCGTTCCATGTAAGGCTTGAAGTGCAAGCGAGAGCGCGGAACGAGCGACAAAGGAAGCACAATCGGCCTATGCGTTCGGCTGCGTTCGACATCCGTCTATTAAATATAATTATTAAATATATTAATTTTAAATTAAAAATTAATATATTTATTATAAATTTAAAATATAAATTTATAAAATCAAAATCAATTATTTTATTAATTTAAATTAATATTTATAAAAATATACTTCAATTAAAATTTTAATAACCAATTAAATGCTACCATTCCATCAGTATTTTCTTAAGAAATTGTCACGTTCAACTATCGTCAGTAAACCGACTTTACAGACAGACTTTGTTTTAAATAAAAAGACGTGTGGCATTCGGAGACTGCCGCGGTAAAGCTATTGCATAGCATTTTTTATCAACTATGTTTACCTACCGACGTCATCGGGACCGAGGCCTAGGGGTAAGGCGCTCTAAGTGCCCGGATCGCCAGAGAGACGCGGGTTCGAATCCAGTCAGTTCCGCAATTTTTTTTTTAAGCGTGATATTGTAAAAAGTCATTAATTTAAAAAAAATTACTTTAAATTTTACGCTTGAAAAAAAAAATTGCGGAACCGACGGGATTCGAACCCGTGTCTCTCTGGTAATCCAGGCACTTAGAGCGCCTTACCATTAAGCCACGTTCCCCGATGACGTCGTTGCCGAAATCGTGCTTTTGATATTATGTTTTTGATACTCAGGGGTGTTAGGTTTTTTCGTTACGGAATTTCTGTATTCGGTCTCCACGCTCAAGGCCCGCGATAAAAGCTATACAATTTAATAAAAAAATCTTAAATTTTCTTAAATGAATAAAAATATCACTTCTATAAATGGATGGAGGCTTTAACGAGGAAAGCTCACAGCAGGTATAACAAAAACGTTATGAATGCACTCGTATTTGCGAGGTACTTCCCCGTAGGCCCCCTCCTGCGTATCACAATATTTATCAAGATAACAATCTGATAACATTCGATCGACCGATTATATATAATTACTGAGTCATAAAGTAATAAATCAATCAAAATCTTAATTCCTAAATAATAATCGATTATTATTAATTGATATTTCGATTCGATTATTATTCATTAGGAATATAATTAATGTAGGGGTCCAAGGTGCAGGAATTGAAG
Source organism: Mycalesis mineus (assembly GCA_034621355.1). Lineage (NCBI taxonomy): Eukaryota > Metazoa > Arthropoda > Insecta > Lepidoptera > Nymphalidae > Mycalesis > Mycalesis mineus. The sequence goes on from CM067888.1 coordinate 10,484,274, forward strand.
TTAGATTAAATAATGACAATCATCAATCATACCAAAACAACATTGTCTTCGCGTAGTAGTCAAAGCACTCGAAAAAATGACAAATACGTGTCGCGGAATAGTAAATTACCTAATGATTCATTCATACCACTTATATTAAAAGCATTAAGGAATATTATGTAAGTACATACGTAGATACTTGAAGATAAAATCCCTACGTCGAAATGACTCGTGTTATCGATGTATTTTTGTTAAAATTGAGTGACGTTATGTTTTTATTTGAAAACAACAAGTAGCAGAGTAATTCAATTTCTATACTAGATAATTATTTATTCATATCCACCTTGAGTGGATAGCAGCTTGCAACTGTACCTCGTAGCATTTATTAAACTTTAACAAAAGAAGGTTTTAAGATCCTTTCCTGGTAAAATAGAAGTCAAAATTAAGAAGGAAGTTTTTGTAAAAATAAATCGATTTGCCGAACTAAAATTTTCACGATACAATGTAAAGAGATTGGGACTGTACTTTTTGCAATTTTTATTTATTAATTATTGTTATTGTTTATATTTATTTAATACAGTTCTGTTACCGATCATGTTTGTTATTTGGTCAAGCAACCTGCCCAAATTGGTGACCTCGACATGATTACGGTGCTTTTTTTGCGGCTTGGCGAGCTTAGGGTGATAATGTTTGACTATTCAAGGAACTGATTTGGCTGGTGGGAGGCATTCGCCGTGGCTAGTTACCACCCTACCGACAAAGACGTACCTCCAAGCGATTTAGCGTTCCGATACGATGTCGCGTAGAAACCGAAAGGAGTGTGGATTTCATCCTACTCTTAACAAGTTAGCCCGCTTCCATCTCAGACTGGATCATCACTTAACATCAGGTGTGATAGTAGTCAAGAGCCAACTTGTAGTCGATAAAAAAAAAAAAAAACTGGCGGCTCACCGTGCTTTCCGTAAATGGTACGAAATCGGAAGCTGAAAGGACATTTATATATTTGCAAAATCTATTATTAACGAGTAACCAAAACGCTTAAGTACCTACTTCAAGGCACATCGACAACGTAGAGGTGTAGGTCTTTGCGAGGCTTCGCAGTTCACAGCATAGAAGCTAAGCTAGACCACCTTCCTTGTATAAAAAGGGAATGGGGATATATCAATCACGCTGCCCTAATGCGGTTTGACGAGCTTAGGGGTGATAATGTTTTATTATTTAAAGTTTCACAGCCCCGAGGGGTCCCCTGGCAACCGTCAGGCAAATAATGACAGCTGTCATTATAGCTCCGTCGCTACCCAGGTAGCCGCGGGCCTCAAAGAAGGTTTGAATGTCAGGCCCACAGGGGTTAAAGAACATTACAGTTGACGATGATAGTGGCCGGGACCGAAGGCTCAACTGTGAAATACGCGGGTAAAACTCCTAGTGCAAAACAAAAGCTTGTGTAAAAATGTTTTTTTTTTTAATTTATGCTTATGACTAGTAGTTGTTACATTTGATTTTTTAGGCAAGATTGGATATAATATATTCCTTAAGTATCTAACAAGTAACAATGTACAATGAGCCCTAGTTATTAGATTAACTAGATTACAACAAGGTGATAAAGGGTACAGGTGTCATTGTCGGGGATATACCCTACAAAAGTACGTAAAGCTTAAATATATTATTGTTTATTGTTTTTTTATTATATGTTGTAAAAATAATAAATATGGAAATATGTTTTTTTGAGTTAACTCTCATTTAAAGTTATTTTGGTGTATTGTTGAAGTTGGTTCTGTAGTTTAGAACCAACTTCAACAATCAACAACAAAAAATCATTAGGCCTATTAACGCTCCAGTTGGTATAGGTCCAAGCCTCAATTTAGAAGAGTAGGTATTGTAGTGGTTTGCTTGAAAATATTTTTTCTTTTTAGCAATACGTTTGCCAAATATTAATCTAAAAATGCTAATTTTTATTAAGTATAGTCTACAAAAATATTTTTCTCTTTCTTTAGTCAGTACATAATTACATTTTATTATGACCATGGCTCGATTTCTGTTTCTGAGATTTCAAAATCTTTGTATGCCTACTTTTGTAAGTTAAACTACTCATAATCGCATAATCTCACTTTAACTATCATCATCATCATCGTTCTTAATTCTCTCGGTCCCTACTCCTTTATATCATCATCATCAGGTTTGCCTTCGAATCTACCTTGGCAATTCCTAATAATAATCCAAGTAATAGTCCTAATAACTATATTATTATAAAACACATCGTCACATAGCAGCTTTATAAGGAACAACTAACTTACTTGAAGTGTGTCTGCGTGATTGAAATAGAATCAAAGCTTAACGAGTCATAAATGAAAAAATTTTAACAAAAACAGAACCAACTCAAAACGCACTAAAAAGTAAAAAATAACTGTGTCATTTAGTTGCTTTAATTTACTTCAGCATATCTATAAAGTTGGTGCCAGTGTGCCTATAAAATTTGAAGACTACCTTCAATTTTTCCAAGATATCATCATCAGATTTTAACATGATGAAAATGGAACCACTTTGGAAGTGTGTCCTTTCTAATAAAAAAATAATTATCAAAATCGGATAATTCTGTAAAAAGTTATGCGTAGTCATACATAAAAAAAATATACGTGTCGAATTGAGAACCACCTCCGTTTTTGGCGAAGTACATTATTCGATGACCCAGTGGACGTTAGCGTTCTAAGATGCTAGAATGATGATGGATGGATGACAGCGCAGCTTTAATGGATCCCCCATTAGGTGGAATGGGACATTAAAAGTGTTGCAGGAAGCCGCTGGGTACACAGGCTCAATGGAATGCATGAAAGCCTGCCAGATCACAAATGATAAACGATATTCATTAATACCTCCTTTACATATTATGTTGAGAAAATCAAACGGAAGAGTAGGATATATAGGTATAAACTACGAAAAAAAACATACACTCAGCTTTACCTTTATTCAATTGCTCCTATTTTCTATAAACTCGACCAACTTAATTAGCGAAAAAAAAGGAATTATAATAACAATTTTTTTTTTTTTTTTAGTAATAACCAGCATAACTTTGTCAGTGTTGTACACTGAAACTCTTTTTTTATTACAAAGGGCACACAAAGGTGGTCCCATTGTCCTCATGTTAGGATCTGCTGATGATATCCTGGGGAAATTGAAGGAACTCTTCAAATTTGGAGGCAGCATACAGCGATTGCGGCTCCGGTAGCTTTTTGGCCGCCGCTAAACACGAGCACACACATCAACGGCGGCGGAAAAACAAGATTCTTTAACAAAAAATCAAAAAGTGTAAAAAATAACGTGACATTTAGTTGCTTAATTTTTTTCTAGGAGTCGGTCTAGCCTTCCCTTTCACGACGTTACCGAGAACCCAACTTCGTTCCAATAAACTATATTCCTTAATACCTCCTTACATATTATGTTAAGAAAATTAACAAACTGCAAGTGTAGGATTTATAGGTCGATTCTATTTTTCGAAAAAAATATACACACGCTTAACTTAGCTTCACTTTATTCAATTGCTTGTATTTTCGTATAAACTCGTATGAGTGTTCGCGCATAACTTCGTCGTTTATGAACCGATTTTGATAATTCTTTTTTTATTCTCAGCCAAGTTATTAATTCGATTGGAGACATAACACGATTTAAAAGAAAGAATGAAAGACAGAAAGAAAATGTCTTTATTTATACACTATGCCACATATCACAATTGCTTTTAGTACTTGCGATGTGTTCAGCTCAGCATTCTTGCTACAAAATCTTCTAAAAGAACATTCAGCGCTGATTTTCAGCTGTAATCATGTCTAAGTGCCGCCACGAACGCAGTATGAAACAACCTTACAATCTATAGAGATCTACTAGAACTAGATTAAAGATATAAAAATATATTGTTCAAGATCCAACTTAACCCAAATAGTTAAATTAGAAAAAAATATACAGTATTAATTAAAAACAATAAAAATATATTCTATAAGAAAAACCAGTTTATAACAACTTAATGCCATACCGTATCTTATTATATTAAATATTAAACGCGCTAGAAATAATACAGACTAAAAATAAAAGACATAATTCGCAAAAAGAACATCCTCTGAAAGCGTCCGAATTCGAAGCCACTGACTAGTTCTCGGCACGAATTTATTATTTTGTGGGAAAGTACCGGCACTCTGAATTCGCAATATAAGCCACGCTTAAAAGTACGAACTGTCAAAGGAAAATTGTAAATGGACGCGGTCATACTTGTACATGTGTTTATAGTAAATAAGTAATTATATAAATCAGTAATTATGTCGTTATCTGTTCACACGACGTTAGTGTTGATCTGTCACGTGTTTCTCGCGGCCGGATATCCACAGTTAAATGGTAAGTTAATTTATTAGACTAATAGTTAGCGACTACGTTCTCTTTTCATTATAAACTCTTGTATAACTTACTAACACATATTTGACATATGTGCATACATCAGGTAGTATGTATGTATGGGTCAAATCTTGAAAGCTATATTAGAAAACTTTCTGTCATTCAAAAGGCATTAAAGGCATAGTTGCGTAGGTATACCTGACGTCAATGCAATCATAAAAGTACTTACCCTTAGATCATAATGTTGAACATAATCTACACTAATATTATAAAGAGGAAACCATTGCTTGTTTGTTTGTTTGGTTGTAATGAATAGGCTCAAAAACTACTGGATCGTCTGAGATAAAGGTACTATAGATCTATCAAAGTAAAGATTTATGAAAGAAATCAGCTTTTCTTTCTACACATAAGACGGGATAACCAAAATTGTAATTTATAAAATACAAATTGTAGCGTTAATTTTTAAAAGAGCAACTGCTGAATTTTTTGCCGGCACTTTGCAGGATCTGCCTTCCGAACCGGTGGTAATATCACTACGTACTGACAGACTTAACGTTTCAAAAGTGCTTGTAAAACAGCCCGCCTAATTGAAATAATTGATTTTGAATTTTTTTTGAACTATTCTAACAGACTTGACGTTTCAAAAGTGCTTGTAAAACAGCCCGCCTAATTGAAATAATTGATTTTGAATTTTTTTTGAACTGTTCTAAGGATAGAGTTTTTCTACACGTAACAAGCCTTTTGGTTTCTACACGACATTGTACCGGAACGCTAAATCGCTTGGCGAATCGTCTGATAAATGAACAATTTTGAAAAAAAAAGATTTGAACAACCTGTAAGAATCGACCGTGAAAAGTGTTATTTTCTCCTCCCTCAGTAATTATCAACAACGTGACTTTACAACCCAGCTTTATTTATAACCCATAGGTGGGCTAATTGGCTATTTAATGGCGGTAACATAAACCATTCATTTATAAACACAGAACAAAAAACCAGCGCTACTTGGCGCTGCATATGTATGAATCGATCAATAAAGTTCTAATTTTATATTAACATGAGTCATATATTTATTTTTAAATTTTTAATCATTATATTTAAGGTATCCAAAAACCCTACCACCTATATACACGAGAAGAATGGGGTGCAGTTCCTGCCACCGACGTGAAACCCTTGAATACGCCTGTTCCCTACGTGATCATTCACCATACATACCTGCCTGGAGCCTGCAACACCACGCAACAGTGTACGGCTGCGATGCAGTCTATGCAGAACTATCACATTAGCTTGGACTGGGGGGACATAGGATACCAGTAAGTATTTTCACCACACCGCACCACAAGCAATACAAATAGCAATACCCCACTCGATGCACTGACGATATTAACAGTGTCGCAGGGAACCGCTGGTCATAGGTGGTGCAGGATCGTTTTTTTACAGTCGCTACAAATAACCTATGTCTAACAGTGGACATCCATCGGCTGACGTATTTTCACTTTATTGTTGTTTAATGGTCCACTGGAGGGCCAGGCCTCTCTTGTTCTAGGAGAGGGTTCTTCTTTTCGGCGACCTCCGTGGCGCAGTGGTATGCGCGGTGGATTCATAAGACGTAGGCCCTGGGTTCGATTCCCGGGGGTCTGGCTGGTGGGAGGCTTTGCTGTGGCTAGTTACCACCCTACCGACAAAGACATAACCTACCGCCAAGCGACTTAGAGTTCCAGTACGATGTGACAAGTTAGTCCGCTTCCATCTTTAGATTGCATCATCACTTAACATCAGGTGTGATAGCAGTCAAGGGCCAACTTGTAGTCGATAAAAAAAAAGAGAGGGTGATAGAGCGTAGACCCACCACGCTACTTCAATACGGGTTGGCAGGCTAAGGATTATAATGTTAATAACATTTCTTAGAAGACAGAAAATCTCAGTAATCATCATCATCATCTCGTTAACAAAGGCACATAGACAAATCAACGCGGTAGTCAAACAAGGCAGTATTTTCTTTTAGGACAAGTATATTATTACCGAATTAAAAATCATGAACAGCCTTGTTGGTCCAGTGGCTGGCCTTTGTGGCTTCGGATCACAAAGTCTTAAGTTCAAGTCCTTGGTTGGATTGTAAAGTCAAGTCGAGTCAATTTTATTTCTAATAAGTTCAACTTCCTTCATCAGCTACTGATGTTAATGCAAGTGTCTGATTTATGCAGGTACATAAATCATACCTGTCAGTTACTTACATGAAGGATAGACACAAGTGAAAACACATTTCAACAGGCAATCACAAGACTATATTTTAATTCCCATAATAGATTTATATTTTATTTGGACTTGTATTATTTTATTTGCTTGCATTATGTCTGGAAAATTGTTTATAAGTCATACTTGAACAATATTTTAAATTTTGCACGCCATGTAATGTAAGTGCACCGAAACATTATATTATTTTATGATCATGTAACGTATACAGATAACGCAAAATAAATATGAAAATTAAAAAAAAAAGACGTGTGGCACTCGGAGGACTGCCGCGGTAAAGCTATTGCATAGCATTTTTTATCAACTTATGTTTACCTACCGACGTCATCGGGACCGTGGCCGAGCGGTAAGGCGCTCTAAGTGCCCGGATTACCAGAGAGTCGCGGGTTCGAATCCCGTCGATCCCGCATTTTTTTTTACAAGCGTGATATTTCTAATATTTATCGATAGATATCGATAAATACCAGAACTTGTAATGACTTTTTGAAATTTAGTTTTTCCATCTATCGATAAATACCAGAACTTTTGACGACTTTTTGAAATATCACGCTTGTAAAAAAAATGACTTTTTGAAATATCACGCTTGAAAAAAAAATTGCGTTTCTTTGACAATTCGGGTAATTAGAGCGCCTTACCGCTAGGCCACGCTCCCAATGACGACGGCGCCGAAATTATGCTTTTTATATTATGTTTTTGATATCCAGCGGGTGTTAGGTTTTTTCGTTACGGAATTTCTGAATTCGGTCTTCACGCTCAAGGCCCGCGATAGAAGCTATGCAATAGCGTAATAAGAAATTCTCAATATCAGCCAGATGTTAAGATATAATTAGTGGGCCCTCGAAGAACAGCACCTTTAGCTGTCATTTCTACAATCATACATCATATCATCATTAACAGTTGGACATAAGCCATTTTTTCGGACTTCCAAACACAACGATCCAGAGCCGCTTGTGACCAACGGCTCCCCGTGCCATTCTAGCCCCTTGGGCCCCCAACGTCTATCAGCTATTCGAACCATGGCCATTTTGAGGGCCTCCGTGGTGCAGTGGTATGCGCGGTGGATTTATAAGACGAAGGCCCTGGGATCGATTGCCGGCGGGGCAGATTGAGATTTTTCGTAATTTGTCTTGGTCTGGCTGGTGGGAGGCTTTCACCGTGGCTAGCTACCTAGCTAGTGTAGAAACCGATAAGGGTGTGGATATCATCCTACTCCTAACAAGTTAGCCCGCTTCCATCTTAGATTGCATCATCATTTTACATCAGATGTGATAGCAGTCAAGGGCCAACTTGTAGTCGATAAAAAAAAACCACGTGCCCCGCCAATAACCACTTCATTTCTGGACTCGCTGAGCTACGTCAGTTACCGTGGTACTTCTGCAGATCTCCTCATTTCTGATTCGATCACGCAGAGATACTCCGAGCATTGCTTTGCCCGCTTTTCATCGCCCGCTGAGTGACTTTCAGCCTTCTTATGAGGCCGGTCGGCCGCAGGTCGCAATCATTAATATCTATTCATAACAGTACCTACTCCTGCGGATTACAAGGAGCTGCTAGATGCAGCTTGCTCAAGACAGTGTTGATTAGAAGTCCTATGTCCAGCAGTGGACGACTATCAGCTGATAATGATGATTATTAGACCTATGAGAGTCAAATATTGTTATCCTTTTATTTTTTTATTACTTACACCTAATAGGTGGTGATGCAATCGGAGCTGAAAGCGGGCTATTTTGCTTTGAGTAAGATGAATTCTACACTCTTTTCGGTTTCTGCACGACATCGTACCTAATTCTTGGTATCTCAAGCTGGTATCTGAAACTTGTTGGTATCTCTAGCCTCCCGCCAGCGAGACCGACCTATTACGAAATATTTTAATCTGCCCAGCTGGGAATCGAACCCTGGGCTTACGTCTTATAAATCAACCGCACATATCACTGCGCCAGAGAGGCCGTCAAAAATGTCGCTACATTACATGCTAGAGGCAGCCAACCGAAAACGTACTTACTAGTAGGTACTTATAACATCTGTGTTCCGCGCGACAATAAGTATCAACAGATGATAAACGTACTATGACATTACGGTTCATTGAGTAGGAACGTAAACAAATCACAGATACGGTATGATTGTGTTGGCAATACCTACTGCCATTTGTTATTTGTTTATGTATTTTACTCACACTGGCGCAGAGAGAATATTGTAATTTGTAGTTAAAAAATACGAAACGCCGAACGACGAATCATCGATACGCCAATGTGAAAACTAAGAAGTACTCGTGAATATCGACGTTTTTTGACGTGACAACGTCGTATAATTCGATAGAGCCGGCTGCACGCACGAAAAAACATTACGTCATGCGTCGTTACCTCGCTTTGAGGCGTTCCATGTAAGGCTTGAAGTGCAAGCGAGAGCGCGGAACGAACGAAAAAGAAGCACAATCGGCCTTTGCGGTCGGCAGCGTTCGACATCCGTCTATTAAATATAATTATTAAATATATTAATTTTAAATTAAAAATTAATATATTTATTATAAATTTATAAAATCAAAATCAATAATTTTATTAATTTAAATTAATATTTATAAAAATATACTTAAATTAAAAATTTTAATAACCAATTAAATTCTACCATTCCGTCAGTATTTTCTTAAGACATTGTCACGTTCAACTATCGTCAGTAAACCGACTTTACAGACAACCAATTTTTTATTTATTAGCCCTTCAGTGGAATCATAGTGATGATGCAATATAACATGGAAGCGAACTAACTTTTTAGGAGTAGGATAAAATCCACACCCGTCGATTTATCAAAAAGCTAAATTGCTTGGCAGCTTGGCGGTACGTCTTTGCCGGTAGGTGATATATAACTAGTCACGACCGAAGCCTCCCACCAGCCACAGGATTTGGGTTTTGTACCTTAATTGGCATTTGAGTCAAAACAAACGCCTTAGGGCACAGGTCGATGGACATAGAGCGTAACTTTGTAGAATGTACTCCTTACATACCCTGTGAAGAGTTGCTGTTTACCTATACTTAGGCGACAGTTTTCCACTTACCTTCCAACATCTATTTTTCATCGCCGAAAATGTTAAAGTCCTTCACTAAATGGTCCTTCACTAAATTTTGTTTTATTTTTGAGACAAAACTTTGTGTTTATTACCTGACTGTGACCGAAGGAGGGTAATGTTTTTCGAGTGTATGTATGTATGTATGTGGGTATGTATGTATGTATGTATGTCCATTTCTTTGGCACGCGCTACAGCCTAAACGGCTGGACGGATTTTGGCACATGTGGTTAATTGGTCAAAATTGTGCTAGTGACATAGGCTATATAAATTTTCAAAATGGCGGCTGTAAGTGGGGATAAAAGAGGGGGACTTTATGGTGCTGCAGGCGGGAACAAACGTAGTTTTAGTAGATCTCTATTTCCCGTAATAAAAAGTATTGTTTGGCCCCGTCTGCAGCACCATAAAGTATGTAAAATTTTATATAGATAGAGTGATACTTGTTTTTCTCTTTTCAGTTCATTACTTCTAACAGTCGGGGTTTTTGTTTTTATAATAGTATTTTTGTTTATGATGCAGCATACAAAATACATACACATACAGCCTTAAATTTTCACTCCTCTACGATCAACCCCTATTTTAAAAAAATGTTTTCTATATATACCTACTATACATAGCAAAACAAAGTTTGCCGGGTCAACAAGTCTTTATATAAAAATTTTAAATTATTTTGTTAATGACTGAATGAATGAATATGTTTAATATCTAATATTTGAGCATTCTCGCTACAGCGACACCAGCCCTAAATCAAATTCTGCATTCTTGTAATTATTCCACGCGTGACGCTAAAACTATGCTAATAATTAGCATAAAATATTTAGTAACAAAAAATATAAATTAACTGTAAGACAGTTGTCCTATCTTAGAGGTACATGTTGAAGTCTAAATTATATTAAGTATGTAATTATAAATTACATACGCAGAAATAAAAAAAAATGACCATGTAGATTTCTCATACCTTTTCTATTCTTATTTTCTAGTACGGATTTAGTAGATCAATAATGTAAAAATACTGTTGTACTTGTACTTAACAATTTCATTGCCTTCGTTTATTTTTAAATCTAAAATTAATTGTTTCTTAAATTAATCTTTATGACTGTGGTCGAAATGGATAACCGATATCTAGTCTAATTTTTTATTATTCGTTAGTTGGCCCTTGACTGCAATTGCACCTGACGGTAAGTGACGATGTAATCTGAGATGGAAACGAGCTAACTGGTTAGGAGTTGAATAAAAATCCAGACCCCTTTCGGTTCGTAGCGTAGCGACATCGTACCGGAACGCTAAGTCGCTTGGCGGTACGTCTTTTGCCGGCAGGGTTGTAACTAGTCACGGCCAAAGCCTTCCACCAGCCAGACCAGGATCTCCGTCTTATAAATCCACTGCGCATACGACTGTGTCATTTAATTGACGGAAAATGAACTTTCGTTCTCTTGAACTTACAAAAAGCCTGGAGCAATAACCTTGTATCTACAGAATGCGAGGATCTTTTTGCAGTTTAATTAAATTTTTGGAGATAAAGAGGTATGGAGTGGAAGGTGTGTATAGAAAGTGTCGGTTATTTAAACAGACATATGAGAACCAGTACCAGAACCAGAACTCGTACAAAGCGTTTTGCGTCATCATTTATTATACGCATTGCAAAGGTATGGAATGCCCTTCCGATATCAGTTTTTCCTAATTCATATAACTTGGGTATCTTTAAAAAAAGGGTTAATAGGCATTTTCTGAGCAAGCGCGCCCCGCCTTAGACCGCATCTACACTTACCATCAGGTGAGATCGTGGTCAAGCGCGAGCTTATTGCAGATAAAAAAAAATGTTCTCTAAAATGAATGTGTTCTGCTAGGGTCAGGTTATTAAATTAGTAGCCAATACTAACTGTTTATAAAATACGTTGACACTTAAGGACTACCCATTAAGAACTAAAGTCTAAAATACACCGGGCAAATCCGCCCGCCGTCGCTAAACAAATGCCTACGTCTACATTTCGTAATGATCGTTGGTGTGTGTGTGTATGTGGTGGCAGGTCATAAATTGTTCTCTGTGTTGTTACAGTTTCTGTGTAGGCAGCGAGGGAGGGGCGTACGAAGGCAGAGGCTGGAACAACAAGGGTATTCACGCCGGTCAAGCCAACGGCGTCAGTATTGGCATCTGTCTCATAGGGGACTGGAGAGGTAAGCAACAATGAAGCTTTTATAAGCTCGAGTCAAAGAACGTCTTCTAACTTTTATCACTCCTGCATTTCTGCTATGCCCGATACTGAACCCAATATCATTCTTAACTTGGTTTTTCTCCTTTCAGTTTGAAAATTTGAAAGTACATATCCTAAACACTTATATGTCTCGAAACATTTTCGTTTCAACAATACTATCAAAAATATGCATTGTTTGTATATTTTTCGCAGTTTAGACGTACTTCCGGTAGCTTTGGCTGGTGGGAGGCTTTCGCTGTGGCTAGTAACCACCCTACCGACAAAGACGTATCGCCAAGCGATTTAGCGTTCCGATACGATGTCGTGTAGAAACCGAAAGGAGTGTGGATTTTCGTCCCACTCCTAACAAGTTAGCCTGCTTCCATCTTAGACTGCATCATCACTTAACATCAGGTGAGATAACAGTCAAGGGCCTACTTGTAGTCGATAAAAAAAGCTAAGAAAACACCTCAAAATTATCCATTATCCTATAAAGACATGTTATCATATCGGGGACCGGCCAAGCCGTTTGGGAGTTGTAAGGAACAGAAAGACAGACAAGAAAACCATTTCGCAGAACTGCAATAAATATTAAATTTTTAAAAAGCTCAATTGATTTGGCTCGATCTTAATGATTTTTATCTTTTGTTAATGTTATACCAAAATTAGTTTTTTTGTAAATATAAAGAAAAATGTCAGGTGTTTCGCCTTAGAAAACCTGTTTTAGTTTATTTTTAGTTTGGTATGCGCTTATGCATTTTAAATGTTTTGTTATATAATATTACATTTGATTTATAAGCTTTACTATTATAATAATTCAAATTTATAATTTAAATATGTACGTAGTTTTTATAGGTGAAGGAACAAGGTGATCTTAATGGTCAACCATGATTTTGAAGTCGAAGTCAAAATCATTTATTTCAAATACGCTTAGTCGTTCTGCGATCATTGTCATTAATAGTTTAAACGACATGTTAAACTTTTTTTTATCGATTACAAGTTGGCTCTTGACTACTATCACAATTCGCACTTGCTGTTAAGTGACGATGCAATCTGAGATGGAAGCGGGCTAACTTGTTACGAGTAGGATGAAATCTACACCCCTTTCAGTTTCTACACAACATCGTACCGGAACGCTAAATCGCTTGGCGGCACGACGTTGTTGGTAGGGTGGTAGCTAGCCACGGCGAAAGCAAACCCAGGACCTCCGTTTTATAAATCCACCGGGCGTACCACTGCGCCATGGAGGCCGTCTAAAATATATAAGTATGCCATGATGTTTGAATGCAGAAATTAAAATGTCTGTAGTATTTACCTGGTCGAACTCTATTACATAGAGTCATATTTTTATTTGCGAAATAATATTTTGTGTTTTTAATAGTCCCTTAAATATAACATTAAATATAATTCAGTCCCTTTACATCGGAAACAGACATAGCCTATTAAAACCATTGTTTATATTGTAGGTACATATATCATAATGTAATTAAAGTTGACAAATGATTATTAATTAAAGTTGACAAAGAAATTACAAAAACAATAGATGTTATCATAATTTATTATCGAGAAAGTATCGTATTATTTATTATGAGCTAATCATTTAAATCGGTTCAGTCCCTACTGATATTCAATTACCATTAGGTATTACTGTGAATTGCTCTGCAATTGTTCACAGATTAATGATATCGTTTATTAAAGACAAGCTTTTGCCCGCGACTTCGTCCGCGTGGAATTAGTTATTACGGCAGCCTAATTTTTCTAAGCTTCGATTAATAAATATGACATTATTTATTAATACCTAATCAACTGCCTAAGAAATAGGTCTTAAGCTTTCAAAATGACGATACTTTCATACAACATTTCATCCCCCCTTTAACCCCTTACAACCCTTTTTTCGCAATTGAAAGTAGCCTATGTCAGTGTACCAAATTTCATTTAAATCGGTTCAGTAGTTGTAGAGTGAAAGCAAGACAGACAGACAGACAGAGTTGCTTTCGCATTTATAATATTAGTTAGGATTGTTCAAGAAACACGGGTCATAAATACCTAAGTATAAAGGAAAAGTAGAACAGTTCCTCTTATTTAGTTCCACCGCGCTGCTACAATCCTGATTGTTCGGGAATGTTTGGAAAGATCACATTTAGATGATGATCGCAACTGTTGACTGCTATCACACCTGATGGTAACTGATGATACAATTTAAGATGAAAACGGGCTAACTTGTTAGGAGCAGGATGAAATCCACACCCCTTTTGGTTTCTATACGAATTAGTAACGGAACACTAAATCGGTTCGTGGTACGTTTTACCGGTAGAGTTGTAAGTTGCCACAGCCGAAGCCCCCCACCGACAGACCTGGTCTAACTATGAGCATCACAGTCGGTCCAGCCAGATATCAATACCCATAACCTCCGTGTTATTAACCCGCGCATACCACTTCGCCACGAGGGAGAACATAATTATAATAATGATATTTTTGTTCGTAGTGGAACAACCACCAGAAGCGATGCTGGAGACGACGAAGGCTCTCATCAACGATGGGGTCCTGAACGGCGCCATCAGCCCCACCTACAAGCTGATGGGCCACAGCCAGATCATGGCCACTGAATGCCCCGGGACCGCGTTACTCAACATTATATCAACGTGGGACCATTTCACGGCCGATAAATTCGTTCTTAATAAACAGTATTAATTTATTAGTATTTAAAGTTTTATTTTTCTTCATTTGTCTTAGTCCGAAGACTTTAGTTATTTAATTTTTTTTTTATCTACTACTAGTTAATTTGGTTAGTTTAGGTTTTTAACCTCTTGTAGCTCCGTCATTGGAGCAATTTATTTTTATTTTGTTATGACAATGTCTTTGTTGCTGATGACATTGTGATGATCCAAGATTCCACAAATCACCCTGACATGGATTCTAATTTTCAGAAGAACGTTCTATTTTTACGTTACTGTTTCTGGCTCTCAACCTCGACTTTAAAGCAATTCGCCTTAACTACCCATTTGTGAACCTACGGTAAATAGGTACACTATACTAAAGCCAAACTCGATTGAGAATGCTTGTCAACAAACAAATTAAAAATGAAGGTAGAAATCACTAGTCATTTTACACCTAATTTTTTTAGTTAATTTGTTAATGACGAATTAATGACCATAAATTAAATTAGTAAGCTTAAAACTTATTAATATATTAAATATCTTTTAAATAAGATTTTATAAAAAATCAAAACATTATTTTAAATTTATTAGGCATAAAATGTGTTGCATTTTCTACCTTCACTTTAAATTTGTTTGTTGACAAGCATTCTCAATCGAGTTTGGCTTTAGTATAGGTAGATAGAATAGCACTAAACCTTTTGAAATTAAAGATTAAATCTCTGCTGTTGTTTCATTAAAAGTCTTTATAATATAAAGCTCGAGCGTGATTACGATTTAATCTCATTAATGATTGGTGGATGTAGATTTGGCCTTAGAAAACCTTGCTTAGGAAATTTCAAAAATTTAAAGATACACTTACAAAAATCAGGATGTAAAGTCCTCAAAAGTGTACAGTACAATAAGATGGTAAAAAGGAGAATATGTAACTTCTTAGTAAACTCGCCAAAAAAATTACAATCTAATAAAGTATCCGACACACAAGTAACGATCCAGCAATCATCACAGCTTTGTAGTTAGGCGTAAGGTGAATTATCGACTATAAGTCTCCTTAGTATTCTGTAACAATGTTTTCATTACTTGACATTGTGAGGAGTTGTCTCTATTTCTCTTTACCTATAGGTGGAGTAATATAATAAGAAACATATTGGTTTATCATTCAGTCGAGTTATAAAAACATCCTATCAGAATAACGCTACTTTTTTTTTATCGATTACAAGTTGGCTCTTGACTGCTATCACACCTGATGTTAAGTGATGATGCAATCTAAGATGGAAGCGGGCTAACTTGTTAGGAGTAGGATGAAAATCCACACCCCTTTCGGTTTCTACACGACATCGTACCGGAATGCTAAATCGCTTAGCGATACGTCTTTGTCGGTAGGGTGGTAACTAGCCACGGCGAAAGCCTCCCATCAGCTACTGATTCTATAGTCCAGCATCTAAAACAGCTAACTGATATTTAGAAGAGCGTCGAGCGAATTCAAAAGGTGCCTCCTGTAGCCTGTAGGTACTCCATTCACTATCAAACTTGAGAACCATTCCTTTTCAATGTGATTGTGCATATACATAATAATTTTCTGCCTTATTATCATAATGCCTCGTCGAGACATGCATAAAGCTCCTTCTTCGTATACAATAAATACCATCATAGTATTCGAAGCAGGTAATTTTCACAACTGGTTTGGAAACACACCCACTGCGACCTTAGCAATCTCATTGGGATTATTTTTATATTAATAACAGATATAAAAAGACGCAAAAAATGCCAAGACATTAGTCATGTTTTATATTTAAACGCGATCACTGTATGATACTAATATAACTAAAGAACATTTCTTTGGACGATCACGATCCAGAATTGGAATTCTGGATCCGGCTATTGAATAATATCTACAGAGGTTTATCTTTCTTCTAAGAAATTCTAATAAAATTTTAAGCCTGTTTGCAACCCCGTGCCTCGGAGAAAACGTTAAGAGCGTTTGTTTGCGTCACCGGACATCAGCCCGCATTATTCGCCCGAGATGCAGTGTTGCCTGGCTTATAATTAACGTGTACACACATATGTATGTCGATTCTTAAAACAAACGTTAGTTTTGGAGCCGATGTACAACAGTTTCAAAGCGGATGTAATAAAAATCGGTATTCTGCAATGACATTTTGCCATATTGGACTGACAGCCGAACTGAATGAAGGTGGGATGATCGACGAGATGTAAGCGAGATGTTCGTACGATGTATTTTTTTCAATAATCGACGCACAGATATCTATCGATCCTTATCATCATCATTACTAGCCTGTAGACGTCCACTGTTGGACATAGGCCTTTTTTAGGGACTTCCAAACACAACGATCTGAACTGCTTATTACCAGGCCACCCTGCGACACGTTTAATGTCGTCAGTCCACGTGGGTTGGGCGTCACCAACTCAGCGCGCTTACCGGTGCAGGGTTGCATGGCTTATAACCAACTTGGGCACGCAACGTCGATAGCTGAATCGTAAGTTACGGAGCCGATGTACACATTGCAAAGCGGATGCACTAAATCAGTATTCTGCGACTTTTCGCTGAGCAGTCGAACTAAGGTGGGATCATCTGCGGATCTCCTTATTTCTGATGTATTTTTTTCAATAATCGACATACAGATACCTATCGATCTTAATAATAAGTAATTCTTCGAACAGTGCGTGGTGCTATTAATGTGCCGAGACTTGTGCGCTAATTACGGGTCTTCATAAGAAAGCTCACTGAGTGACGCTGACTCAGTAGACGCCGGTTTACGATTTCAGAGACAGAATAACTCCTCCAACATACCAACTGCCATTGTCAGATATTAAAAAAAAAACAATCTTTGCACCTCACGATTAGAACCCAGAACCTCCATCAGCTGCCGCATAATCACTAGATCAACGAGTTATTTAGAACACTGTATATTATTTATCTAATGATTATTTAAATACACAAACGTTGACAATTCATTGCTGTGATGACCATAAATTGTCATAATTACGATCGCAAATAAAGGTTCAAGTGTACTATGGAAGGTTTTAGAACGCATTTATGCAACACGTGTTGATCGTATCTAGTTGTAGGGCAGGAGGTACAGTCGAGAAGAAAATAGTTTTCATAGATAATATTTGTTACCGTCATTGTCGTAATCAGTCATTGTCGTGCCAGCGTGCGTAACTGCGCCCTGCAGACTTGTAACTGACTCTAAATAAGGTATTGTTTGTATATGGTTTGGTAATTTCTGCGCCCCTCCAGGGTCTGCGCCCTGTGCCTGGGCACTGCTGGTACTGTCCTAGTTACGGCACTGTGACTGCGATACGATTACACGAAATGTTATGAGTTATTCTTTTATTATCATTATCACCAGCCGATGGACGTCCACTGCTGTGAATGGGCCTTTTTAGGACTGCTAAATAACGATCCTGAGCCGGCTGTGACCAATGGCTACCTGTCGTCAGTCGATGCGAGGTCTCTATTCCAATCAATTCTAATTAACATTACTTAACTAATATATAATTACATTTTATGTGATTCATAATATACCTAACAAAGAACTAAAAAGTTCTTTTTAACCGAAAAAAAAAACCGGAGGAGGTTCTCAATTCGACACGTATTTTTCGAAGACCACGCATGACTTTTTACAGAGTTGCCCGATTTTGATAATTCTTGTCCTCCCATTGTCATCATGTTAGGATCTGATGTTGATATTCTGGGAAAATTGAAAGAACTCTTCAAATTGTATAGCCACACTTGCAGCGATTTCGGTTTTAGTGTAAATATTGGTAGCTTTTTGGCTATTAGTGTCATATAATATTCTATAACAGTATAGTACGAGTACGTTACGTGGCGATAAATCACTAAAAAGTAAGAAATAAAAATTTTTAACAAAAAATAGAACAAAACGATAAAAAACAACATAACTGTGTATAGTGCTTTAATTTTCTTGCATATCCTGCCACAAGGTTTCTCTTAGGACATCCTAGAACCCACAAACTGCTTTATACGTTAAATAAATTTATAAAACTGGCACGTTATAAATAGTTAAGTAAATTAAAGCGTAATTTAAATAATTTCTATTCTATTTTTTTTTCAAAACATTTTCTACAAAATTTGATTCCCCGTCTCTTAAAAGTAAAGGTCCGTTAATCTGTGTTACCTAGAAGAGATCACTCCTAGTAATAAGGTCGCATTTTGCGTTTATATAAGTTAATATTGTTTCTTTTATTATTTGCAATTTTTAGATATGTTTAAATAAATAAATAAAAAGAACAGGATGAAAGCAACATCTATTATAGTGACATTGTACCCTCATAATAATCTCGTATGACCTCTCAAATCAATGATTTATCTATTTATACAGCGCAACATTAAATAGTTAATACTAGCAATTTAATTTATTTAGGTATTTTGTCACTTAATCACCCAGATCCAACAGAAAACCCTCTACGTACGTTTTACTTAGAAACCGCAGCATCCTCCTCCATCCTGTTGACTCTACAATGTTGTATTGCGAAGTCACTTCACAGATGTCAGATTTACATACATATTAGAATTTGTTTCTTCGCAGACGCCTTATTTTTAATTTTATTTTATTCTGTATTTAGGACGACGTCAAATCCAATAAAACTAAAAATTAAATTCTCTCCTATTAACTGCTTCTCGACTTTTTACAATAGGTACAAAAATATATAATTAAACATAAATGCCCAACGAAACGAGCTTTGAGAACATGTCTGGAAAATTTGGTATAACTTTTTTCATTGACCCCTGGCGAGGCTCTTAGTAAAACTAGTAATCTCTTAACATTTAACGTGACCTTCCTTATTCGTCTTTGAGTTATTTATACAATACTACACTTTTCCCTTTCCGCTTTACTAGAATAATAAAAAGCGGAAAAGGAAGAAGAAAATTGTAGAACGATTTACAGATTTCATTAAATTAAATTAGAGGAAATATTAATGGTGTGGGGTCACCAAATAAAATTGACCATAATGATATTCAAATTTTGTACAATATTTATCATTCTGTCTTTTAAGTAAATAGTATTTAATTAAATTACCTACTAGGCGTAACAACATATATATCGTCAATTTTGTAACTTCTGTGGCTATTTGTTTCAATATTAGTGATATATTTAACTTAACGAAATATTAATAATAAAAGATAAATTAATAATAGATTATTCTTATATGATACTTTTAAACTTATCTTTATACTCTATGTATCATGTTACAAATGTTCTTTCAGGTTATTCATGAACCTAAAGTGAATTTCTACCTCGGAAAATGACTGAGAGAGTTCTGTTCTCTACGGAATTGAGCTTTCTCTTCTTTTATGTACATACGAGTATGTAAGAACGAATTAAGTATTGTCCATCCATGTTTATTACTTTATTGGATCAACTAGTTTTATATTATACCTACTGACAAAACATCTCAAATCTTAGGATACACGCAGTTACTTCAGTCATCGATTAGACTTTTGCAGTCTGCCTTGAACCTGATTCGTAAAATCCGCCTCAGTCTATTAGCACTCATTTTGCATCTACCATTTTAGTTGACGAGCGGCAATTATGCTATATTGATTAAAAATATTTTTGTGGTACTTGTTAACTCTTTTCGACAGTTATAATATTTTTGGAACGTGTTTTATGAGTTAGATAAAGTGTGAGAATAATGCGTATATTTATAATTATTTGCTTACAAACCTGCAATATTTGTGTTAATACAATATTAGCGGTGCCTTAGGTTTCGTACGCGTTGTTCCCGTTTCTGTGTAAATATTGTGATAATTTTTTTTTTAACAAAAAATAGAAAAGAGTAAAAAATAACTGCTTTATTTAGTTGCTTTGATTTACATTAAGCATATCTAGGAGTCGGTGCCAGCCAAGGTTTCTACTTTAAGGACATTACCTAGAACCCACAATTTGCTTTACTACGTTAAATAAATGTTCCTTAAACTTGCTACTACTTTTTAGTGCGTTTTGAGTCGGTTCTATTTTTTGTTAAAAAAATTTATTTCTTACTTTTTAGTGATTTATCGCCACGTAACGTATTCGTACTATACTCTCATAGTATATTATACGGCACTTGTAGCCAAAAAGCTACCGATACTTACATAAAAACCGAAATCGCTGAAAGTATGCCTATAAAGTTTAAAGGGTTCCTTCAATTTTTCCAGGATATCATCATCAATAAAAAAAAGAATTATCGAAATCGGACAACTCTGTAAAAAGTTATGCGTCATACATAAAAATTGTAGAATTGAGAACCTCCTCCGTTTTTTTTCGTCGGTAAAAAATAGCCTATTACCTGTACCGAACTATCTATCTCTGTGTCAAACTTCATCAAGATCCGTTCAGCCACTGGACCGAGTTATAGATAAGTTATACTAGGTACTTTGTCTGCTGTAAGTTCATCTCAGAATCAACAACACCCCTTATATAGAAATAATTGTCCAATTTTAAATAAAAAAGTAACAGATACAAAACATCGGAACGAACAATTTAAATTCTCGTAACACGTTTTTTCTCAACAGTATTTTCGTCTCGAATCATTCATAAAACGGCCGGGGAGATCCCTGGCCGTGCAGAGTCTATATACATAGCTCTACATCGTTGCTATAGTTATAGTGTTACTTCAACGCCAAAGGATGGACGACGGCCTTATTTTGCATCGCATATGCTTTTGCGAGTTACGGTTTGATGTTTGAAAGTAATTGGTGAAATTGCTGAACTGATTTTGTAGTTGCGTGACGTTGATTCTGATATTATATAATTATAGGTGAGTCTATTTATTATACTTGCTTGGTAATTGCTTTATAGTATATATTTGACTATCAGGTCTAATGTCAACAAAGAATAGGTGGGTATATAATTTGCATACTTTGTTGTTTTTTGTATATGACAAAAGCTATGCAAAATTTCATAAACATTTTTATGAAGTTTAAAATATTGTGGCATTTTTACCCGACTGCGTCAGGAGGGTTATGTTTTTCGAGCGTATGTATGTATGTATGTATGTATGTATGTATGTCTGTATGTATGTATGTCCATTTCTTCGGCACGCGCTAAAGCCTAAACGGCTGAACGGATTTTGACATGTGAGGTGTCGTTGAATTTGTCAAAATTGTGGTAGTGACATAGGCTATATAAATTTACAAAATGGCGCCTGTAAATGGGGGAAAAAAGGGGGGATGTGTGTATTTTTTTCAAATTCAAATTCAAATTCAAAATCGTTTATTTCAAGTAGGCTTATTACAAGCACTTTTGAAACGTCAAATTGGACTATTTGTAGTGACTCTACCACCGGCTCGGAAGGCAGGCCCTGTTTCTCTTATCTTAGCAATATGGGTACCAATTGAAAGGTCGTAAAAAGACCATTTCAAAAATATAAATATCATATTATGTTCATATTACTTTTTTAACAAAAAATGGCAAAAAGTGTACCAAGTGTACAGTCTCATTTCTATACCATAAACTAAAACTAAAAAGTCTCAAATAAAATTATTATTATAAAAATAAGCAGTCGGGTTTTTTGTTTTTATAATAATAATTTTTTATTTACTACTTTTTAACTTCCAAAACTGCGTAAATCCTAAGAACTAAAGTTTGTACTTAACTTATGAATTTAAAGTTTATACTAAACTTAGTAGGTATACGTTTATAGAGCGAGATATTTGTTCCTGAGAGGAAGTAAATATATAGTTTGAAAATTATTGTTTTATAGTATTCTGAATGGATTAGATAATAAAATAAAATGGCACTGGGATTATATATTAATTATTTTTGAATAAATTCATGCTTTTAAGAAATAACGAATTATTACATTTCCAAACGTACTTGTAGCTTGGGTGTATGTTTTGATATAAAAATTTTTCATCAACAGAAATCTTTATACCATGCAGTGCTATCAACATTTTTATCCACCAACCCGAACCGAAACACTTTTTTTGAGACCTTAAAAAGGTCTCGAAAGAAGTGTCACTTCACGGGTAAATTAGTAAGCTCAAGTTTTTCAAAAAAAGTAACTCAAATATAACGAATTCCAAGCGGACACAATCACAGAAGACTAATAGTAATTAAATATTAATACAAATAAGCCCGCTTCCATCTTCGCTTACATCATACCATTCATACCATCAGATGTAAGGCATAAAGTCAAGGGCTTACCTGTAATAAATAAAAAAATTATAATTCTAAAACAGACAACAGTAACTACACTATAGTATTATTATCTAGTATTAGTCTAATCTAATCAATCTTTAAAAAAATACACCGTAAAGTCTTTTTCATCGTAGTCACTTTTTGTGGCAACTTTTTGTTATATGTACGTTCAGAGTTCAACGATAGATATTTGTGTTTCTATTTTTAACTATATCTACTCAATAGTAATTTTACAAGGTCGATAAAGCGTTCTAGCCTAATTGCCAACGTGATTAATTTAAAGAACCACAAAAAGCTACATTTAATACTACGCACAATTAAATAGGCAACAAGCATTGCAGTGTAGCGAGTCTAAACTACAAATCCCTTCTCTTATAAAAATGGAGGCATTAAAAATAGACTGATGATAATTATGATCACTATTTAGGTAATAGTACTATTAAATAGGTAATATTAAATACTATATCATAATGAAAGAAGATGTTCTCCCGTTCATTAAACTCAAGCGATGTTTGTTTGATAATAATGTGTCCACAAAATTATGTCTCCATTATTTTGTTATTTTTAAGTTAAAAAATTAAAAAAAAATGTACTATAAAAGATACAGAACTGGTAGAGGATTTCTGATCTCTTAATGATATAGAAACGCAAAAAACAATATCCACCCTTACAAATCAAGTAACAAAATCACGCTGTTTATTGAACTAGCAGACGCCCGTGACTTCACCAGAACCAGATAGTGTATCCTTCCAAGAACATCAAAAAAGCAAAAAAACGGAACCCTTGTTTTAAGGAATGTATCAGTATGGCATCCTTAATAGATAGATATATGCTGTATCCTCAATATCAATGTATATCAATCCTTCGATACACTATTTTGTTTTATTTATTTAGTTAAATATATTAGACAGGGTCATCAATGAAAGCTCCCAGGCCCTGCGACAATTATAATCATATTATTTGAACCAATTTATACAATAACAAATTATATAATAAAACCTACCTCAAGAATCACTCAATCTATTGGTGAAAATCACAAGAAAATCCGTTTTGTAGACTTTAAGTTTATAGCGAACAGACTGACAGACAGACGTAGCGGGGACTTGATTTTATAAGTAGTGAGAAATTTAATACCTAAAATGCTAATGTATTACTACACCTAGAGATATAGTTTCTACGCATGTTAATGACTCATCGTATATTTATTAAGTCATCTGATAAATCGTTATTCATTAATCAATCCTAGGGTCGTCAATTAAAAGTTGTTGTAAAGGCATTTACCACGTCAGTTAAATACTTATTTCGAATTTATCATTATCATCACTACCAGGCTAACTTAACGGCACATAAAGTAGGGCCTAGCCTCTACTTTGTAAGAGAGACTATATTCTTACTCTCAATGACCACTAGCTAAGCTGTCGATTCTTGAAAGGTATCGGTCGATTCTTGTATCGTACAAACATCTTATTGATCATCCCACCTTCATTTCGACGGTCATAAACCCCGCTGCCGCCAACCGGTATTCATTGAGAGTGGTTCCTCTATGCTCTATATACATTGGGACAAAGCTTTCACCTTTCATCATCATTAACAGCATATTAAAGGCTCACTACAGCGCCAGACTTCCTTACTTGTAGAAATAGGGATATGGAAAACCACGCTACTCCTATGTAGATTGGTACCACCAACTCCTTAGAATTTATTGAAAACATCTTTACCTATATTCATGGGACTCTTAGCTAAACATTACTATCCACCTGAAAATTTTTCAGATTACTACCAGTCAATTTTAATGTTGAACATATAGATAAGTATATATGTATTATATATATTGTATGTTTTATATATATTTATTTATTTTTAAATATTATAGTGTTTATTATTTATAAGTAATTATATATTTAAGTTATGTATAAAGTGTGATTTAGTTTTTATTTATTCTCGATTTATTTGTTAATTAAGTTTTTATTTTCATTTTAAGTTCCTTGTTCTGTACACCCTCACCCTCTCTTTAATTTATTGTAGCTTCTTAACTAGGTTGCCCGGAAGAGATCGCCTGTTGGCGATAAGGCCGCCTATTGTGCTACTGTAAATTCTTGTGTCAATTATATCTTGTTTCGTATCTTTCCTGTCTTGGTGTGTGTGAAAAGTATATTTTCATTTCATTTCATTTCAACTTCTTTCAGTAAATTTTAAGCTTGGAGTTGTAAGTGGCCCTGTAGGCCGTTAAAATATGCCGACAATGATGACAAATAGTTCGCAAGGTTGATAAACCTACTTGTTAGGTATATTCCAATCCCCGTCTCACGTCAGTCACGTCAGACCACTTCATCTGTTACATGCAGCGTATCGAATCGTCATTGATAAAATTATTATCTAATCTATTCGCTATCCGTATATATTATAATGTCATCCGTGGAACAAGTTTTTGTAAAAAAAATATTTCTATAATGCGTAATTTATGCCACGCGGTTTCTATAAAATACTTCTTAGGCACTTTTCTTTCATCATAAATTTTTATCTGATCTTAATATTTAATTGCTTTTGCACAGTTTTACGGAGCGTGTAATTATTTTCTGCTGTCAATTGTATTTGACGACCACCGTGGCGCAGTGGTATGCGCGGTGGATTTATGAGAGGAGGTCCTGGCTTCGATTCCCGGCGGGACAGCTTGAGATTTTTCTTAATTTGTCTTGGTCTGGCTGGTGGGAGGCTTTCGCCGTGGCTAGTTACCACCCTACCGACAAAGACGTACCGCCAAGCGAATTAGCGTTCCGGTACGATGTCGTGTAGAAACCGAAAGGGTTGTGGATTTCATCCTACTCCTAACAAATTAGCCCGCTTTCATCTTAGATTGTATCATCACTTAACATCAGGTATGATAGCAGTCAAGGGCTAACTTGTAGTCGATAAAAAAAAAGAAAAGTTATTTCCATAAAGCCCGGCTTATTACTAAATATTATTGGGATTTCCTTTCTTCCAAGAAACTCTCAGTAGCATCCTGTAGTTTGGAAGTTATTTGAGTTACATCCTGCGCTTCGGAGAGAAGGTCAAGTTGTCTTTCCCAACCATTATAATTGAAATCGGATAGTGATCATAAGAGTCAAGCACTTTCACCCTAAGCTCGCCAACTCACAATGGATTTAGAATTGGATTTGTAAATAAACAAAATCTAAGAATGACGATTTTTCTTTTTTTAAATCAAAAATAATATAACGTTATTAACGTTTAAACAGAATTGGGTATTTGACACTAATCACAGATTAGAATTTAAATTTATTTTTTGCAACTTGATTCTATAACAAATAAAATATGATAAAACTAACGAAATTGATCAAATAAATAAAAATTTATAAGCATTTGAGTATTTCTGATTAGACGGAGACAGATATACTGTGATGTGACGTCACACCACAGTATCGCCATAGACCCTTAC
The DNA here is from genome assembly GCA_034621355.1 of Mycalesis mineus. NCBI lineage: Eukaryota > Metazoa > Arthropoda > Insecta > Lepidoptera > Nymphalidae > Mycalesis > Mycalesis mineus. The sequence continues at coordinate 10,510,388 of CM067888.1, forward strand.
TCCAAACATTAAAGTGCTTATAACTTTGCAGATATTTATCGGATTTCTATTATTTTTGCAGCGTATGTTATTATTTTTATCCTAGTTTATAATAAACTAATAAAATAAATTGAGTCAAATACCCAATTTGACGGTCACCCTATCACGCAGTACACAGGCAAACGTGGCACCGTCGTACAAACGTGCCGCCCGCTCAGTGAACTAACGCGCGGTTTGTTTGATAATAATGTGTCCATCATTTTGTTATTTTTCAATCAGAATTAAAAAAAAATATTTTATAAAATATACACACAGTGGATTTTCGATCTGATAACACACTGATGTGTTTGGTAGTCCCTATAAAAGCCTACGACTGTGTCCAGCTGTGGCGTGTGTGTGTGTGTGTGTGCATCGGCTGATAATGATGATGATGTTGAATGATATAAAATCATCATCATTATAAGCCTATTAAGGGTCCACTACAGGGCCAGGCTTCTCTTCTTATAGGAGAGGGGATATGGAGCGTAGACCCACCACGCTGCTCCAATGAGGATTGGCGGGCTTAGGGTGATAATGTTTCATTTATTAACGAATATAGAATATCCGCACTTAAATAAAAACACCATGTATATTATACCAACCAACATACGCATTTTATGATATTGGACGGCGTTTTTGTCAGAAACCCTAAACCACGGCATTATTGATTAAATTTACGTATAAACTCTTCCTGTTGAATTAATCTATCTATTACTGAATACCGCATTAAAATCGTACCGAGGAACAGCGAGAAACCTCCTTGTTTTAAACTACGTTAGAATATTTATTACAAGTGGAGTTAAAGGAAAAACATAGTAAATAGGATAGAACTAGATAAGAACTTTATCGAAACGTGGATTGTTTTGTTATTAAATATGGAAAACACGTACAATATTTTGCACATAAGTTATAATTATTCAAACTAATTGACGTAACTAAATCATTTCAATATTTCTTGCAGAGTGTCCAAATTATAAAGAACTATTGTGTGAAGTGGCATCTATTGTTGATGGAAAATATTTACAATGGTTTTTATTAGTGTCATGATGTGCACGAATATTTTGGCCGTCGCTATGGGAGTGCCTGCAGTGTTCTCAAGTAAGTCAAGGTGTTTTATTTATCAAGATAGTAGGCCTAACATTCGCCCGAAAAGATTTTGCCCACCCTTACCTCAACGCAATGAAAGAGAAAGCGATATTTTTGACTTGGCCGCTGTTGGGCGGCATTTTTCGTTTTCAGTTTTCATTGCTAATACGAAATACTGTTCCTTTATGTTATGTATATGCATGGCAGATTAAGATCTACGTCCATACAGCCTGTTTAATCGTGTAGATTTATCTATACTAATTAATCAGATAATAATTAATTATGCACAATATACGTCAAATTCTTTTGTTTACCAACAGATCAATAGACTGTTTGATAAATAATTAGATGATATATATTATTGTACTTACGATAATAGAATTATTATTTTATTGCTACTTTAAAGGGATTAATTCGACTTTGACTAAACATGAATAATCGGGAAGACAATGAGATAATCTGTGCAAAACCAAAATTTGCTAATATCACAAAGAAACCTTTGAATACCTATAACTTACGTACGCATATCTGTAGATCATTACGTAAGAGATAATAAATAATCAAGAATGAATTAAGTATCTGACTATACAACCGATAGTAGATATTAGTTTAGATTTAAATCGTAAATGATTATATTATTTGTACCTACCTGTTCTGACTTTACGCGATTGAAATTATGCGATACATCTTTCGCTATATGTACAAGACCCTGTGAAGAACATTTCTACAACAGAGTAAGTACAAGTACGTTGAGGTACGCATATCTTAACTGACAACGTAGCATAACATAGAGTACGCATAGCTTCCCTTTAGCAGCAAAATAGAGCTGTTTGATCGCAGAAATAAGCATAGTGATAATTTTTCTTAAGACGAGCTCTATCACAAAATGCTCTACTGCTACAAATACTAATTATTACTCACTGTAAATTATATGGCCATGCCATTCTTATAGGAGACTTCATATGGAGCGTACCCACGTACCCACCACTCTTCGCTAATGCGGAGTGACATGTTTAAGATAAGGGTTAATTTGTCCCAATCAGATGTTAATGGCAGTAACCAGGACCGAAGGATTAACGTTCTTCCCAAGGCACGGGCTTAAAATTAACTGAGAATTTTTTAGAAGAATGAAAAACTAAAAATACTTTCACGAACAACACAAAGATTCAAACCCAGGATCACTGTGATGAAAGCCATATAATAAAGGCTAGCCAATAGACCAACGAATTAGACACAACAACTGTTTTAGGCCTAAATGTATGCAATGTGTTAGATAATGGTAATGTAAGGGTGTTATCAGACCAATCGATCGATTGTCGATCGACGGCATCGGTCTCGGCCGATCTAAGTTGATCGACAGTTTATCTTATGGGGAGCGACCGGCGCGCGGTGCGGCTAACCAAGCAGTTCGATCGATTGGTCTGGCAGAAACAATCGATCGTAGTCGACTAATCCATTGTACCATCGATCGGTCGATTGGTCTGGTAACACCCTAACATATCGAAAAGTACCGATACATTTCGATTTTGTTAACACAATTCTGTGTATAAAATAATTATTTTAATTTATGTAATTCCATACTAACATAAATAAAAATTTTTACCAAAAAATAGAACCGACTCAAAACATACTAAAAAGTAAAATAGATGTGCTTAAGTAAATTAAAGCAACTAAATTACACAGTTATTTTTTACTTTTTAGTGCATTTTGAGTTGGTTCTATTTTTTGTTAAAAAATTTTATTTCTCACTTTTTAGTAATTTATCCCCACGTAACGTACTCTTACTATACTGTCATAGTATAGTACGAGTTTACGGCACTAGTATTACGGCACTAGTAGCCAAAAAGCTACCGATACCGAGACCGAGACCGAAACCGAAATCGCCTGCCTCCAAAATTTGAAGAATTCCTTCAATTTTCCCAGGATATCATCGTCAGATCCTAACATGATAGGACCACCTTGGAAGTACGCCCTTTCTAATAAAAAAAGAATTATCAAAATCGGACAACTCTGTAAAAAGTTATGCGTGATCATACATAAAAAAAATATACGTGTCGAATTGAGAACCTCCTCCGTTTTTTTTCGTCGGTTAAAAAAGGGTTGACAGCTTGAAGATTTAAGCAAATACTTGTTCACATATCTCCCCCAGGATTCTCTGAAGTTTTATTTTTTTTCTAGGCATATATTCTCTCTCCCTAACTTATGGTTGATGGCTTGATAGGGTATTTATTTACCCAACACGTTGTATATAATTCATTAATAGTTGAGCCTTTTTTTCAGCGGACTCAAACGACAACGAAGTCTCATCGTACAACTTCCCATTCGTGTCTCGAGCTCAGTGGGCAGCTCGCACTCCAAAGCAGACGGAGCCACTGCATACCCCAGTGCCTTATATCGTCATCCACCACTCTTACCAGCCGGCCGCGTGTTACGATGGAATACAGTGCAGGCAAGCCATGAGGAGCATGCAGAACTTTCATATGGACGATCGCGGATGGTGGGACATTGGATATAGGTAATACAAATGTTTTAACAAATTTTTTTTAAAAAAGTTAGCATTGACTACAAGCACACTTGATGGTAAGTGATGATGCAATCTGAAACGGGCTAACTTGTTAAGAGTAGGGTGTAGGGTAAAATCCAGACTCCTTTCGGTTTCTGCTCAACATTATACCGAAACGCTTAATCGCTTGGAGGTACGTCTTTGATGCCAGGGCGGTAACTAGCCACGGCTAAAGCCTCCCACCAGCCAAAGTATTAGGCCTACTCTTTTGTTGATTTGAGCAACTATTGGCGCGCTCTAGAAATAAAATCTACTTCAATGTCATGACGACAAACGGCATAACCCTATTTTGTAGACCAATCAGTGTATAACATGAATAAATAAAAATGAAATATGGTATTTAATACCTCGGTCAAAACCAAAAACCACCGTAAATGGGATGCCTTCCTTAGTTGTAGTGATTTTAAATGATGATGACGATTTTTTTTCAAATTCCCTTTAAAAGTAGTGGAACAATCAGCTGATGTTTATAAGTTTTTTATTAAAAATCGAGAAAAATAACTATTACATGATGATGTTTATAATATGTAATGTTGCCATGTTACAGTTTCGCAGTGGGTTCAGACGGCGCGGCGTACGAAGGCAGAGGCTGGGAGTCACTCGGCGCGCATGCTCTACATTTCAATGGTGTTAGCATTGGAATATGCCTCATTGGAGATTGGACCAGTAAGTTAACTACTTTTAAATTATTGTATATCCAGTAAAACAAAAAATATTTGCGGGAAACCTCCGATACTTATATAGGAGGATGTAACCTTAACTATACTAAAGCCAAACTCGATTGAGAATGCTTGTCAACAAACAAATTAAAAATGAAGGTAGAAATACTAGTCATTTTACTCCTAATTTTTTTATTTAATTTGTTAGTGACGAATTCATGACAATAAAAAAATTTTAACAAAAAATAAAAACGCCTTCAAAACGCACTAAAAAGTAAAAAATAACTACGTCATTTACTTACTTTAATTTACCTAACCACATCTATGAAGTCGGTGCCATCCAAGTTTAGGTAAAGACTTTAAAGTAGAAAGCTCGAGTGGCACCGACTTCATAGACGTGATTAAGTAAATTAAAGTAAGTAAATGACGTAGTTATTTTTTACTTTTTAGTGCGTTTTGAAGGCGTTTTTATTTTTTGTTAAAATTTTTTTATTTCATACTTTTTAGTGCTTTATCAACAACGAACATACTAATAAACCTACTCGAACTAAACCATAAATACCAATATTCACTACCTACTTATAACATTCCGACGTCCCTGCAAAAGTGAGTATAAAGTTTGAAGAGTTTCCTCGAGTTTCCGTAGATCTCATCATTGGATCATGACATAGTAAACATTAAACTAACTGGAAACTATAACCTTTCAAACTTCTTATTGAGACATAAATTAATCGAGCCCAATCACAAAGTAGCTACTGTAAACCGTTAAATAGCTCCCTCAACTGTCCTTCTTCTTCATCGCCAGACCCTCAATGACAGTCACAGCCCATCTAAATATAAAGTTCTCATTGACACAAATTAATCGAGCCCAAACACAAGGTAGCTACTGTAAACCGTTAAAGAGCTCCCTCAGCTGTCCCTCGTCTTCATCGCCAGACCCTTAATGACATTCACAGCCCATCTAAATATAAATTTCTCATTAACACAAATTAATCGAGCCCAAACATAAGGTAGCTACTGTAAACCGTTAAAGAGCTCCCTCAGCTGTCCCTCGTCTTCATCGCCAGACCCTTAATGACAGTCACAGCTCATCTAAATGTAAAGTTCTCATTGAAACAAATTAATCGAGCCCAAACACAAGGTAGCTACTGTAAAACGTTACGGAGCTCCCTTAACTGTACGTCGTCTTCATCACCAGACCCTCAATGACAGTCACAGCCCATCTAAATGTAAAGTTCTCATTGAGACAAATTAATCGAGCCCAAACACAAGGTAGCTACTGTAAAACGTTACGGAGTTCTCTTATATATAGATCGGCTCCATCATCAGATCGACTCCAGACCTTCATCAAATTGTAATGCTTTTAAATACTTACCGGAAAAATTAACAAACGTACTTGTTGTCCCTACAATTTTTGAAAGTTCCCCTCGTTTTCTCCAGGATCCCATCATCAGATCCTGGTTTCCTTATTATGGTACCACCACCGGACTATCTTCTTTCCAACAAAAAAAGAATTATCAAAATCGGTTCATAAACGACGAAGTTATGCGCGAACACACATAAAAAAAAAAAATATATATATACGGTCGAATTGAGAAACGCCTTTTTTTTTGAAGTCGTTTAATAAATTAGATTAGTAAGCTTAAAACTAATTAATATATTCAATATCTTTTAAATAAGATTTTATAAAAAAACAAAACATAATTTTATATTTATTAGGCATAAAATGTGTTGCATTTTATACCTTCATTTTTAATTTGTTTGTTTACAAGCATTTTCAATCGAGTTTGGCTTTAGTATTGTTTTTTTTTATCGACTACAAATTTTTATCGACTGCTATCACACATGATGTTAAGTGATGATGCAATCTAAGATGGAAGCGCGCTAACTTGGTACGGGTAGTATGAAATCTACACCCCTTTCGGTTTCTACACGACGTCGTACTGGAACGCTTAATTGCTTCGCGGCACGTCTTTGTCGGTAGGGTGGTAACTAGCCACGGCAAAGGCCTCCCACCAGCACTAGCAGTGATAAAAATTGAATGATAGTTGGCATTACTTCATGGTGTGACAGAGTTAAAAGTCAGAGATGGAATTGGTATTGGCAAAACTCCAAGGTTTTCGAAAGCTGCCTAAGGCGAATTGCTTATCTAATGTGGCTTAAAAATAATTTGCCCCTGTTTACTTGAGATACACATAATATTTTTAAGTAAAATATTATGGCCTGAGTATACGATTCTATAATCTTATTCCAAAACTGGGCTAGCCTTTACAAAAGTTCAAAAAATGTGTTAAAAACCATTTACTAAGCAAAGGTTGCTATAAAATTAATGACTTTATTAACGACAAAGATTTTTGGTAGAAATAAGCTTCTCTTTCTACATACAAGCCGCAATAACTAAAATTGTAATTTATGGAATACAAATTGTAACTTGGATTTTTAAAAGAGCAACTGCTGAGTTTATTGCGGGCTATTCTCCGCAGGTTCTGCCTTCCGAAACGGTAGTAGAGTCATTACGTACTGACAAAGTTGACGTTTCAAAAGTGCTTATAAAACAGCCTATAGGAAAAAAATATTAACAAAAAATAGAACCGACTCAAAACGCACTAAAAAGTAAATAATAATTGTGACATAGTTATTTTCTACTTTTTAGTGCGTTTTGAGTCGGTTCTAATTTTTGTTAAAAATTTTTATTTCTTACTTTTTAATGATTTATCGCCACGTAACGTACTCGTACTATACTCTCATAGTATATTATACGGCACTAGTAGCCAAAAAGCTACCGATACTTACACTAAAACCGAAATCGCTGTAAGCGTGCCTCCAAAATTGAAGAGTTACTTCAATTTCCCCAGGATATCATCATCCGATTCGAACATGATGACAATGGGACCACCTTGAAAGTATGCCCTTTGTAATAAAAAAAGAATTATCAAAATCGGACAACTCTGTAAAAAGTTATGCGTGGTCATACATAAAAAAAAACGTGACGAATTGAGAACCTCCTCCATTTTTTTCATCGGTTATTAAATGAATTTTAATTCAATTACAAAGAAAGCATCATATTTTAGCTCGAGTGTTATTTTCTTCTATTTCAGATTCTCTACCGCCAACGAAGCAAATAAAGACTGCGCAAGCTCTAATAGCCGCGGGAGTGGAGTTAGGATATATACGAGCAGATTATAAGCTGGTTGGTCACAGACAAGTGCGTGACACGCTATGCCCCGGTGAAGCGCTGTTTCAGGAGATACAAAATTGGGATCATTACTCGCATTTTCCAGCGTCGGTTGACGATTTACCAAACGTTGAGGAACTTCATAACACTAAGTTGTAAGCCACAAACCGGTCGTTAGCCACAGAATAGTTGCGATCATGTTGTAGCGATGGGGTTAAAATGGCAAGGAAAATAGCGGCCCTCTGTATCTCGTAGAGATAGAAATCTTAAACCGTTCCAAACTTTGCGTTTTTACAACAATTGCTTAAGACACTCTACGAAACACATAGTAAATAACATAACAAATTTTGTAATTTTATTGTTCAACATAGTTTTTTTTTATCGATTATAAGTTGGCCCTTGATCCTTCTTGCTATCACACCTGATGTTAAGTGATGATGCAATCTAAGATGGAAGCGGGCTAACTTGTTAGAAGTAGGATGAAAATCCACACCCCTTTCGGTTTCTACACGACATCCTACCGGAACGCTAAATCGCTTGGCGGTACATCTTTGTCGGTATGGTGGTAACTAGCCACGGCGAAAGCCTCCACCACCAAACCAAGACAAATTAAGAAAAATCTCAATCTGCCCCGCCGGGAATCGAACCCAGGACCTCCGTCTTATAAATCCACCGCGCATACCATTGCGCCACGGAGGTCGTCAAACATAGTATTGTTGATTAAATACTAGCGCGTGGTATTGTACCAAAGTATGAACATCTACTGAAAAGCGAAAACTGCTATCGCAACTAAAATGCCTTTAACTTGCCATTCACCAATATGTTGTGAAAACTAGATGAAGGGTGGAAGGAAATGTGAGTCGAAAGACGATGCATGTGGTTAGGAATAATACGTCTATATTTAAGTAGATAATTTTTAAACATGAGTAATGAATATCGCAAATACTTACTCAAAATTTCCATGACATTAGAGGCTTTGATTAATTATAATTAGGTATGTTATTACGTTATTATCGATCTAAGATATGGTTGTAAATAAGTATCTTTGCCATGCTGTAGGTAATTAAGAATTATAATATATTATGTAAACAATAACATCAAATGATGGGTATCGACTTTGTTTTCTCATTCACGATCTAGCTGTCAGATCACATGAGTAGATAAAAGGAACAGAGACCAAGCTTTATACTACCGCGCGAATCGGTCGCACTACTACAAGCACGCGGGGCATGTGTGAGTGACCACCAGCCGCTTGTCGGGTACGCGGCGAAACTGGAAAAAACCGATTTACGCTGGCACAGTTAGTTGACAATCTTAGGGTTGGATACGATGTTTGTATGGTTGTTTTATTTGGCTTAACCTATTGTGACAACCTTACCAAAATAGGTAACGATTTTGCAGGCTCTTAAGAAGCTTTACCTATTTATCTACTCATGTGGTCAGGTCATGAATATACTTGAAATATATATTTTAATTATTATATAAGCTAGTGATTTTTGCTTCTTTGATAATTATTATTGGAGAAAAGAATCCATACATATAAATTAATTTATTTAGGTACCTACGTGTAATTTAAATAAGTACAAATAAAATTTGTTCCTATAAAGTAGATAGATTAGATGAAAAAAGAGTTGAATATATATCAATACTATATTTTTATAATATATAATATTGGTCCACTATGCGAGATATAATGTATCATGTGATTTAAATAAAGTATACATAAATATACTTAATAATTATAATTTTAAATTTAATTAACTTTTCTTTGTTTTATTTTCCCAAACTTCATAAATTAGGATAATATTACAATAGAACCGGCTGAAACTCAGCCCGACGGTCGTCGGGCACACTCCGACAATCCTGACGTGAGTTTTAGCCGTTTATGACTTAATAATATGGACGGATTTGTCGGATCAAGGGTCGGACAGTTGTTGGATCAAGGGTCGGATACAGAAGGCGGTAATTCTTGAGATGGCGCTTATTGTGAGGAGGTTTCTCACTCTGGAGCTCTGACCAACGGTTGTTTGGCCCGGTGCCCCGGGCCCCTCACCAGGCGGACTGGATTTTTTAATAGCGTTTTTTTTTATAATTTTTATAAGCATTGTTAAAAAAGAGTTGTAAATAAAGAAATGAAATATTAAATGGATAATACTCGCGATAGTTTAAATTCTAAAATAAGGATAATTTCTACTTTCTATTCTATTTTTTCTACTTTTTATGTAACAACCTATCTATTTCTTTTCTATTTACTTAAATATTCCTCGCAAAACCATGCCTTGTCTACAAACCTTTTTGTGTCTTTCTTGTTCCCAAGAAATTAATAAGACCAAAGTCCAAGCTTTGTGGTATTTCCCTAGATTATACAAACAAATTTCACAGTATAGTTTCTCGCATGAATGATAATGACGTAACGTGATGATTGCGAGTAAATGATAAATACGAGATGAATCTCAGTTTATTCGACCACTGACCTGCGCCGAGTGTGAATGAGTCATTTGTTTGTTCTAGTCATTAACGATAAAACCCCCGCAGTCTAAAATAGGGTATTTTAGACAAAATTTTCGATTGCTTTGTTAAAAACTAGGATAAATTATAATTGAAAATAAATTATTTTTGACGGCCTCCGTGGCGCAGTGGTATGCGCGGTAGATTTATAAGACGGAGGTCCTGGGTTCGATTCCCGGCGGGGCAGATTAAGATTTTTCTTAATTTGTCTTGGTCTGGCTGGTGGGAGGCTTTCGCCATGGCTAGTTACCACCCTACCGACAAAGACGTACCGCCAAGCGATTTAGCGTTCCGGTACGATGTTATGTAGAAACCGAAAGGGGTGTGGATTTCATCCTACTCCTAACAAGTTATCCCGCTTCCATGTTAGATTGCATCATCACTTAACATCAGGTGTGATAGCAGTCAAGGGCCAAATTGTAGTCGATAAAAAAAAACCATATTAAAAATTGCAGAACCGACGGGATTCGAACCTGCGACTCTATTGTAACGTGCAAAGTTCATACTAAGATGACATTACAGAGGGACGCGGGATCAAATCCCGTCGATTCTGATAGTTTCGATATTATGTTTATTTTCAAATAATTGTATCCTAGTTTATAACAAAGTGCGGGTAACACTATTCAATAGTCTCAGACGATGAGTTGGAACATCGTGGCATTTTAGTCGGTAGAAGTCCTACATAATCTTCCTGCCTCCCCATGGCAAGAAGGTGTCCACAAGATTTCCCCACGTTATAAAAAGTATAAAAGTAATAAATACACTTCAAATAATACAAGAATATACAAATCACCAAGCACCTGAATTGGATTAAAGCCTTTCGGCTGTACCTACTGTAAATTTGTACTGAGCCACTAAAGCGTTACAAGGTATGACGTCAAAGGCATAGATCAGTAATTCCCAAAGTGGTTCAGGTGGACCCCCATGGGTCCATGGTAGACTAACGGGGGTGTATGTTGAGCGTGATAAATAATGGAGGTCTACAATTGTAAGCGGGGGTCCATGAAAATTGCTTTGGTTTGGATAGTGAAGAACTAAAATGTTGGCTTGACTTCTCCTATCAATATAGGCAGATAATATTATAAGAAGTTCATCGACTGCTACTTGTAAAAACTTGCATATTTCATATTCAGTACAAAGCGTCGAGACTTATCGTAGCCGCGACGGCCGCCGCGTTGCGCCATCCCGTTCGCTCCAAACAATTGTTGAGACGTGCAAATTAATACGACTTGTGGTGTGGTGATCTTTTTTTGAGATTTTGAAATTGGAAATAATGTAGCTCTAGCAGGGGGTCCACCGCAAAAGAGTTTGGGAACCTCTGGCATAGATAAATAATTTTAACTTAAATTTCTCGGTGATAATGATAATAGCAACAAGTGCCATATTCTGACAGAAAATTAATTTATTATTGATCGTGTCAAAAGCAATATAAGGATGTCGATGTTAATGGCTATCAGGGATGAATTAAAATTGAAACCACAAGTAGGTACATAATAAATGGAAACATTTTAATGACAAGATGATTTCACAAAAATAGTTGTTTATTACAAATCATTTACTGTAAATATATTATCGTGATAGATACATCGTATAATATCGCATTTATTTATAAATGACTGGGACACGTACAAGAAATATTTTTATTATATTTAAGGTACATGAGAATATGAAAGATTATGTCCTTAAATTCAAAATAATTGGTTTAATATTAATAGTTAGATATAAATGATCACTTTGATGACATTAATTTTTATAAATAATTTATAATATGTGCCTCCTAACATATTTTCCGAAAATAAGCCGTAAAATAACAAAAACCCCGTAAGAATCTGATCATGTTTCAAAAGAATTGCGAAAATACAAAAAATAAATGTCACATATTATGACATAAATATATTTATGACGTATTACAATATATCATACGTCATAAGTATATTTATGTTGGAAATTATGATGAAATTGTCTGGCACTAAACATTTTAATTCTTAAAAAACGAATGCAATCAAATAAGTTATTATTTGTCTTTCAAAGAAACAATCAAAATTACAGTATATCTTTCTTACCTATCTAGTTTAAAATTTGTTTTGATATACAACTCGTAGATACAACTTTCAGTAGCCCTATTCTGTAAAGATGTTTTTGTAACTCGACTGTGCGAACAACGATTCGTCTCCGGTGTTCCGACTAACGTGATAGAACATAATTATCTACTATAGACAAAGAGAGACGGAGACAAATCCGATAATTAAAAACGACAAGTAATAAAAACAGTTATAGAATAGGGCTACAAGAAATATCTATATTACCATCACTGCCGTAACTAGAGCAATGCCACCGCTGCCCAGGCACAGGGCGCAGACCCTGGAGGGGCGCAGAAATGACCAGTAAGTTATTTAGAGTCAGTTACAAGTTTGTAGGGCGCAGTTACGCATGTTGGCACAGGGCGCATAAATTGCTGGTTACGGCTTTGATTACCATCGCAAGTATTTCCCTTTTATTAAAATTGAAAACGACGTTATTACTGTCAGAGTATACCCGCCTATAGTCGACACATTTTAAACTGAGTCATCGGGTTGATCTGTCATAGTGATAAATAACTTTTCTTAAAAACATATCGAGTATTTACAGTCAATCGTATGCAGAAGTCGCTACCAGGCGTTTTAATTTCGTTAAATAGAATATCCCAAATTGCAAAGCGCGTTTAATTATTTACTACAACGACTCTGTTTAAAATGCGTCGACTATAGTTTGGAACCCATACGAGACCCTTAATTATGAGGTTGTTCATGCATATTCCGACAGTATTAGTCGTTTTATATTTTAATAAGATCTACTGTCCATAACGTAAGTTTCGGCCAAGTTCACTAAGACATCGATGCAACATCGATGTAAAAATATTTTTAAACATTTGACACTGTTCTGTGTTTACAACACAATTTTGGAAAAAGCTATCAATAACACAGTGTTTAGTAAGTGGATACAGAGTGCCTAGTGTGAGTTTGTCACAGAGCCGTAGTGCATAAAAACGTAACGCAAGTGTATATGCAATTGAAGCAACGCCATCTAGTTATAACGAGAATAAACGTATTTTTCTACATAAATTGATGTTACTAATGGTTACGTTTTGCAATGCAATCGCTCGGTGAAAAACTCGCACTTGCCCCAATGATTCAATATAAAGTTTTAAATTATTTATTAAGCGTACAACAATCACAAACATTTGTAATGGAACATTAAAGCATAATATTATAGAAACATCAACGAAAGCCTTACAAAATACAGTCGCTTTACATAACATTTTGCATGTTAAAGACATATAAGACACATTTTTACACCAATATTTACATAAAGATTCCGTACAGCGTACGGGACGAGACGGTGACACAATGATGGCGCGAGTTATTGTAATATCTGATATATAAACTAGAATACGTTAGACCAACTCATTGCGTCACATCAACTAAAATGCAATCCAGGCATCAATAGAATAAACGTAGACAAAGGACTGATATATGAAAGCGGATGAGTATTATCTCTGTCCTTCTCATTTGTATGAATGTTGTCAGTTTTTCAAGAATGATTCATTTGCTTTCTTTTGCTCACGTTCCGCCTCCGTAACGTCGCCGTCCCGTTGCCGTAGGTCGAAACTAATAGCAGGTGTTTTTAAATATATATTTATACAGTCATAGGTACACATTAGTTACTCGCTCATTAAAATATATAGATAATTACTATTAAACAATTAAAACACTTTCAGAGAAAAGAATACCTTACTCCCTAGTCTTTACATTTTTGAATGATTTTGAAGAAATATACATAATTTATTATATTCCATGTCAAGAAATTTTGGCTATAATTGAAGTAGTAAGATAAATTAATATGTGTTTGCAGAAAACGAGCTGAAAATTTTACACAGACAAACAAAAATGTACTTTTAAAATAAGGTCTGCTTTGTTGACACTCCTTAGTTTCACACAAGCATAGTCCTTAGTTTCACATAAACTGTAATACATAAAATGGAATATCTACTTGTATAATATTTATTTGTCCTGTTAGAAAATTTAGAAAATCTAGAATAAGGTTATCCACACACTGTTAATAATATTGTTAATATTATTAGAAATACTTCAGTAAAAATGCCTTAAATCATACCACGGCGTGTGTGAGAGCTTCCTTACAGACGATTCATTTAATAAAAACGTAGGTAGTCATTTGTCATAGTCTTTTCCTTGTATTCGATACAAATAGTGTCATAATTCGTAAAGCAACTTTGTTGATAAAGATAATGTAAGTAACAAATAAATAATTGGAAGCACAACATTAGTTTCATAAAGCATGATTTAAAATATGTATACTAAGATTCATATTAAAATTAAATACAAGAGTGATAAAGGTTTATCCATACAGCGGCCGGGGATATACGGCGACGCTACGATGGCGCGAGTTAGTAACTTGTCATATAAAGATGGCGTCCACTGTTGGGCTAAACCTTTACAAAACAATATGTTATAATTTACATCACTTAAAGAATTTTATTCTTTTTCAGTTTCATAACATCTGTGCATTTCTATTTATAATAATAATTCCATTTATTTAATTTAGTATAGGTATTACTACTGCAACATTTTAATATTTTAATAATATTTAATATAAGAATCGTATTATTATTTCGAAAACTTAATAAATTTCTGCATTTTCAGTCCAAAATAATAACGTAGCAAGTTACTACTAACTAATCGTCTTCATAATGAAAATAATTAGCATGTAAACGAAACTTTACCTAAGTACTTCCTACATTACAAATACCTCATAACCATTTATAAAGGGGATTCACATATTATTTATGGTTTTATAATAAAAAAAGCTAAAATTGCGACATTTATACCGTTGTTGATATAATGACGTGTCCAGAAGCTTCCACGCTCAAAAAGGCCATCATTGTAGCGTACCATAGCACTGGAGGAAAGTGTTTATTTTATATAATTATCTGATAAACGAGTAAAAAAATGTGTGCGTGTACTAGCGTACACTCGTAAGAAGTGAAACTAACTAACTAATTTATCAACATTCAAGTATTAGAAAAAATTGATACCATAATTACACCCACGTGTTAGTGTATTGAAATATACAATCAAAAACTGAGGTTAATTTTAAATAACGTGGAAAAATAAATACCATAATTACACCTAAGTATTAGAAAAAGAGATGTAATTACTTACTTTTTTTAGAAATTCACTGGAATTAGAATTAAAATAAACCCTTTGATTTTGCTGATCACTTCAATATAACATATATATATATATCTATCACGTCACTTCCATAAGTCAAAGATGGCGCGTAACGGAAAAATGTGACGCGTAACGACAAAATGTTACACTAAATTTTTTTGCAACCCCGATAAAGAAGTTTCACTTCAAAGATAGTTAATTTCTCGCAATCGTAGTGAAAAGTTGAATGTAAACATACGGCACTAAAACCCATTATAATGCAGTTACTATGTATTTACTGCCTCAGTACAGATCGGGAATAATACTACCTCTTTTATAATGGGTTATTTTAACCCCATGTATATCGATCTACTGTATAATGATTTATTATGTTATTAATTTAATTATAAATTTTATAAAACTTTACTTTTGAATATAAATATTAGGGTTACGTAATGATTTGGAATTTACAAGGCACGGAGGGGCAAGACGATATGGAGTGTAATTCATTCTACGATGTTTAATGGCAATACTTGGCAATTAATTGTGTTACGTATGGATTTAAATCCGAGCCGCAAAACTGACATACATACTTAACTGACAACAGACGTAGTTACTTATTTGCTAACATAAAATAATTAAATTATATTGTAAAATATTTTATTATCATTTAACTACAACTCGCTGTCTGGTTGTGGTTCGTAAAATCATTAATTAGGATAAGTGATTATTATAGTTTTAAATATTTATTAGTAGTAAAAAAATAACTTTGTTCATAAAACATTAAGATTTTCTGCGGAAAATGGCTAAGGAAATTCAGTGTTCAAACTATTATGCATGATATATAAATTTAATATATATTTTTCATTCATTTTGTAGAAGAATTCATATACTGAAATACAAAAATACATACAAAATCTTAGAAATTCTTACTTGTAAATTTATCAAAGCAGCAAATAAGTATGACTTTCAAAGTGCTTTCAAAATTTGCAGCATTTATTTATATCTATATATTTTTTTCCATCCCTGTAAAACCTGAGCAAACATATTCATGGTCAGATCTATATAATGTAATCACAGTAAGTATGCAGATGTAATCATAAATATTTTCATAAGAATAATTAAATTGGAGCCCTAAAACTAGTCAAATAACGGCATTAAAATAAAAATAAATTTAAAATAATGTTAACAATTATGTTGTAACGCAATTTTCGTCGATTTTTGTAAATAACTGTCTTCCTAATCAAGCTAGCTATATTATAAGGAACTTAGAATTAGCACTGTTCAAATAATTCAACAGTCTGTGAATATACAATATTTCAACATTCACCATAAATATTTGTATAAAAATATAAATCAACTTTCATTTTTGTAATTTGAAGAAAAATATTGTAATTTTATACAAAAAACAAATAATGATAACTTCGCTGAAAAATAAAGCATTTTCGGCACCTAAGCAATAACCGGTAAATTATAATATTTGCCAAAACGTCAGAAATTGTGACAACACCTATAATAAGGGGAATCGGGAAGTGACACTGACGCGTGAACGAATGACACATTATTATTATCTATTACTATAAATGGAACTAACACCTATCATTTTTATATTACATGGAATCGAAAGTATTACAATGACGACGATGAGAATATTTTCTTTGATTATATTATAGTCACATTGAAATATAATTTGTTATGCTACAACGACAATGATAAGTATCAAAATAGAGGTACTTTTATTTATTTATAGATTTAAACTATATTCATTTTAAAATGAGTAATATATTTTTATTTTATTATTCCGGTTAGTGTGCTAAAGCCAGGCTTAGTGCACATTGTAACTTTTAATATAGAGTCTATCATTGATGATGATAATAGGTAGTTTTGCAATTTTTTTTTCATATTATGTCTTCTCCTTAATTCTAGTCAATAACAAAATGATTTGTTCATGACGAAATGTGTAATTATCGATATTTAAAATAAATTAAAAAGCTGAAATATTGTTTTAAAAATTAACCAAATATGTTGTTTGAAAATGTGGAACGGTAAACAAAGGGCTAATTAAAGTTTATTAATCATAATTATTAATGTGCATTTTTAACTATTATTAATAATCAAATATAAATATTTTTATTCATTTAATTTAGAATTTCCATTACGTTGCAAAAAAGCATAATTTAAAATAGTCTTACTAAGTGTAAATAAATTTTCACGCAGTATGCATAAACATATTATATGAAGAAATAAAAACATCATCATAATTTTGAATGACACGTATCATTTTCTAACTATATCGACGCATAAATGATACGTTACTATAATTCTATAAGTTACCTTCTTGAATTATATTTATTTGGCAAACTACACACAGATGATAGTAAATATATCATTGTACTATAAACACAACGTTGAAATAATTATCTCTTTGATTATATATTTTCTTCGATTAATATTATTATTAACTTATTTTAAATGCTTACTTTAATTCGTGTAAATATTATTTATTTTTTATTATAAATATACCTTAAACAAAACAAAGAAAATATGTTTTTAAGTACTTAATACATTCTATCGCACAATATATTTTTTATATAAAAAAAAACAAGTCAATGTGCACCACGCCATAAATAAAATTTCATAATGCGGCTGCTAACAATATACGATTCTGACATCCGTCATTCATTGATAAATAAACGATCAATTAAACTATTTATAAAACTGCGTAATATGACAATTATTGTTTTATAAATATATGTAGAGGTATATATAAAGAAGTTCCATACAAAATTGCGTTCCTACGCATGGCTATCTGACAGACAAAACGTCATTAAAAACATAAAATTTGATTTATACTAGACATAATTATTCAGTTATTAATTATTTTATTTGATTCTATTTTACGCTCAGAAACATGATTAATCGACATTATGATTAATTGTTGTCGTTCCGTTTATTAGATACATGACAGTCATACAAATATTTGTCTAATAACATGATAAAATTGCTATATAAGGTTCGTCTAATTTCTAAGTCTAATTATTATTTCTTTGATTGTTTGTTCTATATTGCATAACATTGACCATCGTCACTAATAGAACTGTGTGTTGTTATAATTTGAACCTTATTTGTTTTCGATTAAAGTTTGAACTTGCAGAACTAGATCTCTAGCTAGAGATAGCACGGCGGAAGCGTCATGACGCTCGGCCATTTCTGAAAATAAAATACGAACAAATTACGTATAGTCATGAAATGTCATAGGCCTGTGTGCACCAAGATTTCGGTTATCATAACCAACGGTTAACATAAGCTAACTATAAACTTACTGTTCACGACAACCCGTACGCCGGTTCAGGACGTAAGCTCGGTTAAGATAACCGCCCGATTTACATCCTTAACCGGCGTACGGGTTGTCGTGAACAGTAAATTTTACCTTTAGCTTATGTTAATGTTGGTTATGAAGTGAAATCTTAGTGCACACAGGCCATAATACGCTCGGGAGAATGGTTTCCAGTCGTTCACACTCCTGCATTTCTGCTACGCCCGATATTGAACCCAATGTAATACTCGGTGTTTTCTTCTTTCGGATTGAAAATTTGAACCGGAAATGCATATTCTAAGCAATTGTATGTCTTGAAATATTTTTGTTGTAACAATACCATCAAAAAATATGCATTCTTAGGTTGTTTTTCGCAATGTTCATCCACTTAGACATAGGTCAACCGGAAGTAGCTAAAAACACTTCTTAAATTTTTTCCTATAAGGGTATGTCATCCTATTGAGGATCGGCCTTTTGGGAGTTGTAAGGGAACATATAAATAGTGCGAACCGACAGACAGACAACATTTAAAGCATTCCGCAGAAATGCAATATTATTGCATAACTTGATAAAAATACTAAGTCTCTTTCTTCTAAGAAATAATAATCAGTGATCATTCTATGCACGGAGTCGGTGCTGCGTAACAAGTGCCCCAAACATCATCTTAAGCCGTCAGTCTGGGTTATTACCATCAACATCTGTGGGGCAAGTGTGGGTTTTTCACCGAGCGTCTGCGTAAAAACGTATTCACTCATAACGTCAAATTATATAGCAAAAAAGGTTTGCAAACTAGATGGCGCTACTAAAATTCCATACAAAGGTGAGTGACATTTTGGGCCCAACACGTTACAACTTAAACTGTATCTTCAAAAATAATTTTTTTTTTTATCAATCAACAAGTTGGATTCCCTTGAAAACTACACACCTGTTTATGTTATTTGATGATGCAGTTTACAATGTACAGTGTTCTAACTATAAAGATAGTCTGTGGTGAGACAGCCACATTGTTTCAACATGCCAACTTAGCGGATTTTCCACTAAAAGTGGTTGTCTATACGTCTTTATCGGTTAGGTGTGTAAATGTCAAAATCACCTGACATTGAAACAGTTTATCAAATTTTCTGCCCCGCGATGTATGAAAAATGCCAGGACCTCCGCCTTATAAATCCACCGCGCATACCACTGCGCCACGGCACTCTGGCAGTGATCGTTAAAGAATCAAACATTACCACGTTAAAGCCTCTTTCAAATTAGAAGGCTGGTGTCAGACTGCATTCACAAGGCGGTCGGGCATGGGCGGTTATGTTTTATGCAAACAAAAAAACTAGACTTGAATTACAAGTCAAGTTTACAGTAACCAGTTGAAACGCGACCCGCGTAATTTGAAAAAAAAATGTTGGTTAGGCATCGGGGTTAGGCCGGCAAAAAATAATGAGTCACTACGTTCTTAACTACGAACGAACTATAAATATTATCGAAATCAGACTCAATCCTTGGCAACTGAATTACAACGTCCGCAAATGGTAAAGATAAGACGTGTTACCGTTGAAGAACTTGATGATGTCGGTGAAGTCCATGGAGTTGGCCAGTATCACGTCGCGGTACGTCTCCAGCAGCGCCAGCGCGATGAACAGCACCATGTGCTCCGAGGCCACGTAGCGAGCTACCCAGATCATCTCCCACGCTGCGAATACCTGCAAATTTTCAAAGTCATTGAATCTTTGGTAATTCATGATAAACTACTACTAAATGTCGTATTTTATCGCTTAAGGGCCCTATTCCACCAGCGTTTTGCGAGCCTCAGTGTTCCTTCAACGCCTGCGCAGCGTCTCTACGTACAATCAGAGAAAAAATAGATTTCGACAAGAAACACTCAAGGAAAATAAAGTAAAAAAAAAAAATATCATCGTCACTTCTGGGAAAATCCTATATGGTCCAATCGATTACAAGAAAGTGAATATTTCGCATTGTACTCTGAAAGTATTCAAAATAACGAATCTGAATTTTCTAAATATTTGCGAATGTCGAAAACTACATACGATGACGCAGTCGGGTAAAAAGAGAGGCTTGTTATAACTTTGAGGTAAGAAAAATAATACATTTAAATTTTTCATACAGGTTGTTAATAAAAATTTTTAACAAAAAATAGAACAGAGTCAAAACGCACTAAAAAGTAAAAAATAACTGTGTCATTTAGTTGCTTTAATTTACTTAAGCATATCTATGTGTCGGTGCCAGTCAAGGTTTCTACTTTAAGGACGTTACCTAGAACCCACAAACTGCTTTACTACGTTAAATAAATGTTCCTTAAACTTGCTGGTTATATTTTTTGTTAAAATTTTTTATTTCTTACTTTTTAGTGATTTATCGCCACGTATCGTACTCGTACTAAACTGTCATAGTACGTACGGCACTAGTAGCCAAAATGCTACCGATACTTACACAAAAACCGAAATGCAAGTGTGCCTATACAATTTGAAGAGTTCCTACAATTTTCCCAGGATATCATCAACAGATCCTAACATGATGGCAATAAGACCACCTTGGAAGTGTGCCCTTTCTAATAAAAAAAAGAATTATCCAAATCGGACTACTCTGCAAAAAGTTGCGTGGTCATACATAAAAAAAGTATATACAAGTAGCGGCACGAAACTCTAGCGCTGACCGTTATTGCGCAGAAGTAAAAATTTAGGTATCATGGGGGAGCTTGAGGAATGAAGGGCGGGCGTGCGTAGCGGTGATTGGCTCCCCAGTCGCTTTCCGTCCCCCGCACCGAAACGACGCACCACGGACTTCCAATGTACAGTCTCGCTCTGAGTTGCATTGTTATTTTATACATAAATTATACGCTCACGCATTGTTATTATTGTTAATTTTCAGTTGGTTTGTTAAATATAATTATATATTTTGTTGTTTTTTTAAGTTTGTTTATGAATTTAAGGGGAATAATATAACTAGAAGAAATACCGTTTTGCGACGCCAGGCGTGTTAACATTGCCTGATTCAGATTAGACTAGTCTTATATCTAAAATAAAAATTGACATGACAATGTTTTATTTTTCTACTCCCCGTAAGCTTTTCAAAATTTATTTATTCATTTACGGTAACTATCTATACTATATAATTATGTCTTAAGTAATACGAAATCTTTGGAAATTAGAACTATAAACTATAACATATATAAGCACAAACACGCACGTAACGTACACAAACACACACACACACACACACACACACACACACACACACACACACACGTTCAGCGCTAGACTTACATGCCGCTAGTTATACGTGTCGAATTGAGAACCTCCTCCGTTTTTTTTCGTCGGTTAAAAATGTACGTGATTGTACTTGTTGCCAATAAACGCAACGTTGACGTCGCGTTAACGCGACTTCGACGCTGCCCAGACGTTGTGAGGACGCTGACGCAAGTAAAACGCTGGTGGAAGAATGTGGACCTAAATAGCGAGCAAACGAGCATACGGGAAAATCGGATATTAATTAACCTCTACTATGCAAAGTAGGTACGTTTTTAGAAAACTGATGGGGTATTATTGGAAATAGCTCTCCAGTACACTAACTATTATAGATACGATAAAATGCACATAGAGAAACCAAAAATGGCTATGTGGTTAGTTTATACGCGGTAGAAGTGGGTGCGAGAGGTATACCAGCGAAGTCTCTCTATAACCTGCTAAAAGACCTTGGCCTTACTAGAAGTGCAGTAAGCTCCATATTGGAAAGCTGCTCTAGTAGGGTCCTCCCGAATTTGGCTGGGCAGGGAGAATAACTTGAACAGAGGAGATGAGTGTTGACGCGCGTCACTAAGAGTACTCTTAAACCTACACCCGAGTCACAAGTCTCGGGCTCTGTTCGTAGATTTTTTCTCAGCCACGCGGTGGATCCGGCACCCGCACGGTGAATCCATGGAATGCTAAGATATTCGTGTGTCTCTCTCTCTCTCTCTCTCTCTCTCTCTCTCTCTCTCTCTCTCTCTCTCTCTCTCTCTCTCTCTCTCTCTCTCTCTCTCTGTCATTACACTAATATAAAGTCTCCATCATGTTGGCACTTTTGCTTATGGTTGATATCACACCGAACTGCACGTTTTAAATGTATTGAAATGATGAGACGCCATAGATATGGGTGACAGTACTTCAAAAGGGATTAAAGTTTTTTGAAGCTAGCTTAGCTTTTGAAGACCTCCATGGCGTGGTATGCGCGGTGGATTCATGAAACGGAGGTCTTGGGTTCTATTCCCGGCGGGGCATATTGGGATTTTTTTAAATTTGTCTTGGTCTGACTGGTGGGAGGTTTTCGTCGTGGCTAGTTACCACCCTACCGACAAAGACGTACCGCCAAGTGATTTAGCGTTCCAGTACGACGTCTGTAGAAAGCGAAAGGGGTGTGGATTTTCATCCCACTCCTAACAAGTTAGCCCACTTCCATCATATACTGCATCATCACTTAACATCAGGTGTGATTCATCAGCAGTCAAGGGCCAACTTGTATTTTATAAAATATCCACGTATATAATAGGTACGTATTAATAATAATAATACGTAATAATAACCAAAGAAGTTAAGAAGAGTAAGATTAAAATAGTTAATTGATGAACATAACAAAAATACTATTTAAATTTAGATTGCATACACACAAACTCAAATGAAATGAAAAAGCAACTGCTGAGTTTCTTGCAGGCTGTTCTATGATATGCCTTTTTAACACTAGGTGGAGTCACTATAGACGATTTTGACGTTTCGAAAGTGCTTGTAAATTAAACCTACTTAAATACTTGAATTTGAATTAAAATATGTGCTACTTACATCTTGGTAGAGTAGTTCTCGTTTGAAGTCGAGCAGGAACCAGCGGTAGCAGAAGTAGAAGTGCGTGTAGTCTCCGTGTGCGTGCATCAGCTCGTACAGCTCGCAGTCTAGGATCTGGATTAATGACCTGCAAAAAATATACACATATATTATCATGATTTTTAACCTAATTTAATCTATTATATCATCAAAAATGTTCCAGGAAAGGACTTAACAGCTTGACACCACTACACTTTTCCACAGCTCGGGTCTGTGGCTTAACGTGCTTTCCTTCTCAACTACTAGCGTTTTAATTACGAATCTTACCTCACATCAGCGAAGTGCACTTCAATGCCTGCCCAGAGGTGAAGTTGTCTCTAGCTCGCGACATGAGGCGAGAGAACAGCGCGTGGGTCACAGCTTCTATCGTCATCAATACCAGCGTTTTAAAAATAACTAAACCTACTCCGAACTGCTGATGGACTTGGAATTCCAAAGTACTGGAATGGCGAATTCATGACTGATAGCGCAGTGTGGGTCGACCCACCACTAAATATGGATCGACAGCCTGCTCGGCTTAAGACTGTGGTGTTTGTTAGTCCTTACAGGAGGCCTATGTCTAGCGGTGTTCGTCTACTGACTGATGATGAATAATGGACGATGATGAACGAACCTCATATCAGCGAAGTGCGCATCCATGCCTGCCCAGAGGTGAAGTTTTTCCTAGCTCGCGACATGAGGCGAGAGAACAGCGCGTGGGTCAAAGCCTCTACTTTCATCACAACCAGGGTTTTAAATAAAACTAAACCTATACTAAAGCCAAACTCGATTGAGAATGCTTGTCAACAAACAAATTAAACATGAAGCTAGAAATCACTAGTCATTATACACCTATTTTTTTAAAATTAACTAGTTAATGAGGAATTCATGACAATAAATTAGATTAGTAAGCTTAAAACTAATTAATATATTCAATATCTTATAAATATGATTTTTTAAAATAACAAAATATAATTTTAAATTTATTAGGTATAAAATGTGTTGTATTTTCTACCTTCATTTTAAATTTGTTTGTTGACAAACATTCTCAATCGAGTTTGGCTTTAGTATAGTACGGAAAAGATGGACGTTGGGATCCCAAAGTGCTGGAATGGCGAATTCACAACTGATAGCGCAGTGTTGGTCGACCCCCCACTAAATATTGATCGACAGCCTGCTTGGTTTAAGATTGTGGTGTTTGGTAGTCCTTACAGGAGGCCTGTGTCTAGCGGTGTTCGTCTACTGGCTGATGATGATGAATGTTGATGAACTAACCTCATATCAGCAAAGTGCGCATCCATGGCCTGACCCGAGGGGAAGTTGTCTCTAGCGCGCGACATGAGACGAGAGAACAGCGCGTGGGCCACAGCTTCCTCTTTCATGACAACCAGTAGAGGGGCTGCCAGGTCACACATCCCTTGCATGTAGCCAGTTTCTAGGTGCTCCCAGACATATCTGTGGACAAAAGCGTACTTTCCGACAGACTACATTGACATCCCATGATCGCACTCCATAATAGCTAAGGCATTTCAAATAATATTTGAAATGCCAAAGGTGATTTGAAGTGAACATTTTTAACAAAAAATAGAACCGACTCAAAACGCACTAAAAAGTAAAAAATAACTGTGTCATTTAGTTGCTTTAATTTACTTAAGCATATCTTTTTATCTAAAATTTTAAAAGTCGGCTGGCACCGACTCCTAGATATGCTTAAGTAAATTAAAGCAACTAGTCGGTTCTATTCTTTGGTAAAAAATTATATATCTTACTTTTTAGTGATTTATCGCCTCGTAACGTACTCGTACTATACTGTCATAGTATATTATACGGCACTTGTAGCCAAAAAGTTACCGATATCGAGACAAAAACCGAAATCGCTGTAAGCGTGCCTCCAAAATTTGAAGAGTTCCTTCAATTTCCCCAGGATATCATCATCCGATCCTAACATAATGACAATAGGATGATTGCCTTGGAAATGTGCCCTTTCTAATAAAAAAAGAATTATCAAAATCAGACAACTCTGTAAAAAGTTATGCGTGGTTAAAAAAAAAATATACGCGTCGAATTGAGAATCTCCTCCGTTTTTTTCGTCGGTTAAAAATGTTTGTTAATGAAACATTATATTATTGGTCATAACAGCTAATAATAACTCACGTGCACATTATATTTCGTAGTTTATCCAAATTCTCATCGGTGAAGAAAGGATAGTTCCTATCGCATCGCTGAACGTCCTTCTCAATTCGATGTAGATTGAGTGCAAAGCTCTCCACCAACTCATTCTAAAATAGAAGAAAACAACTTGTAGATAATAATCTATAAATAAATATTAAAATTCTGTAACAAGCTATACAAGCTATATGGGTGCATCCCAGTAGTACCCCCTAATTTTAGTTCTATATAGAACTTGTGTGTACGTTTCATATAAAATATCTATAGTATTTATAAGTATAATATGAAATCTCTTTTCATTGCAATAATAAACGTCCACTTAAATTTGAGAGTATCTATAAACATACTATATCGAATACAGCTTTGCTTAAATTGCACAAAACGTCTTTAAAATGGTATTGAGGTTTTTAATATAATTTTTTTCTAAGCTGAATAGTTTGCGCGAAAGATACTTCCAAAGTGGTAAAATGTGCCCCCCCCCCCCCCTGTAACTTCTAAAATAAGAGAATTTTTTTAGACACAACTACTACTTGGTTTTAACAACTTAGCTTTTGTCGCAAGGGACATTTTTTTGTGAAAAAGAAAATGAAATATCAATCAAAATAATATAAAGTCAGCCACACCACGACCGATTAAGAAGATCCGCCCCGCCGGGAATCGAACCAGAACCTCTGTCTTATGAGTCCATAGCGCATATCACTGTGCCACGGAGGCCGTCAAAAAAGATTTTTGCTTGAAAATAAAAAAAACTAAATAACTTATAGTATAAGTAAAGTCAAGAGCAAAAACTATATTACAGTACTATATAGAACTATTGGAACATAATTTGACAGCACGGAAAATATCCCAACAGTTCTATAAAACTACGGTATGGCGTACTACTGGGATGCACCCCTGCCAACATCTTTGCTTACCATCACGCAAGAATTGAAACCAAGCATTATCCTACAAAAAAGTTTACTAAGGAAAACTTACTGAATAAACTCCTCCATTGGAGCTGGCGGGTGAGACGCAGTTAGATCGGTTGTCAGGACGTGCATCACTGGGTTCCAGCGTGTCAAAGGACGCTCCAGCCGAGTGTGACTCCTCACGAACTACACCCAGTGGACTCCGCGCTGGGCTGATATTGGCTGGATGAAATATAAGATAAATAGAGATTAACTGTGGATCTCCTTAACAAACTGGAACGCTTGCAGAATCTTGCTATCAGATTCATTTTTGGGCTCAGAAAATATGACCACATCACTGAGTATCGCAAGAAGCTTAAGTGGCTACCAGTAAGGCTTCGGCGTAATCTACATGTTCTTTCCCTTCTTTATAGTATTCTGTTTCTTCCGTGGACACCTCCCTACCTTAAAGAGCGCTTTAACTTCCTTGAACCTTGCACCTCTGGGGACTCTCAGCGTTCGTGCAGGGACTACAAACTTCGTACGGTCAAGTGTAACACCCAAGGATGTTTGGATTCTTTCACTCTTAAAGCAATCTCTCTATGGAACGCACTCCCTGATGACATAAGAGGGTCAAAGACGTTAACAATATTTAAAAACAGAGTTAGACAGCACTATCTATTATTGTAATTTATTTATTTCGTGTACAAATATATATTTATATTGTGTATATATGTATATATATTTATGTATATATTTATTTTTGTATGTCTTTATTAGTGTTATATATTATATATCATATTTATACATGGTATGTATTTGTATTTTTATTTGTACAAATAATTATCTTCTATTAGTGTACCTTTTCGAGTGTACATTAATTTATCTTGTTTTTATTGCGATTCCCCGTCTCTCAAGTGTAAAGGTCCGTTTATCTAGGTTACCTGGAAGAGATCACTTCTAGTGATAAGGTCGCCTTTTGCGTTTAATTTTGTATTGTACCATTGTTTCTATATTTTTTTGCAATAAAGATGTTTAAATAAATAAAATAAAAATAAATAAATAGAGATTATAATGTAATTAATAGTGAAGAACATGAGCGATTTTATAAAAACAGAATATAGTTATAAATAATATAAATAATATAAATGATATTACTGTTCCACATGATGATAATCTGGTGAAAGCTGAAAAGGAAAAAGTATCAAAATACTTGGACCTTGCTCATGAGATTACCGCCATGTGGAATGTTGATTCAACAATGATTGTTCCTATAGTCGTTTCAGTCAACGGTCTTATAGCGAAAAGCTTTGACCAACATCTTAAAAAGCTTTCGCTTAATTGTTGGATCAAGGGTCGGATACAGAAGGCAGTAATTCTTGAAACGGCGCGTATTGTGAGGAGGTTCCTCACTCTGGAGCCCTGACCACCGGTTGCTTGGACCCCCGGGCCCCGCAGCAGGCGGAATGATTTTTTTATAAATTTTTAATAGTGTTTTTATAATTGTTTTATATAGCATTGTTGAAAATTTAAAAAGAAATGTAAATAAATGAATGATAGAAAAAAATATAAATATTTGAGACCAACGATATTGAACTATATATGAACAGGCATCATTGACTCCAAATTTCTCTATTTTTGCGTTTTTTTTCTTAATATTTTAAAAGTATAGCTTTATTAGCTTAATTTCAATTGTAACCTAATATTTGACGCATCACCTTTCACATCAAACACATAAATTAGATCGAAATATCAATGCAGTAACAGTTAATTCTGTTCTTCTCAAATTATTTTAAAACAAAGCAAAGACAAAATAGCATTTGATTAGCATGGCATTTTATGCTATTTGAATATGTAGTTATTTAACATTTACATTACATACATACAAAAATATGTAATTTACCTGTAGTACCACCAGACGCAGGAGACCCAGACGGCACAATATCAACTGATGGATTTGTAATAATCACACTCGTATGTTGCTGATGAGTACTCGGTTGATTGTCATCTATAGACGATCGGTAATCGTTTCCATTCAATTTGGTTTCATTGGCACTATCTACACTACACAATAACCCTCTTCCGTCACCCTTTTGTACTATCCCTTCCGCTAATCTCTTAATTTCAGCTATACTTTCTCTTCTCATATCGGGGTTTTCTACTACGCTTTTAATGTACACTTCCTCGTCATCATCATCGTCATCTATGTCATTCAGACTGTCAAGATCAATATGCTCCCTACTGTCACTCGTTTCAGTCTCTCCGTTAACGTTGTCATTATTTTCAATCGCTTTCTCCTCGGAATCCATTTCGATGTTGTCTACTTCATCTATGCTTGGTGCTCTTGATAGTACAGGCTTAGATTCTTTCCTTTGCTCGATCTCACTGGGTTCTGGTGAGACGATCGGTGGATTGTCCGATATTACACTACAGTCATCTTCGAATACCTTTATATATAAAAAACAAACAAACAAAATTCACTGAAAATATAAATTTTGCAGAAAGTAATAATCTAAGTACAATTAATAAATATTTTTTCTTTAGAGTATTTTTCGCAAAAGCCGTTATGACAACGTTGCTCAAATCCGTAGTCAAATACCTGAAATGACCTTTTTCCTTCTTTAAACAGATCTTTCTAGGTCGATTACATAAACGATAAATATTAAAGGTTATATTGAGGAACGATAGTCGGCACATTAAGAGTACTGAGTTTTTAGTTTTTCAAAGCTTTTGTGTTTTCTGTGTCACACAGAGTCCTCAAGTTTTCACAAAAGGTAGTTACGATATATTAATTTTATTAATACTGACCTCAGCAGGTTCTGCGCCCTCTGGCCGTGGTTTCCCCGAAGCTTCAGTAAGTCTTGCGATGGAGGCCGCTGTCGCTTCCCTGTCCCGTTGTCGCACTATAGCTTCAACACATAACCACTCTGACATTGTAGTTTCATACTGTCGTCGATATGTCGCATCTTGCTCGCTTCTTTCTTCCGCCGTTGATCCAAATCTTTAAATGTAATATAAATTCACTTACCGTTATTAAAATCTTATAATTTTACTTTTACATAATACTAAAATTTTCCGTCATAACTATCACCCTATATTTATGGTCCTCTGAGCCAGGTTTTCCACTTATGACGATCTGACACTGATCTTAAATCCACCACGCTGCTTCAAATCCAGTAAGCTGGTTAGAGTGATAAATAATTGTTGAAACGTAACTTAAACTTGTAAAATTTCCTATCTGATGTTAATGACCGGGATCGACGGCTTAACGTTCTCTGAGAAGAACGGGGGAACACAAAGTTCCTCTCCTCCAACACAAACTTCTTCTCCACAAACACAAACTTCCTCTCCACAAACTCCAACTCCAAGCTGAGAATTTCTACCGAGAATTTCTTAGAAGAAAGGAAACCCCAATACTTCTTTTAACCTAACCCGACTCTGGAGCAGAATCAAGAATCTCGTTATTCCTGTCCACAAGTTACACTATATATGCTTATCACGAGGTAGATTGTATATGTATAGCTTCATAATAACTCATTATAACAAGTATAAATACTCACTCGTAATATCCAAGTAAGAAAGGCCAGACCTCTCTCCTAATATCATGTTGCACTCCACTGTAGTAAACTATTCGATACACTTCATCCTTATCGCTAACTACGCCTCTGTTATCCATCATTGATCGCCACAACTCTTCTGTTAAACCATCTTCAGCATCATCTAAAGGAAAAAATAATCTTATTATGTCTTCTTCTTATATACATTCCTGTTTCTCTTCATCTTCCACTAGATTATCGTCAAGTGGAACGGCATCAACAAATATCACATTGATTTATTCGCCCCTTGAATAACCCTGAATTGTATGAGTACGGTAACTCCGAGGATGAAAGCTGATTCCACAGCTTGCAAGTGCGTGACAGAAAACTTCTAGAATAGCGAATGGAACAACTAAATCGACAAGGTTATTGTTTCAAGTTTTCAAATTAGTGACTTTAAATTTAAAATGCCGTGATATTGCTTTGCAACTGCTTGTGCTTGCAGCAGGATTACCAAGCAGATCGTGAAACTAGTATCTACACCTGTTAGTAAGTCACAATTTAAATGACTTTTATTTTCTTTGTGCATTACCTTCCTCGTAATAAATGGAGTCTTAATTAAAATTTCATTTGTGGTTACTTCACGTGCTAATATAGAAAACCACAAAGGCAATAAATTACATTATTTTATATAATACTGATTTTTTTTATGTACTACAAGTTGGCCTTTGACTATTACACCTGATGTTAAGTGATGATGCAATCTAAGATGGAAGCGGGCTAACTTGTTAGGAGTTGGACAAAATCCACTCCCCTACCGGTTTCTACACGACATCGTACCAGAACGCTAAATCGCTTGGCGGTACGTCTTTGTCGGTAGGGTAGTAACTAGCCACGGCGAAGCCTCCCACCAGCCAGACTAAGATAAATTCCAATCTGCCCCGCCGGGAATCGAACCCAGAACCTCCGTCTTATAAATTCACCGAACCACCACTGCACCACTGTCGGATTGATTGGTCTTACCTCTAGGTACAATATTGGGTTGCACTAGCCCACTAAGATGCGTTCGAACTGTAGACAGGTGCCGGCAGTATGCGAGCCAGCCGTAAAACGCCCTCGAGATTATTTGACGCCGCATCGTACTACATACCAGTTCGATGGATGCCGTCTGAAAAAATAAATAAAAATTAACCTTTATCATCATTATATCAGCTTATTTTAACGGGCTAGGTTTAACCTTACTTTATAGAGGTTGGAATATGAATCTTTAACTCACTACACTGCTTCAAAGCGAATTGACGGGCTTAAGATAATATTTGATTTTGTAACGATCACTAAGAGATTTCCGACTATGGGTGGAGATTGTTTACCATGAAAGAAAGAATAGTTCAATAGTTCATAGACCGATCCAGGAACTCATGATCCAAATCAACATGTTGAATATGTCCTCTCTCAACACAGTACTTAGTGTTATATCGCATTTTTTTTACTCTAGTTGAATCAGCACAATATATCATTTTACGAACTAAAGATGACTATTTATTTATGTTCTTCTTATGACATGTTACTGTAGGTATATATATTAGTTTATTTTATGATATATATTTCAGTTATTATTGGTGTTATTTGTGTAGTCTGGTTTATGTATTACTGTGTAATAATTTGAATTTATGTATATAAATATACCACCTGCAGTCTCGTACTTTATACTTTTCCTAACCGAAAGGTAGCCTGAACTGAAAGGCAGAGATCGCTGCTTAGCGATAAGGCCGCCTTTTGTATCCTACATATTTTTAAGTTATCTCTGTACATTTTTTTATTGTGAGTGTGGAATACAAATAAAGAATAATAATAATAGTATCATTCTCTTCCATTCATGTCATGCGCAAATCAATACAAACTCCCTTCTCTTCACATTTCCTCATTTACACACTCCAACTATCTCTTCTTCGACCTTCGTCTCCTCTTGTGTCCTTGCACTTGCCAATTTAATATTAAAAATCAACAAATTAGTATAAACAAAAATGTTATACGTATATCTGCGTAGAAAATCAAGAAGAGATGAGAAGTTTTTATGTGACTATACTATTATGTGTACTATGACATACTTCTTCAACAATAGGATTCGAAGCCGGCAACGCAGGGGGTGGTCCATTGAGTCCAGCAGACGTGGGACAATCCACGGACATGGTGGAGGAGTCTGAAGACGTGGTAGACGTTGACGCTAGTGGACGTCTTGGAGTCCGCGGCGGAGAGTGAACTACGCGTTCCAGTAGCGAATGCCGCATTGCTAAAACATTCAAAATAAATATGTAATTATAGTAAAAAAAATCTCTATAAGCCTAATATTTTCGCCACGCAGCGAACTGGGCGGTACGGCAACGCGACGCTGGCGTGACGTGAGTTATTGTTGTGTTATTTAATAAAGTACTATTTAATATAGAACACAAGGCAAATTCTCCCTCCTTAGAGTAGAGTGGATATGGAGATTAGACCCACAACTCTGCTCCAATGCAGTAGGAAAATCAGATTGATGGCTGAACCCAGGGCTCGAACTCAGGACCTCGTTTTCCAAAGCCAAATAGCCTAATTTGTGCTTAGACTATTTGGCCAACAAATCAGGTAGTTAACTTGTATGTTACAAGTTACTACTTCTACTACAACTCAACGTCCCATCATCGTCTTGACTCCATTATATGACCTTGAGACCGGCCGCATATTGTAAGAATTTTTTGTTAGAAAATTTCTGACGCCTGCCAGACATACTCTGCTTTTATATTTTGTTGTGGAATACTATCAGAATTCTGACGTGTCTGACGTTAGCTTGTAATGGGCGCCGGATACAAACGATCGGACATCAAAAAATTTTCTGATCTGATTTTCTGTACCTACGTAGAATAAACGCTAATGAAAGTAACTAATATTTAGTAGTAAAGTAAAAAATTTTGTTTTTAAGCTATTGTATAGCTTTTATCGCGGGCCTTGAGCGTGGAGACCGAATACAGAAATTCCATAACGAAAAAACCTAACACCCCTTGAGTATCAAAAACATAATATTAAAAGCACAATTTCGGCAACGACGTCATCGAGAGACGTGGCTTAGCGGTAAGGCGCTCTAAGTGCCTGGATTGCCAGAGAGACACGGGTTCGATCCAGTCGGCTCCGCAACTTTTTTTTTTTCAAGCGTGATATTTCAAAAAGTCATTTTTTTTTAATTTATGACTTTTTATAATATCACGCTTAAAAAAAAATACTTTTTCCATCTATCGATAAATACCAGAACTTTTAATGACTTTTTAAAATATCACGCTTGTAAAAAAAATTAATGACTTTTTGAAATATCAAGCTTGAAAAAAAAAATTGCGGAACCGACGGGATTCGGACCCGCGTCTCTCTGGCAATCCGGGCACTTAGAGCGCCTTACCGCTCGGCCACGGTCCCGATGACGTCGGTACGTAAACATAAGTTGATAAAAAATGCTATGGAATAGCTTTACCGCGGCAGTCTCCGAGTGCCATACGTCTTTTTTTTTCTTACTTTTTAAGCCCAATTATGCTGCCGGCCAGCTGCGAACTAAACTCAGATTCGCCGGAAAGATGTTTCTGATAAGTGTGCGGCTTGGTATCGATAGGCGTCAGAAATTTTCTAACAGAAAAATTCTTACAATATGCAGCCGGTCTAAAAGATAACTTGAAAAAATTATTGAAGATCTACTTTAAACTATTTATTTATTCTGATGTCTGAAACCCACCTTCTCTGTCAGCAATAGCATTATTAACTATACGGAATACGTAATCTCCAGCCACATCTTCCGGCTCCTCAGATTGTCCACTCTCGCAAAGGCTAGGCATTGGCCGCCTGCGAGTTTTACCACGACCAAACACCTACAACAATGTATGTAAAAGTATTAATTTAAATATTTAGTTGAGGGTAATTTACTGGTATTTCTGTGATCGAATCTTTTACCAAACCACATGACTGGATATAAGGTACAGTGAGAAAGCTTCATACTACCGCGTGAATCGGTTGCACTACTACAAGCACGCGGGGCATGTGTGAGTGACCACCAGCCGCTTGTCGCGTACGCGGCGTGACTGGAAAAATCCGGTTTACGCTGGCACGGTTAGTTGACAATCTTAAGGTCATGTCGGTGTAACACGTTGTTTATTTGGTTGTTTAATTTGTCTTAACCTATTGTGACAATCCTACCAAAATAGGTAACAATTTTGCTCGTTCTAAAGAGCTTCGCCTCTGTTCCTTTTATCTACTCATGTGACCAAACTGAAGCGTATGGTCAACCTGTTTAGAAAAGTCAGTTCGGTTTTAAATATTCAAGGGTACAGAGAAGCGTTTGACAGACAGGATGTGTTAAACTGAAAAAGTGAGATGTATTATTGAAAACGGACTTATTGAAATAGATTGACTACACTACAAAGTAACTAATCAAAATATTGAATAAAAGGTTACCTTTCCGCTACCTCTTTGTGACCATAATGGAGGATCTAATTGCCCGTGTGGCAGCAACCCAGTTTCCAAGTTGCTCAAAAATGAAAGTAAATGTCCACCTGAAATAAAATATTAAAGAAATACCTTTTTAGTCGGGTTCGGTAACTGAATTGAATAAGAAAAAGTAGACAATCATTTTAAAATTGTAGGTATTATATCACTAAAAACATTTTTATGATGATAAAATTTTGCCCAGACGAGAACATATAACTCCAACTGTCAAAAAGTTACCAAATCTCATGTAGAGCCATACTTTATTTGCTCTGACTCTACAAGGCAAAATATTATTATAATGTGGCTTGGCCATTCCGGTATAGCTTTTCTGTTATACAATAGTTCTCGTTATAAAGAAAAGGCTCTCTACTCTCGAAACTATATTATTTTATATCTATCATTTATTTATTTACATTTCTTTTTAAATTTTCAACAATGCTTATAAAATAATTATAAAAACACTATTAAAAATTTATAAAAAAATCCATTCCGCCTGCGGGGCCCGGGGGTCCAAGCAACCGGTGGTCAGGGCTCCAGAGTGAGGAACCTCCTCACAATACGCGCCATTTCAAGAATTACTGCCTTCTGTATCCGACCCTTGATCCAACAATTAAGCGATAGTTTTTTAAGATGTTCGTCAAAGCTTTTCGCTATAAGACCGTTGACTGAAACGACTATAGGAACAATCATTGTTGAATCAACATTCCACATGGCGGTAATCTCATGAGCAAGGTCCAAGTATTTTGATACTTTTTCCTTTTCAGCTTTCACCAGATTATCGTCATGTGTAATAGTAATATCAACAATCATTGCACGGCGCGTTAATCGATCAATTATCACTATATCAGGCCTATTGGCTACAATATACCTATAAGTGATAATTGTTCGATCCCAGTAGAGCAACGCACTGCTATTTTCAAGAACTGACGCTGGGTCGTACCTATAGTAAGGCACCTCAAAATCGACAAGGCCATACTGAAGAGCAAGTTGTTGGTGGATTATCTTGGCTACTTGATTATGTTTGTGCAAGTATTCGCCATTAGCAAGATGAGAACACCCGGAAACTATATGTCTGAGGGATTCCCCAGGTTATTATTAATATTATAATTATTATTATTAATAGCAATGATAATAATTTTTACCTTTAGGAAATTGTATAGGCGGTCGCTGGACTCCATCTTGCCCCACCAATATTATAGCGTCGCTCGCTTGAGACCGATGCACGTGGACATAAACCACTTCCCATACGCAAACTTGTAGCGACATTGCCCAATAGACACTGCAAAATATAAATAACATTTTTGAATTTTATAACAAGACCTTACATCGCTGCTTAAACAAACTTCTCGAGAGTGGTTCATTAAATGAATAAATGATTAAATATGAATTAATATTATCGGACAATTACACACATCGCTATATAGCCCCAAAGTAGGTAAGCATAAGTAGCTTGCGTTATGGGTACTATGATAACTGATGAATATTTTTATATATTTTGACGACCTCCATGGCGCAGTTGTATGCGCAGTGGATTTATAAGACGGAGGTCCTGGACCCAGCCAAGTTACCACCCTACCGACAAAGACGTATCGCCAAGCGATTTAGCGTTCCGGTACGATGTCGCGTAGAAACCGAAAGGGGTGTGGATTTTCGTCCCACTCCTAACAAGTTAGCCCGCTTCCATCTTAGATTGCATCATCACTTAACATCAGGTGTGATAGCAGTCAAGGGCCAACTTGCAGTCGATAAAAAAAAATATATATATTATATTATACATATAATATATAGATAAACACCCAGACACTGGAAACCATCCATGCTCATCACACAAACATTTTCCAAATGTGGGAATCGAATCCACAGCCTAGGACGCAGAAGCAGGGTCACTACCCACTGCACCACTCGACCGTCATTATTATTATCATCACACCAGCCGAAGGACTTTTAGGTCTTAATGATAGTAACCGGGACCGACGGCTTCACGTGCTCTCTGAGGTCTTCGACCTGACCCAAGATTCGCAACGAAAACCTTCTGGTCCCAGCCATTTAGGCTAACCACTAGAACTACAAGACAATGTAAAGAATATATGCAGAGATTTCGCTACGAACAATCGCCAGAGGATGCTCCGGTTTCAGAAAGAAACGTAGGTAGAGGGGAGGAGGTAGGTATTTCCATATAAATAATCTAACAATTTTTATTATTAAATTAGAACTGGGTTTCTTTCTGGTGGCTTTTTCACGTGGCTTTCTGCGAAACAAAGCTGAATGAATTAATAAATAATAATGATCTTCCACAAAGTATTGTTTCTATCCAACAGAAAATTTTAAATTAATTTTGTTAGGTAGCTCAGCGTGCACTTAGTTGTGACATGCTGAGCTGATACAGTTACGTGCTGTGCAGTCGCAAACTTTTCTAACGAAAATATTTTCAATACAGAAGAAAATCTTTTCTAAAAAGAAGAACAAATGAAATGGAATAAATGCCTGCTATTGAATATGAGGATAAAAGATACTCTAAGTGATTCTCTGTACACTTGCGATCGTGCAAAATTTCGTGATATTTGAATATGTATAGCACTAAATCGTATTAATATGGAATTAAACTTTATACAACGTTTTATAGATTAATAATACTCAGATTTCTACTAAACAGGCTATCAAATTCAATTAAGAAACCAATATTATAGCGATTTGCGCACACCCTAATCTCCAGTCGTTACAACATTAACGAGCTACTGGACAATCCAAATTATTTTAATTTGACACGGTTCAAAACAAAGTCAGTTCCCACCGTTATTTTAATTATTCGATAAAGTGATTGAAGAGGAAATTTTTTTCATATAATTCGGAAAAGAATGTCATCAGTGTGTTGTTTATACATATAGTTTAGTAAATAATGTCATTTTCACACGCGGAGAAAATCGCGTGCGACCGCTATAGTTTCGTAATAAAAGAAGTACAACAAATAGGCGCGAAGATAAATCAAATAAAAGCCCGTTATTTGCAACGATACAAATCCGATTCCCCACAACGTGATATCGTAAACCAGAACGGATATAGTGGAAATGCTTCGAGGGAAGTTTATTAAATTATGGCACCATTCCACGCCACTTCTCAATTACCATAAATAATATTAAACCGCAGACCATTTGTTCTAGTCATGGCAAATAATTGGTCTAACTGATCTTAAATGAAAAACCTATATAATAAAAATATATTCTGACATACATTAACGACTAGACCTCGTTAGTCTTGTGGTTAGTTTATGTGGCTTCCATCACGAGTGAGGCGCCACTAAGGCCTATGTGCACCAAGATTTCGGTTATCATAACCAACGGTTAACATAAGCTAACTATAAATTTACTGTTCACCACAACCTGTACGCCGGTCAAGGACGTAAGCTCGGTTAAGATAATTGCCTGGTTTACGTCCTTAACCGGCGTACGGGTTGTCGTGAACAGTAATTTTATAGTTAGCTTATGTTAACCATTGGTTATAATAACCGAAATCTTGGTGCACACAGGTCTTAAATGCTTACTACTTTTTAGGGATTTTACAGGGTTTTGAAAATCATTTTGGCCATCAATTTGAAGCGAAATCTGAGTTGCTGTTTTTTTTATTTATTTAAAACTGCCTACAGTTTCCTCTTCAAAGAGCTTTTAAAAGTCATAATGCTCCTGTCTAATGAAGTTTAACGGGGTGGGTTTGTGTGATAGTCCCAAACACGGTTTGTGTGAAAAAATGGTTTATTCCGAGTCTTTGATCTATCCAGAATTACACAGGTCTAATTTATCTATGTTATTTTAACACACATTACAAATAAAAGAAACTAAATTTAGGATACAAAATTACGAAATTAAAACGGAAAACTTTCTGACAATCAAAACTAAGAACTAATCTTATATCAAAACACAACTAAGAATGGCGGCCATGTCACAGCATCTCACCGCCAAATTATTTCAACCAATCACGACATTTCGCCAAAGCGTACGCGTGCAGTGGCGCGAAATATGAAAAGGTTATATAATTATAATTTATCGGTACCGTTGAGGCAGCCTCCTAACCCTAGGTACCCTAGTGATTGCTACAGAAGGTCTTTTTTTTTCTTGACTTATCGTCGTCAGATCGAAGATGCGTAACGTCATAAGAGACAATAAATATGAATATGAACCGTTAGTGCGACGCATTGACGTAACTGTTAACACGTCTGCATGAGAAAGTGCGTTCCTGTTAAGTAATTTTTAGTTTTAGTTACTTTATTATTATTTTAGATTAAGTTTTAAGTATAAAAATAATATAAAAAATTGCGGTACCGACGGGTTTCGAACCCGCGTCTCTGTGGCAATCCGGGCACTTAGAGCGCCTTACCGGGCGCCTTATCCGGGCACTTACAGGCCATATACCTGGATATCAAAAACATTATATCAAAGTACAATTTCTACACCGACGTCATCGGGATCGTGGCCTAGCAATAGGGCGCTCTAGTGCCCGGATTGCCAGAGAGACGTGGGTTCGAATCCCGTCGGTTCCTCAATTTTTTTATATTATGTTTATTCTTTAAATATAAATAATTTTTTAAGTGTAGTTAACACTTTTCAATAAAAACTAAAAACGTCTTTTGGATTAAGATTGTAGACATAAGTATTAACATAGAATAAGCAAAGATTGTTATTGACAAATAATATGGGTGTATGCCTAAAAGAAAGATTTATTTATTTATTTTTGATACGCTCGACGTATCTTCCATCCAAAGAGTCTGTAAACTAAGGATTACTTAAGCAGTTTGAAACGTACCAGTCGATGCAAAGCGGGCCGGCGCATCGTCTTCTATACACGCTGCAAGGGTCTACACTGCACAGAATACACTCGTGAGGGCAGGCTGACGCATGCACTAGATGCCATCGGAGCTTACTACACAGTACACAAGCTTACACGATTACTAACTACCCTCCGTTATACTGTACTAGGCATGCATTTCAAACATTGATATTTTTAACGGGGTATTAACTTAACTAAGAAACTTTATGCGCAAAATATTGAATCGTCACTCAAATTTACCTTTTGACGACCTCGGTGGCGCAGTGGTATGTGCGGTGGATTTATAAGACGGAGGTCCTGAGTTCAATTCCCGGTGGGGCAGATTGAGATTTTTCTTAATTTGTCTTGGTCGGGCTGGTGGGAGCTTTCGCCTTGGCTAGTTATCACCCTACCGACAAAGACGTATCGCCATGCGATTCAGCGTTCCGTTACGATGTCGTGTAGAAACCGAAACGGGTGTGGATTTCATCCTACTCCCAACAAGTTAGCCTGCTTCCATCTTAGATTGCATTATCACTTCACATCAGGTGTGATAGCAGTCAAGGGCCAACTTGTAGTCGATAAAAAAAACCTCTCACTTGAACTCTCCTAAATTTAATTACTACTCAAATTTTCAAAATCTGGGAGCGATTTAGCGTTCCGGTACGATGTCGTGTAAAAACCGAATGGGGTATGTATTTCATCCTACTCGCAACAAGCTATCCTGCTTCCATCTAAGACTGCATCATCACATAACATCAAGTGTGATAGCAGTCAAGGGCCAACTTGTAGTAGACAAAAATATGGTTAAGTCATGACTGTGTATACCCATTTAGGATTTAGACGTTCAATACTATAGAACGTTCTTAAATATAGAGTGACGTTACAGTATTCACGCATAAAGATAACGACTTCAACAGTTCTAAAGCCGGCTCTACACTTTCGCACGTGAAGTCGCGCAGTTATTTCACGCCGTGAACTGTGTCCCTCCACACTCGCAAATCTTCACAGTCTTTTTGTTGGCCCTTGACTGCTATCACACCTGATGTTAAGTGATGATGCAGTCTAAGATGGAAGTGGGCTAACTTGTTAAGTGTGGGACGAAAATCCACACCCCTTTCGGTTTCTACACGACATCGTACCGGAACGCTAAATCGCTTGGCGATACGTCTTTGTCGGTAGGGTGGTAACTAGCCACGGCGAAAACCTCCCACCAGCCAGACCAAGGCAAATTAATAAAAATCTTAATCTGCCCCGCCGGGAATCGAACCCAGGGCCTCCGTCTTATAAATCCACTGCGCATACCACTGCACCACGGAGGTCGTCTTGTTCGTGATTATGTACGATGATGTAGATGCGTTTACGTTCGCGCGCCGCTAACCCTTTGTCGCGGTCCAAAATACCGACACTGATCGGGGAAAGGCGCGAAGCCGTGAACAACATTTACACTCGCGATTCGCAGTTGTCGCGAGCTTTCGCGGCCATTCGCATCGCGAGTGTAGAGCCCACATAAGAAAAAAAGTTATAAACAATAACGATATTTAAAAAGCAACTAACATTATAATGGTGACAATAGTTAAAGCGACAATTTAATAATGTAGTGAAATAAATCATCAAATAAATAAAAAACTTAAAAAGCAACAATCACAATAAAATCAAGCACCTAGGTGTATAGTATATTAAAACGAACCTTTTGTCAATGCCTTCACTTTCTGCGTATCCGTTCATCAGCTGGTTGGGAGTCCATTTTATGACCAGTCCAGCAGATGTCTGATGAAGACTTAGATAGCCAGGCATTGGCTCCTCTACGTCTTTCTACAAATGTATAGAATACACATTATTATCAGGGATTATTTTTTATCGATATATAGACAGGTAAAGGTAAACACCGTTCCGTTTCATCTCACCATTGTTTGAAAGCGACTTTTAATTGATCTTCTTGTCTGTTCTAATTATTCCATTAGTCCGTTCTAATATTTTGTCATTCTAATAAAATTATTTTAATTGCGCAATTTCAGAAATTTTGTTAATTAAATATTAAATATATAAATA
This sequence comes from Mycalesis mineus, assembly GCA_034621355.1. Classification (NCBI taxonomy): domain Eukaryota; kingdom Metazoa; phylum Arthropoda; class Insecta; order Lepidoptera; family Nymphalidae; genus Mycalesis; species Mycalesis mineus. The sequence goes on from CM067888.1 coordinate 10,551,702, forward strand.
TTATAGGACAATTACACACATCGCTATACAGCCCCAAAGTACTCGTAAGTAGCTTGTGTTATGGGTGCTATGATAACTGATGAATATTTTTATAATTATATATTATACATAAATACTTATAATATATAGATAAACACCCAGACACTGGAAAACATCCATGCTGATCACACAAACATTTTCCAGATGTGGGAATCGAACCCACAGCCTAGGACGCAGAAGCAGGGTCACTACGCGCCACTCGGCCGTTAATCAATCACGGCTCTACAGCAAAAATAATTTGTATGAATTTCGGTACAGAAAAAATTTATAGTCTGGAATAGCACATCTCTCCATTTCCTCTCGGGAAATTGAAAAATTTACGAATTCGTAAGAGGGGGCATGTAGAAATCCTTTGCGGTTGCGTACCAACTTTGGAGTCGAGAGGGGGTCATTTTAGTCCGTACATACCTACGGACATACCCTGCCGACAGGCAGAAGTTCAAGAGGATACCTGTTCCTCCTCAATAAAAAAAATAGCATATTATTTACTTTTACCCCGGTGTCCTCACAGGAATCAAATCTACACAGTTAAAATGGCAAAGCATATATAGTATTATATCTATAAAATTTGTTCTTAGATAAAGCTCAAGACCACTAAAGGAAAATTGAATTTTCTTACACTTACTGGTTGGACGCGAACATTATTCTTCCCGTACAATAGCGTCGCTCTAGAGTTCTGATGTAAGCTCTCGACGTAATCTTTGGCACTGGAGGCTGTTGCATTACCGGAACCTACATAAAGTATATATCATTAAATTTTCTTTTTGCATAAAAAAGCCACATAGGCGGCTCAAGATCGTTGTGTTTGGAAGTCCTTAAAAAAGGCCTATGTCCAGCAGAGGAAGTCCATCGGTTGTTAATGATGATGATGATGATGATAACAGTCATCCTAACTAATATTATAAATGCTAAGTAAAAATTGTTTCTCTGTTGTCTGCTTTACTCTACAATATTGAACTGATTTAAATGAAATTTGGTATACATTAAGTTTAGAGTCTGAAAAAGGATATGGGCTACTTTTAATTACAAAAAATGGATTGTAAGGTTAAAAGGGACATTAAATTTGTATGAAAGTATCTTCATTTTGAAAAAATTAATAATTATTTCTTAGGCAGTTGATTAGATATTAATAAATATGACATTCAAAGCTTAGAAAAATAAGGCTGCCGTAATAACTAATTCCACGCGGATGAAGTCGTGGGCTAAAGCTAGTCTGTTATATGATCATAAAAATATCAGCAAAATGACAAGTATTGTAAGTAAACTACTGTACGTGTGTACCTAAGTGTTGTGTTAAGGGACGACAGTTAGCTTCAATGGCCTAATACGGGATTAAAGAAGAAGGGTAAATATAAATAAAAATAATAAAAAAAAAAAACCTTTTATTTAGGCAATTTTAAGGAAGGATATATTTATAAATTAGTCGTCGTTGTTTTACGGTGGAATTCCTATGACCACCTTGCAGGTCCAGCATCAAGTCAGCTCCAATCATATTTTAGTATTGCATTGTCACATTGATATACATATGCATAGAAAATTTCATCTTAATCGGAAACCGGGAAGTGGTCAAATATAACTTGCAGGATTTCATAACAGACCGACACCAGGGCAGGTGAAACTAAATAAAAGCTTGTTATAAATTAATGAAAGTTCATACGAAAAGTTTTCTTTTCACAAGCTAAGCTTACACGTATTAAATTGGTTAAGTATAAATACGTAGATAGATATCAAGACTTAAGTATCCACAATTAAAGAGAATTGTCGAAAATAGGAAGGCTTTTCGCATAACGACCGCCAAACTTCATTCAGGAATGTACCACGTGATCATGAGGTATCAATAATCTTAATAGTCTACCCCTAAAAGCTTTTACAGGGAATAAAAGTATGCAAAAAACGATTTCCACGCGAACATCTGCTCGTATAATTTATGCGGGTAAAATACCATTTAAAACCTCTTTCGGTAAAAAGAGCTAATTAGCACATTTATACTCTTTAGTAACATGAACACAGATCAAACTGTGTTACACTAACTCTGAACAAACCGAGAACAAAGTAGATAGAGTTCGCCAACTCAATTACGCAAATTACTCGTAGAATAACGAAAAGCTGTTTCATCTTAATAGGATTGCTCTTAATGAATCTCTTCTAACTTACTTCTAATTTTGATTATTATGAGCTTATTATCATTAATCCATAGTTATAATAAAATTATACAAATGCGGTAAAGTTGAAAGAAATGAGGACTATGTGCGTATTAAAACTGAGTGACATAGTTAACAATAGCGTTATGACCGCTAATACGGTTGAGATTTTAGAGAACAGTGTGGTGTAAAAATTTTTAACAAAAAATAGAACCGACTCAAATCGCACTAAAAAGTAAAAAATAATTGTGTCATTTACTTGGTTTAATTTACTTAAGCATATCTATGAAGTCGGTGCTAGCCAAGTTTAAGGAACATTTATTTTACGTAGTAAAGAAGTTTGTGGGTTCTAGGTAACGTCCTTAAAGTAGAAACCTTGGCTGGCACCGACTCCTAGATATGCTTAAGTAAATTAAACCAAGTAAATGACACAATTATTTTTTACTTTTTAGTGCGATTTGAGTCGGTTCTATTTTTTGTTAAAAATTTTTATTTCTTACTTTTTAGTGATTTATAGCCACGTAACGTACTCGTACTATACTGTCATAGTATATTATACGCCACTAGTAGCCAAAAAGCTACCGATAACGAGACAAAAACTGAAATCGCTGTAAGCGTGCCTCCAAAATTCGAAGAGTTCCTTTAATTTCCCCAAGATATCATCATCAGATCCTAACATGGTGACAATGGGACCACCTTGGAAGTATGCCCTTTGTAATAAAAAAAAGAATTATCAAAATCGGACAACTCTGTAAAAAGTTATGCGTGGTCATACATATAAAAAAAAAAAAAAAATTTCGTTTTTTTCGTCGGTTAAAAAGAAGATGTAGAGACGAAAATAGAGAAGGAGTGCTTAAATGGTTTGGACATGTAGAGAGAATAGTGAAAGAAGATTAAAAAAGGAGATTTATAAGGTGAGGGTGAATGGAAATGTTGAAAGGGGAAGGCCTAGGCAAATGTTCCAGGATCAAATTCAGGACATTTTAAATAATGGCCAGGCCAAGAGCAAACTGACGAACTTGTATGAAAGGATTAATGAGAGTCGAAGAAGCTAAACTAAGTATGCATGTATGAGTATGTATTTATGTATTATAACTAATGTAATTAAACTAATTACGTAATTATGCCAATATACGTCGGTCTATCTGTTACGTACTTAGTGATAAAAGAAGTATCTTTGAGAAGAATATATGTTATTACCTTTGATCGAGAAAACGAAAACAAAAGAGGGATTGAAGGTTTTTATCAAATCTGTAACTGTAGAAGTAAGTTATCGAAAATTTATATTTTCAATGGCTAACGTAGAAATGTATTTGATTGAATTTAAAATGGGATGAATTTTTATAGAGATTTTCTAGCGGCCAACATCGCGAGCGTCCACTAGTTTACTTCCTAACCTAATCGTAAATCAAAGTAAAATAATTTTAAATGAAAATGCTTTACCTGTTTGGACCGTTCCACCATCATCAGAGGAAGCGTTGAGACTTCTCCGAAAGTTGAGAATCGGTCTTCGAACAGAGGGCGGTGTCGTCGTACCCGCAGACATCCTGTGCCTCTGAACCTACATAAATCATCACAATCATCATTATAGTCATCATCCTATTTTTATAAAAATAGTTTTTTGTTTATAAAATGCAATAAGTTCGCGCTTGGCCACAATCTCACATGGTAAGTATAGATGCGGTCTAAGGGCAAGCTTGCTTACAAAATGCCTATTCACTCTTGTTTTAAAGATACCCAAGTTGTAGGAATATGGAAAAAATTACCTCGGAAGGGTATTCCATACCTTAGCTACGCATATAATAAATGATGACGCGAAACGCTTAGTACGAATCCTGGGAACGTCAACGACGTAGGGGTGAAATCCCACCTGGTGTCTTGCAGAGCATTTGCAGATCATAATTTTTTTTTATCAACTACAAGAAGGCCCTTGACTGCTATCACACCTGATGCTAAGTGATGATGCAATCTAAGATGGAAGCGAGCTAACTTCTTAGGAGTAGGATGGAATTCACCCCTGTCGGTGTCTACACGATATCGTACCGGAACGCTAAATCGCTTGGCGGTACGTCTTCGACGGTAGGGTGGTAACTAGCCACGGCGAAACCAAGACAAATTAAGAATCTCAATCTGCCCCACCGGGAGTCGAACCCAGGACCCCCGTCTTATAAATCCACCGCGCATACCATTGCGCCATGGAGAGGATATCTCTCTATATAGGAGAGGTAATATAGAGCTTCGATCCACCACGCTGCTCCAAGGTATTGAAAGGTTGTTGATAAATTACTTTAACGATCACTACCAGTAGTTTATGATACGGACTGAAACAGACGGCTTAACGTGCTCTCCGAAGAGGTGCAACACCATCGACTTTTCAGTTCCGGGCTTGAAATTACTGAATTTTTTGTAGAAGAAAGAAAACCTTAGTATTATTTAATATCCTGGCACCCAGACTGTCATGAACCTGAGCAGAGTGAACATAGTCTAATCACTAGACAAACGAGGTATGTTGAATTGGAAACTTTTTAAACCTTTTATAATATCCTTGTTAAGTCGTTCTCGTTAATTTAATGAAAAGTAATCCGATTGTAAAAAGGATAACATTAATTGTTCGTTTCCAAAACTTTCTTCAACAAAAAGTTAGCAAAACTTTACCCCTAAATTGGTAAACAAATGTTCCTAATTTAGATCAAAGCAGAGAAGAACAAAGTATTAAGAAAAAGAAACTTTATCCGTTGTAACGTCTTACGAAAAGTTTTTAATTGATGATGTAACTTTTATCTTAGTTTTACGGGGCGTCCCGCGTAAGCGACAAACGCGACGCGATGCGACATTGTGCTACGCGACACGACACAGTTGCCAATTTCAACGCGTCCTGCCGCAGACTTAGGTCGCAAGTAGGGAATGCCGTTGTTTTGATCGCGTTCGTCGCTTCGAGTCGCGTCGTGTATGTCGCTAAAGCCGCGTCATTTGCTTAATGGAAATCACTTGCACATGAGTGTGACGATATATTTGCATGCAAGAATAGCATAATGGAAATGTGGTTTAACGCAGGACACACCGTTACGACGATCTAAATTTGATTTCTAAATCAACAGCAATAAATAAAAGAGAAGGTTTTAATGTCAAATTAACAGCTTTGCACTAAATGCATATAAAAGTATACAGTACGACTGACCCAGTATTCGAACCCAGGACCCCATGACAAAAACCATAAATGCGACCACTGGATCACCGACGGAATTAATTTTATAATCAACTTACCAGTTCATCTGCTGGGGGATCTGTCCAGAAGCAGGCTGGCGCTTTTGCCTTGGAATACTCCAAGGCGCAAGGTCCAACTAGCAGCGAGCTGAGTATGCTGCCGAAGTCAGGATCCGCTACTAGTGCGTCTCTCTCGTAATACCTCGTGGCGTTGTTCACTAGATGTTCTATGATCTTCGCGAGTTGACGCTCGAAGAGGGCTATTCTTATCCATAGGTATCTAGAGAAAACAGACCATTCAATCTTACCAAAAATGTTCGAATATTTCAAATAATTAATTGAAGTCTCTAAAAGTCTAAATAAAGGAGGAGTGTATTATTTACTTGTCTATGGATTCCCAAAGTGGTCAATATCAAAGAGGTCGATTTCAATAGTTTAGGAGCAACGAAAAACAATAATGAATTGATAATGATGGCTAAAACGGGGTTGATGATGTCTGGAATTCGATTAATTTACACTAAGCTAGTTATAATAAATTAATGTTACGTTTTTAACTGATTGTTTTAGTTTTATGATTACTTGAAGTTTCCTTCTAAGCCTATGTACAAATATTATGTATGCCTATGTACAAATAATATATATTATCTATGTCCAAATTTATATTTTAGTAGAGCTTATATGAATCAAATTCAAAAAAGTCACTGAAGAACGATTTATATTTAATATATATTTTATAACCAACAAAAAAAAAACGGAGGAGGTTCTCAATTCGACACGTATATTTTTTTTTATGTATGACCACGCATAACTTTTTACAGTATTGTTCGATTTTGATAATTCTTTTTTTATTAGAAAGGGTACACTTCCAAGATGGTCCCATTGTCATCATGTTAGGATCTGATGAAGTTATCCTGGTAAAATTAAAGGAACTCTTCAAATGTTATATGCACACTTGCAGCAATTTCGGTTTTGTATAAGTATCGGTAGCTTTTCGGCTACTAGTGCCGTATAATATACTATGAGAGTATAGTACGAGGACGTTACGTGACGATAAATCACTAAAAAGTAAAAAATGAAATTTTTTAACAAAAAATAGAACCGACTTAAAACGCACTAAAAAGTAAAAAATAACTGCGTCAGTTAGTTGCTTTCATTTACTTAAGCATATCTAGGAGTCGGTGCCAGCCAAGGTTTCTACTTTAAAGACGTTACCTACAACCTACAACCCACAAATTGCTTTACTACGTTAAAAAGATGTTCCTTAAACATGGCTGGGACTTCATAGATATGTTTAAGTAAATTGAAGCAACTAACTGACGCAGTTATTTTTTACTTTTTAGTGCGTTTTGAGTCGGTTCTATTTTTTGTTAAACAATTTTATGTAAGTAGTATTTTGCCCAAAAAAGTTTGGAGCCTTGATCTACTCGTTGACTGATGACAATGATTTACGAAAGTATGTGCACAATTGGGAATGGGAATGTAGGAAGGGGAAGATCAAGGCGAACGTATCGATAAAATCAATTCAGATTAAAGGTTAGAAGTACCCTAAACCGACTTACTTCTATGAAATGATTAATAAAATTGGAAGAAGTGTATATGCAAGGATCGTGACAAGTGCAATAACGTGGTCTCTGCTTACTCTATGGCAATCAGGCGTGATGGTATTTGTATGTACCTAATTAGACAATTTGTGTAGATATCTAAATTTTATTTCCCTTGTACTGACCTTACTTATCTGGACCAAATAAAAACACCAATGAAAAGCAATTCTCATTATTGTGTTCATTTACGATCAGTCATAAACTGACAATAAAGAGGAACAGGCAAGCAAAGTTATATCTTTTACGATGTCGAAAAAGCGACTTTACGACCCGAACATAAGATGAGTAATAACGATATTGCAGCTCTCTTGGGCATGAAACAATCTCGTAAAGGCGAAGCGTTAACAGGCGACTTTAAGTAGCAAAAGTTAAAAGTCACTTTCATTATTTTATCTTGATTCTATCTGCTCAGGGAGACGAGAGGCTCTCTGAACAGATCTTAATTAAAGATCTGTGATAATAGGTCTTGATTGAAATAGAGGCTTAGTGTCCATTCTGTGTTTAAAAACCAAGCACTTAGGGCGGCGTGCATAGACTTTACTTTAACCGTCGGTTAAGGGAACGGCCGATAAACAAGGAGCGTTTATTTACTCTTCATCACACGCATTCCACCTTCGGTTTGTTAACCGGGCGTTTGAACGAATGGTGAATGAACGATTTGTGAAAAATATTATTTAACGAAATGTAAATACATACTTACTTTTGAATAGGACGGACGCATATATTAAAGAAATCTCAATTTGGCATCTTAACAAATTTTGTAGACACAATTTGCTCTTTAGATATGTCACTTTCTAGTGCATATTAATTTGTTTTTAATTAATTTAACGGCCTGGAATCGAGTCCTTTATAGCCGCATGGTAATTTGTCAAAGAAAATAGGTATTTACATAATTATCTACGTTGTTGTTCTGTGGATGGTAAATTTTGTGGTAAATCAAAAAGTAAAATAATAGATATACTAAAATTTAAAGTTATATTGTTTATTGCACTGTTAGTTTTATTTTAAAATTAATACTACTTCAAAAAAGCATACTTCCAATTTTAATAAAAATAAAATAAATGTCTTGATTAAATTATTAATAAAAAAATATAAGAATATCATAGAAAATAAGCGGATAGACAGAACAAAAAATGCTAGGAAATCACTACAAATCAAATATAGATTAGATAACCTAGAAATATATCTATCAAACTCTGTAACCGAGGGATAACCGGGGAATGCGAGCTCGGTTAAGATAAACGCCCGGTTTATGTCCTTAACCGGCGTGCGGGTTGTCGTGAACAGTAATTTATAGTAACCGACGGTTAGCTTATATTAACCGTTGGTTATGATAACCAAAATCTTAGTGCACACTATTGATAAATTAGAGGACGCCGACTGTTTAACCCGCGCAGTTCTCGTGCCCGTGGGAATTTCCTATGTGTTATTCTGATATGTGAAATCTATTATTGTGAAGTTTCTTCAAAATCCGTTCATTACTTTTTCAACATCCATTCATCGATACATATAAACATTCGCATTTCGTATACATGAAACTTATCTCACATTATTATTATAAAAACAAAACCCCGACTGCTTAGAAGTAATTAACTAAGGCCTGTGTGCACCAAGATTTCGGTTATCATAACTGACGTCACTAACGTCACTAACTAACTGACATCAAGATTTCAGCTATCACATTCATAACCAACGGTTATCATAAGCTAACTATATATTTACTGATCACGACAACTCGTACGCCGGTTAAGGACGTAAGCTCGGTTAAGATAACCGCCCGGTTTACGTCCTTAACCAGCGTACGGGTTGTCGTGAACAGTAAATTTATAGTTAGCTTATGATAACCGTTGGTTATGAATATGATAACTGAAATCTTGATGCACACATGCCTAAAAGGAGAATGACTAGTATCACTATATCTATATAAAATTCTAAATTTAGTCTTCTAAATTCTTTAGCTAGTGTTTCTTTTAAAGAAACAGTTCTTGGAAGGATACACAACAATATTTAGCACGCAGGCGTAGTAGCAGGCATCTGCTAGTTGCATTTCTGCGGAATGCTATAAATTCTTGTTGCCTGTCTGTGCGCCTGTCCGCACTATTTATATGTCCCTCTACAACTTCCAAACGGCTTGGCCGATCCAGAAGGAGGGAAATGTTTTAAAATATGTTTGCGGATAACATTCTCGTTTATGAACCGATTTTGAAGATTCTTTTTTTGTTGGAAAGGAAAGGCTCACTAGAAGAACCTGACGCTGACTTGTGGAAAATATCTGGACCTCAGACCCACCATGCTGCTCCAGTGTGAGTAGGCGCGCTTAGGGTCATAATAGTTTCATGACTATTTTAATGGCCTACTAGAAGAACCTGACTCGCTGACTTGTGTGAAATATCTGGAGCTTAGACCCACCATGCTGCTCCAGTATGAGTAGGCGCGCTTAGGGTCATAATAGTTTCATGACTATTTTAATGGCCTACTAGAAGAACCTGACTCGCTGACTTGTGGGAAATATCTGGAGCTTAGACCCACCATGCTGCTCCAGTGTGGGTTGGCGGGCTTAGGGACATAATAGTTTTACCCTGGGTACCAGTGCGATTGATATTTAAGTAAAGTATAACATTAGGTTCAATATCGGCAGTAGCAAAAGTGTGGACGGCTGGAAACCTTTCTCCAACCCAAGCTTATTTCAGATAAATTTTGTGTTTCTAGAAATTTTAGCATCATAAAGGTCAATCTTGTTTGTCTCATCTCTGTTATGTGCAGAGTAGGTACAGTATAAATTAAATAAAGGTAAAATTCAACGCTGTCACCGAAAACTACAGGTAACCGATGCGGTTGCTTTAATTAAACTGTCGTTACGCTACCAAATTGTTTCTCGAACATTTAATTGGGTTTCGCATTTTGCTATGACAAGAGCAAAGCTGATTTCAGTTTTTCCTATGCTCAAGCAAACTAGAAAACTGGTTAGCAAACTTTTTGTTAATCCAACTTTGATTTGTTTCAATTGAACAATTTGGTTTGCTTCAATAAAGTATTTTCTTTTTAACTAAAGAAAAAAAACGGAGGAGGTTCTCAGTTCGACACGTATATATATATTTTTTTATGAATGACCACGCATAACTTTCAACAGAGTTGTCCGATTTTGATAATTCTTTTTTATTAGAAAGGGCACACTTCCAAGATGGTCCTATTGTCATCATGTTAGGATCTGATGATGATATCCTGGGATAATTTAAGGAACTCTTCAAATTTTATAGGCACACTTGCAGCGATTTCGGTTTTTGTGTAAGTATCGATAGCTTTTTGGCTACAAGTGCCGTATAATATACTATGAGAGTATAGTACGAGTACGTAGCGTGGCGATAAATCACTAAAAAGTAAGAAATTAAAATTTTTAACAAAAAAATAGAACCAACTCAAAACGCACTAAAAAGTAAAAAATTACTGTCATTTAGTTGCTTTAATTTACTTAATAATTTCGTAGCTCTGCTTAAGGACGTTACCTAGAACCCGCAAACTGCTTTAAGTACTACGTTAAATAAATGTTCCTTAAACTTGCTGGCACCGAGTTCATAGATATGCTTAAGTAAATTAAAACAACTAAATGACACGGTTACTTTTTAATGTGTTTTGAGTCGGTTATATTTTTTGGTAATTTTTTTTTACAAATGAACTCTATTAAACACTCTTCTATAGAACATGCTCGCTCGTAGGTACGATTTAAAATTTTGAACATTGGTGTCTTCTGAATTACGTTTAATTTTAATTTGATTTTTTTGTTTCTGCGTGTTACTTTTTAAATTTAGATATTCGTTTTCTGAATTACGTTTAGTAATAATTTTAATATTCACGTTCTATGCTCTGTGTTTCTTTTTAAATTTAGAAATTCGTGTTCTACATTACGTTTAGTAATAATTTTAATATTCGCGTTCTATGCTCTGTGTTTCTTTTTAAATTTAGAAATTCGTTTTCTGCATTACGTTTAGTAATAATTTTAATATTCGCGTTCTACGCTCTGTGATTTTTCTGAATTACGTTTAGTTATAATTTTAATATTAGCGTTCTATGCTCTGTTTTTTTTTTTTAATTTGGAAATTTTTAATTTATTTTTTCCATATTAGTAGGTATACTAATTTTATAAAAATACTATAAATTTTTATTGTTTAGTAAACTTATTAACTTACTATGACGCGGTACTACTTACCTTGGTTTAAAAACTCAAACTACTTTATATCTTACAAAGATTGTTTGAGAGAGATAGCTTCAACGATAAAAACGATCTACTATTACTAGTAAAACAAGCTTCTCTTCTAAGCAATAAATGTGTTTTCTTTTTCTACATGCGTGCAATAACGAATTACAAAAACTTAATCTTCTTCCTACATGACGTAATCCTATTTACTTCAGCTAGTACAGTTGCGAACCCTAATTGGGTACCATTACTTAGATTTATTTTTAGAACACTTACGAGTACATGAAATAAGGTGGAAGTAGCGTAAGGTCAGAGGTACAAATTAGTACAATGAATGGATCGAAGACGTTTCAGGCCAGTTTGCACCAAGATTTCGGTTATCTTAACCAACGGTTAACATAAGCTAAACGTAAAATTTACTGTTCATGACAACCCGTACGCCGGTTAAGGACGTACGCTCGGTTAAAATAACCGCCCGGTTTACGTCCTTAACCGGCGTACGGGTTGTTGTGAACTGTAAATTTATAGTAAAGTTATGTTGACCGTTGGTTATCATAACTGAAATCTTGGTGCACACAGGCCTTAATATCCTTTGAAATATATGTCAACGATAAGAAACGAATACATAAAATGGAATGATAGCAATGTGATAAAAATTTTGGATTTTTGTTGTGAATTGGAAAAATATTTTAGGTTAGGTTATTATATTTTCTGTACAGCCGTTTTATTGGTTATCTTTTTTGAACATGCCAGCCGAGTGGTAGTCATTTCTGATAGTCTAACATGACGATTTAAAATAGCTTGTTAACTAAGTCTACTTGAAATAAATATATTTGCTAAAGCTAGTCAAAAATTTAAATAAAAAAATATTTTTTTTCAAAAACTCAAAGTAGGTTTATATTATACAAAAAATCAAAAAGTTGATTGTTTCATTTATTAGCAGCACTCTATTTGCTCTCCCAGACATAATTACGTCAAAGCTAATAAAAATTACGCAGAGCGTCCCCTTGTCTTCTTACGCCCTTCGCCTAACTAAATTATAAATGTATCTACTTGTATTCGGTAAGACACCTATATTTGCTGAAGCTAATCAAAAATTTAAATAAAAAATATTTATTTTCAAAAACTCATAGTAGACTTCTATGATACAAAAAATCAAAAAGTTGATTGTCTAATTTATTAGCAGCATTCTATTTGCTTTCCCAGACATAATTACGTCAAAGCTAATAAAAATTACGCAGAGCGTCCCCTTGCCTTCTTACGCCCTTCGCCTAACTAAATTATAAATGTACTTGTATTTATAATCCTCTCGCAACCTGTTTACTTTGGCGTCCCTTTTGTCTCGCTAGAGAGACACGCACACTGATAATATGGAGCAAGAGCGTGTAATGGCCAGACTGCCGCCATTTTTTTATTCCTTACAAGTTAGCTCGTGAATAGAATCACACTTGATGGTAAGTGATGATGCAATCTAAGATGGAAGCGCACTAATTTGGTAAGAGAAGGATGAAAATCTACACTCTTCGGTTTCTACACGACATCGTACCGGAACGCTAAATCGTTTGTCGGTACGTCTTTGTTTGTTGGGTGGTAACTAGCCACGGCCGAAGCTTCCCATTAGCTACACCTGGACCAATTTTGGGAATCTTAATCGGCCTTGCCGTGTATCAACCTCTAGACCTCCATCTTGTAAATCCACTACGCACACAACTGCGCCTCGGAGAACAAATTTGGAATTTTATAAAAACTGAAACTTCCAGCCACTTGCTCTTACAGCTACCATAGAAATGTACGCTTAGCAACCATATCTAAATATTGAGGCATGTGACAAAAAACTAAACCTAAGTGCTAGATTCTAATTGCCGCGGTGAGCAATTGTATGTTAAATTCATGGTTTTCAAGATGTAACTGGATTATGCGCATCAAAACATTAATTGTAATCCGAATCTAAGAAGAAAGAATTCTATCCGCATCTAAATAAAAAAGAAGAACCCTTATAAGTTATGCTTTCTTTTTTCTTTTCCCTTTTTTACTTTGTAATTTCTTATTTCAAACTGTCCCTATCGTGTCATGTGACGCCACTTAAGGTTATGCCTGAAAACCAGCGCTGCAGTGGCGAACATTGTAGCAACATGCTGAGGCAGTAACCTTTTTAGCTGAGATGTAAAATATGTATTAGTCATTTAATTTAGCTTTATTTTAGTGATGTTTTAGATTTATCTTTAGTTTTTTAGTCTATTTTTAAGCTATATGTTGAACCATAACTACTTTCAGCTTATTATTATAAGGTCACTCGTGTGTTTGTCAATTGTTATACGAAAAAATTCGTACGAAAAGTTGTCACGACACTTTTTGATCAAAGGATCTTGCCGCCGCCTTTGATGTGTGTGCGCGTGAGCGGGGGGGGGCGCCCTCTGGTGTTTCGGTGTACAACAACAAACGCGTGTGTGGTACGCGTTTAAGTTTATATAACATTATATTTGTTAAAAATAAAAAAAAAAATTATTACAATTCCTTCACTAATTAATCGAAAGGAACTTCGTTCCATCCGGGTGTCCCTTGACACCTCTCAACTTTTTATTTTATTTTTCAGAATATTTCCTTAATATGGCAACACTTAGACGACTATGTTCACTTTTATTTCAAATCCATAACTGTCTTTCTACTTACCAATGGAAGAAGTACTTAAAGACAAACTTTCAACTTTTATAAAACGGCGAAGGTCTGGCCATTACAGGCCCATAAACCAACAGTTTGCCTGTAGGTAGGAAACATAACCACGTATACGCCATGTTCGTCCTAAGCCCGAAGGCTAGCCGCAGCCATTTACAATTTATATGTTACGTCATGTAGAATTTATGGGATACTAATAAACGTAGTAAATACCTACATTTGAATAATAAGATGGTACAGCTTAGAAATGTGTCTGTTTCTCAATCATACAGAATAAGAGAACAACGTCATCATTATCAGCCTATTAACGGCCCACCACAGGGCCAGGCCTCCCTCCTTATAGGAGGAGCGTACACCCACCACGCTGCTCCAATGCGGGTTGGCGGGCTTAGGGTGATAATGTTTCATTTATTAACGATCACTATCAGATGTTGATGACAGTGACCGGGACCGACGGCTTAACGTGCTCTCCGAGGCACGGGGTAACACCACCAACTTCCCGACTCCAGGCTTGGAATAATGTACTGAGAATTTCATAGAAGAATGAAAAACTCAGAATTAATCCGTGACCCGACCAAGGATTCGAACCCAGGACCTCGTGGTCGTGATCGAAGCCAGATAGGCTAACCACTAGACCAACGAGGCAGTCAAACGAGGTTTTCTATACATATAAATCACTGCCTATAGTTATTATGTTGCTCCTGGAACAATTCCGGATAATAGAATTTAATGGACATCATTCACGACCATAAAACAATACCAAAATTTTAAAGTGCCGGCCAAAGAAAAACCGTATTATTGTGATTTTAAGTATTATTTCGACACGTATATTTTTTTTTTATGTATGACCACGCATAACTTTTTACAGAGTGGTCCGATTTTGATAATTCTTTTTTCATTAGATAGGGCATACTTCCAAGGTGGTCCCATTGTCACCATGTTAGGATCTGATGATGATATCCTGGGGAAATTGAAGGAACTCTTCAAATTTTGGAGGCACGCTTACAGCGATTTAGGTTTTTATCTCGGTATCGGTAGCTTTTTGGCTACTAGTGCCATATAATATACTATGACAGTATAATACGACTACGATACGTGGCGATAAATCACCCAAAAGTAAGAAATAAAAATTTTGAAATAAAAATAGAATATTTTTTACTTTTTAGTGCGTTTTGAGTCGGTTCTATTTTTATTTAAAATTTTTTTTTGATATCAAGTATCATTTTGAACATTTTTTACTACAATAACAATGCTGTGAAACCTTAACTTGTGTTGATATTAAGGTTTAAAAGCGCAGAATATTTCCAAGAATTTTATTTTTACATAGATAGAATTTTTGATGACCTTCGTGGCGCAGTGGTAAGCACAGTGGATTTATAAGCCGGAGGTCCTGGGTTCGATTCCCGGCGTGGCAGATTGAGATTTTTCTTAATTTGTTTTGGTCTGGCTGGCGGAAGGCTTTCGCCGTGGTTAGTTACCACCCTACCGACAAACCGGTAGGGGTGTGCATTTTCATCCTACTCCTAACAAGTTAGCCCGTTTCCATCTTAGATTGCATCTTCACTTAACATCAGGTGTGATAGCAGCCAAGGGCCAACTTGTAGGCATTAAAAAAAAAATTAGTAGTATTATTTAGTTTATATAGTATAAACATTTTTTACAAGGACAGCAATGCTGTGAAACCTTTACATTCATTAATATTGAACTTTAAACGTCAAACGAGAATTTTCTTTTTAAGAAGATTTTGTTATTCTAAACATTGTAACAGAAAAGCTGTAAGTAATACCTTTACTGCAACTTAAACATAAAATCAACTACACATCCAAACAAATAAATAGATAGACCACGATCTCCGCATCATCAATAGATTTAATTAAAACAAGCGACGGTGGTGGTCTTCTCGGCGCGTGATAGCATTAAAATTAATTTCCGCTTCTCAACTCAAAACCAACGTAATTTCCCTAATCAATTTTCCTCAAGACATACCAACCAACAGATTTATTATTGTTGATAAGTTGTTTTTTAATCTAACAGCTTTGTAAACTAATGGCTTCCATATTCATATAGAGCTATAAAACATTGGGACAGGAAAATTTTATATATTAGATGTAAATGTACTGTAATATCGTACAATGGTTAACAAAAATGTAGTTCTTTAGTACACGGGACGGGACGGAGGATATTGCTTCACGGGAAACTATAAAAAAATTAAATTGAGAGGGGTAGCGGGGAAAGAGCACACTATACTTATGAAAGTCTGTCTTTAAAATTGAAAGGGTATCTAAGAGGTTTTCACGCGGACGAAGTCGCGGGCGTCCGCTAGTAGAGCTATAAAATGTACGCTTAGAAAATCTATACTAATATTGTAAAGAGGTAAAGTTTGTAAGTTTGTAAATAAAGTTCTGTCGGGGCTAACCTTCGAAACTACTGATCCGATTTTAAAAATTCTTTCACCAGTAGAATGCTACGTTATGGGTGAGTGTCATAGGCTATATTTTATATTTGTATTGTATGTATTACCCGAGTTATTGAGAAGGATAGCGAGGAAAGAGCACACTTTATATGAAAGTCTGTCTTTAAAATTAAAAGGGTACCTCAGAGGTTTTCACGCAGACGAAGTCGCGGGCAACTGCTATATACTTAGCAAACTAAATGACATAGGCGAGCGCTAAGAAACGTTTTTTCTAATGCTCACCTCGTTAAGGGGTCAAACGGGAGTTCAAGTCTACACCAAGTTTCACGCGGACGAAGTCGCGGGCGTCCGCTAGTGTTATATATACTCGTATGTTGCCGACCGTAGCGAGGTACGGGTTGAGAGGCAGCTGCCGCTATTGACCGACTGCTCTTCTAGGGCTCTCCTACCCTACCTCGATACGCCTCTATTAAATTTAGTTACTTCACTTACTTGGACTGCGGCGGTGACTGTGCCAGCAGAGAGCCAGACCCCCTCTTGCACAGCGGGGGTCGAGGAGCCGAAGGTCGCCTTTCCACGCCAGACGCAGATCGCGTAGCTGGCGTGCCCTCCGCCGCCAGCACCCTTGCAGACACCAACGCTGCCTCAGGACAATGCTAGGACAAACAAATTGTAACTTTCAGCCTGTATTTTGATGTGATATCTATCGTCTCTTGCCGTGTCAGCAAACGTGTAACACTGTTTTGTTAATGTGTTTGTTTATTGCAATACAAACTACAAACAATAAAGATTCCAGGCCGACCGCAGACGACAGTGTGGTCTACCCCTAATGTGGTCAGAGCCACACAGTTTGTCTCTGATAAAGGGTTTGTAGAGAACCTCCATATGTGACAAGTAGTCACATAGCACAATATAGTCCATAGAGACACAATATAGTCCATATAGAGTTAGTGAATGTTAGGTAAGGGCCCGTACCTACCTAGTCATTTACAGCTTTTTTGTTAAAAGACCTTTAATTGAGAAACGACACATTTCAACATTTAACCTTTTCTGTGTTCGTGAAACAATCAGTTTATCCTCACTAATATTATTATTAAGGCGAAAGTTTACATGAAAGGATAGATGGATGTTTGTTTCTCTTTACCGCAAAAACTACTAAATGTATTTTGATAAAATTTCAAATCCGGAAGTTCCAACAGAAACGGGTAATACGCATGTGAAACCGCGGGCGTCCTGTAGTATCTCATTAAATTATAACTGCCTATCTTTAAAATGTACGAATGAAGTAGGGAATCCGACTAGCTCGGTAGCGATATCACACTGTTGCGCATTGAAACCACGGATCGTGATACTGAACTGCTTTCTTGGCATACTATATTTACATACCCGCATAATTTAACATTTCGTACTACCCACATATTTCCATACACATCACACACGAGCCTCAAAATTTAAATCCTTGAAAGTTGAGGTACTTTCTGTCCATACGTGCTGAAATTCAATAAATATGTATGAACGTCAGTATTACCTACCTACCTGATATATGAGGTTAAATAAATCTAAAGCTATGTACCTATACTAAAGCCAAATTCGATTGAGAATGCTTGTCAACAAACAAATTAAAAATGAAGGAAGAAATCACTAGTCATTTTAAACCTATTTTTATAAAATTAGTTAATGACGAATTCATGACAATAAATAAGATTTTAAGTAAGAATTTTAAAATAATAAAACATAATTTTAAGTCTCTCCACTAACCAAATAAAGTTTTATAAAATGATAAGAGAACGAAATTCCTAGTAAAATTAAAATTTCGTTATAAAAAGTACGATATTCCGTAAAACCCGAACCTAGGACCTCGTGTTCTGAAACCACATATTAACCACTGAACCAACGAAACAATTATACAGCCACAAAATGCAACCAACATCGCATTAAGCCAGACAACATGGCATTCGAAATCACTTACAATAGAGCAAAGCACTAAATAAAGAACAAATAATAGTAACATTCAAACTACGACTAATCTTAATAAAAATCAGAAGATATCAAGATTCATTATCTGAAATTATTCTCACGGCGATGCTGTGAGTGCGTATAATCCTGTTACGTAATGCAATCAGGGGGAGTGGGCGAGTTTAAATCGCAAAATGGATCGCAATAAAACGCTTTCAACCTCAACTTCTCACAAAACCTTTTAATCCGGATTTGTAGGGCTTCATCGACGGTACTAAAAAAGATCCGTGTAAAGTTTTAAATTGCTGTTTTCCACTTTGAACGGTGAAATTATAACACCTGTGCTTGAACTTTGCCAAGGTTTTTCTGTTTGAGATAGGTTATTAATTTATTTTACAACAGGTTAAATAAAGCCGTCGACCTGGAGTTAGGGAGAGAGAATACATGCTTTAAAAAAATTCCTAGGTAAAATCCTGAGGGACATATGTGGACAACAATTTTCTTAAATCTTCAAAGAGTCACCTTTTCTTTTGTTATTATGGAATATTTTTAATTTAAAATAATAATCTTGTACACAGAATTCTGTTAACAAGATCGAAATGTATCGGTACATTTCGGGAGGTTGTACCATTTACCTAATTATTGTTTCTATATGTACAAAAAACATACATTTGTAGTAACACAAAATATATAGCAATATAATATACCTAATGTTGGCTAGGGACAAAAATAGAGCAAATGGTAACTACTTCCAATCAATCATTTTAATGTCGATGTAATTGTAGAGTAAAGTCAAAAGAGAGAGAAAGAGAGTGCTCAAGAATGCAGTTGTTTACAATGTAAAAAGTTCGACGACCACCGTGGCGCAGTGGTATGCGCGGTGGATTTATAAGACGGAGGTCCAGGGTTCGATTCCCGGCGGGGCAGATTGAGATTTTTCTTAATTTTTCTTGGTCTGGCTGGTGGAAGGCTTTCGCCGTGGCTAGTTACCACCCTACCGACAAAGACGTACCGCCAAGCAATTTAGCGTTCCGATACGATGTCGTGTAGAAACCAATAGGGGTGTGGGTTTCATCCTACTCCTAACAAGTTAACCCGCTTGCATCCTTGATTGCATCATCACTTAGCATCAGGTGTGATAGCAGTCAAGGGCCAACTCGTAGTCGATAAAAAAAAAATTACGAGTATTTGCTCTTATGGAGAGCCTCTTAACTCTATACAACCTTCCTAAAATTGAAAATTTGGGCGTTTTAGCAGTACATATCCAGACCGAATTTATTAGGGTTCTAAAAGACAAAGTAATGCTTCGACAAAACTTGCACTGACTTTGCTTGCCCCATCGGAAGAACTGCCGTGCCCCCAGATCACCTCGTGTATTCTACACGGATTCGCTTATCGATACATAAGTATACAAACATACAAAAACACCGTCATGTTACTATCAGGAATGTTTTGGAGTAACCATAAAAGCGATAGGAAATTTCTATACAAACAATAATAATAAAATACAAAGCCTATGTCACGGCTCACTCCTGGGATTTGAATACAATCTGCTAAGATAATGGGATTCAGCTTCAGCTGTGTTTATTTGTCACCCGAGCTTTGCTTGGAGATTAATGGTATAAAATATGCAACACAGCCCATAGCCTAAAAATAGTGGCGTAAACAAAGGAACTGCCTTGTTGATCTAGTGATTAGTTCGAATCTCAGAACACGAGGTCTTTTTTACCCGACTGCATCAGAAGGAGGGTTATGTTTTTCGAGCGTATGTATGTATGTATGTATGTACGCGTCGTATGTATGTCCGTTTCTTGGCGGATTTTGCCATGTGAGGTGTCGTTGAATCGCTAAATTGTGGAAGTGACATAGGCTATATGAATTTTCAAAATGGCGGCTGTAAATGGGGGAAAAAAGGGGGGATGTGTGTATTTTATCTTAGCAATATGGATGTCAAATGAAAGGTCATAAAAAGACCATTTCAAAAATATAAATATCATATCATGTTTATATTGCCGTTTTAACAAAAAATGGCAAAAAGTGTACTAAGTGTACCGTCTCATTTCTATACCATAAATTAAAACTAAAAAGTCTCAAAAAAATTGTCCCCGCTTGCATCTCCATAAAGTATTTACAATTTTATATAGATATAGTAATCCTTGTTTTTCTCTTTTCAATTCATAACTGCTAAGCAGTCGGGTTTTTTGGTTTTTATAATAATAATTTTATTTTTATTAACCGTCTTCAAAAAAGGAGTATTCGACCCGTATGTATGTAATATTTTTTCATTACAATTTGACTTGACTGCAATCGCACTTTATGGTAAGTGGTTATGCAATCTAAGATGTAACCAGACTTGGAGTACGATTCTACAACAACCCCTAAACACCCGTTTCGGTTTCTACAATATCGTCATCATACCGACTGAAGCCTCCCACCAGCCAGATATGTACCAGTTAAAGAAAATCTTAATCGGTTCAGCCGGAAATCGAACCCAAGACCTCCGTCTTATAAATCTACTGCGCATACCACTGCGCCTGAGGCTGACTACTGAGACTAATTAAACGCTTGCACAAAAACTCCTGTCAAAAACTATGCTGTTAAAGCAATTATTTATTCAGTGTTTAAAGTATCAAATGTTCAGTGATAAAACTAAAATATATAGCGGAAAATCTACTTACTAGGGATTTAGTAAAAGTTTGGAGGTTCTCAAATCAGACAGCTAGGTATAGCCAAATTCATAACTCCGTCCAATAGCCAGATATCGAGGTCAAGGTCGAAATTGAAATAAATTTAATATCAGAAAAGCGGTCCCTTCCATCTGAAAAGTTTGAAATTGATCGCGATAAGAGATGTCTGCTACATTTTGTGATAACGTAATTAAATTGTCCTTTTCATTTTATATTGGGCTTTTTTTTAATTTATGATTTTATTCGAAACAGAAACATACTCCACTTTTGCAGTTTGGCAACACCAGTAAAACTGCAGCAAATTAATATTTCCACTTGTGATATAACTGGGATAATTTTACAATGTCATAAATCGATTAAAATTAATAAGCAAACAAATTTATATTTCGCAGTACGTTGATTCTTGAAAAAAATAATCGTACGAACATCTCGCTTTCATCTCGTCATCATCTCAACTTCAGTTCGACTGTCAGTCCAATATGGCAAAATGTCATAAAGAGAATACCGATTTCTGTTACTTCCATATTGCAACCGTTGTGCATAGGCTTCAAAACTGACAATTTTTTTTAATTAACGTAATCCCGAACGGCACCGGATTGACGTTGTCAGTTCCCTTTCTCTCACATCTGGGCCCCGAACATAGATTAAAGACAACTAGATAGAACCCATAGCGTGTCCACTCGTGAGACAGCAAATCAGCCTTATTGACATGACATGTCAACATTTAAAGTACATCATAAAACGTTATGTTTTAAAATATCGTAAAATACGAAATATTACTTTATATAAGATAGTTTAGTAAACGTAAAACGTAATTCATAATACATGAAATTTGCTAAAAAATAACATATCTAAGCTTTAAATCATCAATCAATGAAGTTTATGCCTACTTACGTATGAAACGTAATTCCTTCGATTTTCTGTTCGCTGCGACTGTTGCAGCCGAAAATATTACAACCCACCATAGCACGATAACGTTTAAATTAATATCGTAACCGCAAAGTTATATTATTTATCAGCAAATTTAATAAAAAGCTAATAATTGCTCAGATATGTCCCTTGCTTGTCACAAACTCCACTCTTGACAAACAATAAAAACGAACACGTTGAAAGGGACAAAAAATAATCTTGTGTCACTTTCTAATAAAGGCCGAATGAAATAAGTCTATTACGCTCTTAAACCTACAGCCGCGTTATGACTCCATCTAGTAGTCTTTAATCTATGGCCCCGAATTATTATTTGCTTATTACTATTCACGCATTTACCTCTCAATCAGATATTTTTGCTATATACCACAAATATCTAATTAAATATTACTCCGAACTAATAACATCTCCCTGAAGTGGGTTCGTATAAAGTGAATTATTATTTGTTCAGCACTTGTTCAGCTGGAACAAAGGCGGTTA
The DNA here is from genome assembly GCA_034621355.1 of Mycalesis mineus. Taxonomy (NCBI): domain Eukaryota; kingdom Metazoa; phylum Arthropoda; class Insecta; order Lepidoptera; family Nymphalidae; genus Mycalesis; species Mycalesis mineus. The sequence continues at coordinate 10,574,015 of CM067888.1, forward strand.
TTGAAATAGTTGGCTGAGTCTTATTTGTGTCTCAAATTCCCCATTGACGGGGGAAGAAATGAGAAGGTCGATCTTATTACATTGTACTCGAATACCTACAGCCTGGAGCGGTGCGCGTTGTTTGGTGGCTGTGTAATATCGACATTTATTATTTCATTTGTTACCTAACTTCCACGATATTTGTACACACAATTTCAATTTTTAACCGACGAAATAAAACGGAGGAGGTTCTCAATTCGACACGTATATTTTTTTTATGTATGACCACGCATAACTTTTTACAGAGTTGTCCGATTTTGATAATTGTTTTTTATTAGAAAGGGCACACTTCCAAAATGGTCTCATAGTCATCATGTTAGGATCTGATGATGATATCCTGGGAAAATTGAAGGAACTCTTCAAATTTTATAGGCACACTTGCAGCGATTTCGGTTTTTGTGTAAGTATCGGTAGCTTTTTGGCTACTAGTGCCGTATAATATATTATGAGAGTATAGTACGAGTACGTTACGTGGCGATAAATCACTAAAAATTAAGGAAGTAAAATTTTTTAACGTTCTTAAAGTAGAAACCTTGGCTGGCACCGACTTCATATTATACCTTTAGTTATATTTTAATTTTTAGTGCTTTTTGAGTCGGTTCTACTTTATGGTGAATTTTTTTTTAATATTATGATAGCGTGGCGCAATGGTATGCGCGGTGGATTTATAAGTCGGAAGTCCCAGGTGCAATTGCAGGCATTCGATGGGACGTTTCAACCGTCGCTATTTATCACCCTACCCGCAAAAACGTAACGCCAATCGATTCCGTGTTTTGGTACGATGTCGTGTAGAAACCGAGTGTGGATTTCATCCCGCTCCTAACAAGTTGACGACCTTCGTGGCGCAGTGGTATGTGCGGTTGATTTATAAGACGGAGGTCCTGGATTCGATTCCCAGCGGGGCAGATAGAGATTTTTCTTAATTTGTCTGGTCTGGCTGGTGGGAGGCTTTCGCCGTGGCTAATTACCACCCTACGGACAAAGAAGTACCGCCAAGCGATTTAGCATTCCGGTACGATGTCGTCTAGAAACTGAAAGAGATGTGGATCCTACTCCCAACAAGTTACCCCGCTTCCATCTTAGATTGCATTATCACTTAACACCAGGTGTAATAGCAGTCAAGGGCCAACTTGTAGTTGATAAAAAAAAAGTTAGCCCGCTTCCATATTACGAGAGATAAGAACAGAGATAATACTTGCGCGTTCTCGCGTACCGGTCCTTTGTTTAGGGTTTTTTTTGTCGTATCAATAGCTCAAATATAGTAATAAAAAGTTTTAATATTTTTGTTCTTTTAAGTTTATGATTTCTTAAAACTTAAAACTTTGTTGATATTAACGCTAAAAAATTCAAAATTCATTACGAATGGAGATCCCTTTACACCCCTACCACAAGGTACGAGTAATTTGTGGTCGGAGTAAATGGTCTACTTCGTTTTTTTTAATTAGTTCTCCGCACTCCGAGCGTCGCGTTTCAAAGTCGTTTGGTCTTTTATAGCAGTTTCAACTGAAGTCTACATAAAATGTAGATACCTGTTACACCTTGTTTCTTGTTGTTTTAATTGTTTGTGGTTAACCGCAGACAATAGAATCTGTTTTCTGTGGTTAACCAATTTTATTATTGTCTATAAACAAGTTAATGTTCTCACTTTTTACTCATTTAAAATAAGTGAAGGTAATAGAATAAACATAAACTTAATAAAGTAAAAAAAAAAACACAAAGCCGCTTTCCGCCTCGTGTAGGTACATTTATTTTAAGCCCAAGGTTGCCTGGAAGAAATCGCTACTAAGCGATAAGGCCGCCTTTTGCACCTGTAATTCCTTTATTATATTATTTCTGTATGTTTTATGTTCTGTAATGTGGTGTACAAATAAATAAATTAATTATTAATTATACACTTAAATCTTCCGCAGGAATCACTCTATCTATTGGTGAAAACAGCATGAAAATCTGTCCAGCAGTTTTTGAGTTTATCGCGAAAAGACAGACAGGCAGAAGCGGCAGGGGACTTTATTTTAAAACATATGATGCTTTTTACCCGACTGCGTCAGAAGGAGGGTTATGTTTTCCGAGCGTATGTATGTATGTATGTATGTATGTCCATTTCTTCGGCACGCGCTACAGCCTAAACGACTAAACGGATTTTGACAGGTGAGGTGTTGTTGAATTTGTCAAAATTGTGGTAGTGACATAGGCTATATAAATTTTCAAAATGGCGGCTGTAAATGGGGGAAAAAGGGGGGATGTGTGTATTTTTTTTCTCTTATCTTAGCAATATGGGTACCAATTGAAAGGTCGTAAAAAAACCATTTCAAAAATATAAATAACATATCATGTTCATATTACTTTTTTTAACAAAAAATGGCAAAAAAGTGTACTAAGTGTACCGTCTCATTTCTATACCACAAACTAAAACTAAAAAGTCTCAAATAAAATTATTATTATAAAAACAAAAACCCAACTGCTTAGAAGTTATGAATTAAAAAGAGAAAAACAAGGATCACTATATCTATATAAAATTCTAAATACTTTATGGTGCTGTAGGCGGGGACAAACATAGTTTTGGTAGATCTTTCTTTCCCCGCAGTTTAAAGTATTTTGTCCCTGTTTGCAGCACCATAAAGTATTTACAATTTTATACACATATAGTGATCCTTGTTTTTCTCTTTCTAGTTCATAACTTCTAAGCAGTTGGGTTTTTTGTTTTTATAATAATAATTTTTTTTCCAACTCAACTTTTAAAAGAAACTTGCAATCGATGATTTTTGAAACTCCTATTATTGGACAATTTATGTAACTATTCGATGAAGTAATACATTACAATAGAATATCATTCTAAACAGTAAATAATTAATTAATAATTCCAATAACAAGATGAGATTGCTCCGTGACATATCATAGATGCGGCGGCTTAAAGTTTCGTTATTGTTGACTCAAACTAAGTGAGACAAAGCTTCGCATATCTGTTTGTAATTACAACAACCAATGTATTTTACATCACAAACAATTAACACACAAAATTAACTTTGTGTAATAAGGTATATGCATGCATCGATTTCTATGTAATTAGATGTCGGCCGTTTTATTACAACAAGAATTACTATAAGTTTTTGACCTTGTAGAGCTAGGGCATGAAGAGTTAGAAGCTTGGCTCTACATGAGATCTGACAACTTTTTACGTGATTCTTATCTTCTCGCCTTGGCAACATTTTACATGTAAATGTTTTTCGAGGCATTGATAATAATACATAAAGCAATACTTTTTATTTACTCGGTTTTATGGACTTTAGTTATTAAAATTTATAAAATTTTTGAGAAATGCAATACAGGAAATGTCAGTTGGATGAATTTAAAGTTACGTCAACTTCACACGTTAATTTTTGAACTTTATTGAGCTTCAATGCGTTTGCCCATATGTTTGAATTAAGAACTGTGCAATTAATTTTTAATTAAAAACCAAAAAAAAACCGTTAGCCTAGTTTTTGCATTTTCTAAGAAGATTTACTGTGGTAATATATATTTTTTTTCGCCATCTTAAAGTAAACATTTCAACTAACAGAAATCACACCAACTTTTTGAAAAAAGCTAATATTTTGACGGCCGAATTTTCAGTTGAAAATTAGGTTATTTTTTCGATATTCATTCAAAATAAGGTGAAAAAATAAACATTTCAAATCAAATAAATTATAGCGTTTTTGGAACATAAAAAGGTAAGTTTTTACCACATTTCTTGAAAATAAAATTTTGAACATTTCACATACATTTTGAGAAAAAAGTGTAAACTCAAAAGTTTTAGATCTTTTTACTACCTACAACTTTGCCAGTCAACTCTTTTTCATAGGACTTATACTTTAGCAGAAAATCGAGAAAAACCGTTTTTTACCCCTAAAACCTCACCTCCGACCTCAGATCGCCCGTAATTTATTTTTCCTTTCATTTTTATGATATTTTCTTCCTTTTCCAATGGATTTCATCCTACTGCGATTTTTTTTATTTATTATTATTTTTAAATCTATCTGCACTGGTCTAACCTAACCGAACAAGGTACTTACTACAAAAATAAGTCTATGCTCGGAATACGCGAGAATTTGGTCTGATTTGCCCCTAAATACTCACTCATAATATATTAACTACGTATACAACAAAGATCGATGATGTTGAAAACTTGCTACGTAATGCCACGTACGGATTATTTATAAAACGTAGAGTTGTAACCAATCGTTGCCTCGCAACTGATGACTGGCATTAATGGATAACACGTTTAGATGTACCACCAAGCGATTTAGCGTTCCGGTACGATGTCGTGTAAAAACCGAAAAGGTGTGGTTATAATCTTACTTGTAACAAGTTTGCCTGCTTCCATTTTAGATTGCATCATCACTTGCCATCAGGTGTGTTTACAGTCAAAAATAAAGATGTTTTTAAAGTGAAATATTTATCCATCGCACATTTTTTTTCGTCTATCTATCACATGTCACATTACAGATAGCCGCGGAGCAGACGTTAAAAGCGCTCGGCAGAGCAGCTATGGCGAATACGGTGGTGCAAAGTTTTTAAGTTTAATAAATAAAATATTTGTATGGCAATATTTCCCTTAACTTACCGACAAAGACGTACCGCCAAGCGATTAAGCGTCGTGTCGACGGCGAAACGATGTCGTGTAGAAACCGAAAGGGGTGTGGATTTCCTCCTACTCCCAACAACATTTAACTTCTGGTGTAATAGCAGTCAAGGGCCAACTTATAGTCGATAAAAAAATAATTCTAAGGGTAAATTTAGCTGCTGTTATATAGAACTATAGTAGTGATATGAAGGTGTTTATCGATACCCTGGGATCAAAAACAATCTATAAGTGGGTATGTAATAGAAGGTCTGAGAGAATATACTCGTAAATGGAGGTCTACAATATATTAAACAGACTTGCGATCACCCGCGTTTTCATCCGCAAGAAAATCCTTGCAGACTTTGATCCTAAAAGAAGAAGTGTTTCTAGCAATGGACTGGCAATGAAAATAAAAAAGTTTTAAACTGGTAAATAAAGGTGGTGGTAAACTGGCAATGATTTTTCACTAATCAGTATTAGGTAAGCCGTTTTCTTGGTCTGTCAATTATTATGATTCACCATCATCATTATCAGCCTATTAACGGCCCACTACAGGATCAGGCCTCCCTCCTTATAGGAGGGGATATGAAGCGTACACCCACTACGCTGCTCCAATGCGGGTTGGCTGGCTTAGGATGATAATGTTTTATTTATAAACGATCACTATTAGATGTTGAAGGTGTCCAAAGAAACTTAGCTTTCTCTGCATGATAGTGGACGCGAGTTTCCTCTTTTTATTCATCCTTTCCAGTACACTGTTATTAGGTGTGAAGCTGTTCCAGGAGATTTTAAGGAAGGAAAGCTACAGGGCAAGAGAGCACCTGGTCGTCAAAGGCGGAAATGGTTGGACGACATAAGAGAGTGGACCGGACTCAATTACCCGCACCGCAACTAAAGAGAGTTGTACAAAATAGATAAAATTTATTTACCAAAAATAGAACCGACTCAAAACGCACTAAAAAGTAAAAAATAATTGTGTCATTTAGTTGCTTTAATTTACTTAAGTATATCTATGAAGTCAGTGCTAGCCAAGTTTAAGGAACATTTATTTTACGTAGTTTGTGGGTTCTAGGTAACGTCCTTGAAAGTAGAAACCTTTTTTTACTGTCATAGTATATTATATGGCACTAGTAGCCAAAAAGCTACCGATACCGAGTCAAAAACCGAAATCGCTGTAAGCGTGCCTCCAAAATTTGAAGAGTTCCTTCAATTTCCCCAGGATATCATCAGCAGATCCTAACAAGCGGACAATGGGACCACCTTGGATGTATGCCCTTTCTAATAAAAAAAGAATTATCAAAATCGGACAACACTGTAAAAAGTTATGCGTGGTCATACATATAAAAAAAAAAAATATACGTGTCGAATTGAGAACCTCCTCCGTTTTTTCGTCGGTTAAAAAGCTTTTCGCATAATGACCGCCAAACTTCGTTTTGAGGATGGCACCACGTGATGATGATGATGATAGTGACCGGGACCAGCGGATTAACGTGCTCTCCGAGGCACGGGGGTGTAACCCCCCCAACTTCCAGACTCCGGGCTTGGAATGTACTGAACATTACATAGAAGAATGAAAAAGCACAGAATTATTCCATGACCTTATATTATATTATGATTACTACAAATATAACATTTTAACGACAGCAGTAAACGTTAAATAAATCTCTTATTACTATATCATGTCATTCATCCTCTGTAAGTGCTCAAACCCTCTCAGCATGTCCAAATAGAACACTAGTACAATATGACCTTTAGAATATAATTTGTCTATCTAGGGTTAGAGCTTATGCACTGTAATATCTCGTGCATAATTGACTACTGTACGCTAAGATTGGCTGGCGACCGTGGCTGAAATTCTGTCAGGAGTGCATTATTATTGTTGGATAGGACACACGTATGGGCTTACGCTAATATTAGTCTAAGACTTCGGGAAATCCTAAGCAAAATTAAATGTCAATCGATCTACATTTCAGCCTAACTCTAAGGTTCGATAGTATCGTATCCATTTCCAAGCACAAACACGGTAATTGAAAAACTGAGGACTGGAATCCAAGATCTCGTGATCCGAGATAAGTAGACTATTCACTGAACCAACGAGGCTACTTTTTTAAACAACATAAAAAAAATGTGACAATGTAAAAGTTTGTTAAAATTGAGCTTTTGACAATGTTATTCTCCACTCCTTGAGGGTGCAACTATTGGGCTGATTTAATTATAAATTGTAATGGGGATAGATTATATTCTGCATTAAAACACAGGTTTTCTCCGATATAAATTTTCACCCGACTGCCTCGTTACTCTAGTTAGCTTATGTGGCTGCGATCACGAGGTCCTGGGTTCGATTGCTGGGTCGGGTCATGGAATAATTAATCATTCATTCATTCATTCATTTCATTCATTCATTTCATTCATTCATTCATTCATTTCATTCATTCATTCATTCATTTCATTCATTCATAATTCTGAGCTTTTTCATTCTTCTATGAAATGTTCAGTACGTTCCAAATCCGGAGTTTGGAAGTTGGTGGTGTTACACCCCCGTGCCTCGGAGAGCACGTTAAGCCGTCGGTCCCGGTCACTATCATCAACATCTGATAGTGATCGTTAATAAATGAAACACTTGCCCGCCAACCCGTGTTGGAGCAGCGTGGTGGAATTACTCTCCATATTCCCTCTCCTATATGGTGGGAGGCCTGGTTAATTGAGTTTATGACAATGTGTATGTAACGGTCTATATCCCCTTTGCTATAAGGAGGAAGGCCTGACCCTGTAGTGGACCGTTAATAGGCTGATAATAATGATGATTTATGATGACGCCGCAACTATTGAACCGAATTGGCTGAAAATTTAAATAGAGCTGGATTATACCCCGAATTAAAACAAAGATTTTATTCGAAACAACCAAATTTTAACCCGGTATTCCTACGGGAAGGAGACTACGTAGATCAAAGCCTCCAGGGTTAGAAGAAAATGAAAGCTTACACAAATCTCTCGAACAAAGTCGCGGGCGTCTGCTCCGCTGATTTAATAATGACACTGGAGGCTTTGATTTAATAATATGAAGGCAGCGACATGATGTTTAACGAGTGACTAGTACAATGGCAACGGAGCGGTGACGTTGTTATCGATCTTGTGTAGTTCGGCATGCGTATGAAGTGCTGGTAACATCGAGAATGCTACGGAACGTTCCTCGATGTTTCTTCGCTCAGCTGATTGGTTAATGATCGGTTAGTTAAGGGCAATTGCATACGTTTTTACAATAAATTGCCAACTGAAATCACTACTATGTTTCTCAATAAGTTCAAGGTTTTTGTTAAACGCAAACTGCTTTACAAAGCATATTATAGTGTAAAAGATTTTATAAACGATAAAAAAGCGTTTAAGTGAATTGCTGTAAGGAGTCGGGTGCTTTGTTCTATTGTTTTTCAATAATAATGTAAGACGGTGATAATAAAAAAAAAATAATAACCTGGCTGAGTTTGTTCTGGGTTCTTCTCGACCAGGTCGCGTTTGGAACCCTCGTAGCTTTAATTTTAAGTTTCCGATTTTAATTATCACAATTACTTTGGATAATCTAAAAATTGACGATTCTAAATAATCATAAAGATTTCATTGAATAAAGATATTTTGAGTTTGAGTTTGAATTATCTATACTAATATTATAAAGAGGAAAACTTTGTTTGTTTGTTTGTTTGTTTGTTTGTAATGAATAGGCTCAAAAACTACTGGACCGTTTTTAAAAATTCTTTCACCATTCGAAAGCTACATTGTCCACGAGTAACATAGGCTAAATTTTATTTTGGAAAAAAATAGGGTTCCGTAAAATATTTGGGTTTTTCGGACACAAGGTGTAAAAAATCAAACAGAAAAGTTACTTATTTTGCGTACGCTGTCTAAACTATAAAAGATAGAACCATAAAATGTTCTAATTAATTGGAGATCTTATAAATATCTACAAAAAAGTCCGCGACACAATATACCTATCTATGTCGAGTGAGGCACAACAACCATTTTTTTATTTAAAAATCTTAATTTTTTTTTTGGACTACATTTAAACGCATTTATTTTACTCATACTATTAATCCTTATCAACATAAATTATTTCATTACTAAGTACAGTTTATGTAGATAATATTTGGTATTTAAAAGATTAAAATTGGACTTTTGGTTTTGAAGTTATGGCGAAATTAAAATATTACTATTTCTGCGTTGCGAAGTGAGCGTCACCAAGGCGGGGGCGCGCGTGCGGGAGGGGTGTTTAGATCTATGTTATATATACGATGATGAATTAAGAATTCGATCTTTGTTCAAATATCTATTTAGTACATGGAAGAGTTTGTTCGTTTGTTTAAACGGGCTAATCTCTATCTGCGTGTCAGATTGTAAAATTATTTTTGTTTATTCTGAAGGCTAGACTCAAGAGTGAAATATACTATTTAATATCAATTTATACCCATCAGCTTGCTATAAATATATATTTTTAATGTTAATGTACTGAAATGTCATACAATGTTTAACAAAAATGTAGACCTTTAGTACACGGGACGGGACGGAGAATATTGCTTCACGGGAAACTATAAAAAAATTAAATTTAGAGGGGGAGCGGGGAATGAGCACACTATATGCGCCTTTACACATTTTGTATGAAAGTCTGTCTTTAAAATTAGAAGGGTATCTAAGAGGTTTTCACGCGGACGAAGTCGCGGGCGACTGCTAGTCTATTATATATTAACAGATACGCGCGACTTGGTCTGGAAAATACTATGTACATTGGACAAAGAAAATATTGTTGGTGACAATTTTTTAATACTAAGTTAACCCTTAAAAGATGTATAATATGCCATCGCGGATAATTTCTAGTACTAGACAAAGAGGCACAATTCTTCGACACTATTTTGTTATACCTCAAAGGAATAGGAAAGGTTTTAATGAAAGCTCACTGTTAGATGTTGATAGGCTTAAACTTGCTTTCCGAGGCATTACCGACTTCGTAAAAGTTGTAAGAATTTACTGAAAATTTCTTAAAATAAAGAAAATGATGTTAACGGCAAAAATCATGTACAAGAGGATGATCTACAAAAAAGTCTGGGACGGCATAATAATACATACTATTTTTAGGACAGATTGCTAGAAAGGATCACGCACATTTTATTGATGTTCTTGGAAGATGCCGAAGAAGAAGACCGTATGCGGATGCCGAAAAAAATGCCGACTGGCATCGACTTCATAGATATGCTTAACTAAATAAAAGAAACTAAATGACGCAGTTATTTTTTACTTTTTAGTGCGTTTTCAGTCGGTTCTATTTTTGTTAAAAAATTTTATAAGGCGTTTAATTTCAGTGAGTGATACCCAATAGCGAAATGAATTGTAGCCTTACATGGGGACAGATTAATGGATAAACCAGGCTTTCAGCGAGATGAAATAAGTTTATCGATTAGAATCGGGACCGGCAAGCTCGGACCTTTCTAATAGCGTTTACGTTTCCCCGATATCATTAAGTTACAATAATACAGTCGTAACTTGATTTATGAAATACGAGTAGGTTATACCAACTAAATGGACGTTCAATTGTAATGTATTACGATATTAAATATATATTAGGTTAGCGTATTTCTATTTGATTACGGAGTATATACCAATTGTTAAATGTAAAAATATTTTTGTATAAAAAGGCTTTGAGTGTGAGTGGCTCATACAAAAATCTTCAAAAGTAAGTAAAAAAAATACTGATATTTGCCTATAACGACATACTTAGTCCTTATATTTTTATTGAATAAGTTACTTACACTTTGGGATAATTTCTATTTAAAAATAAACAATATCAAAAATTTCGGAACCGACGCGATTCGAACCTGCGACTCTTTGGTTGTCCGGGCCAGAGTTCCCTATCGCTAGACTACTATTACGACGCGAGTCGGACACCATAGCCTAGCGGTACACAGTGACTCGAAACGTTAAAAAGACGCAGATTCAAATTCGTCGTTTCCGCAATTTTTGATATTATGTCTTTATCCAAATAGACATATTTACTCGTAATGTTGGCCACGACTTATGGTGAATATTTTACAATTTAAACCGCAACGAAGTAACAGCAGTTACGTCTTGGGTTCTAGTAAGTAAAGAAAATAACTACTAATATTATAAAAACATTTACACTGTCCGCTTGCGGCGCTTTTGGGAGCCGAAACAACCGGAGCTCCGGAGAAAGGATTACCTCTTACAATGCCTTTCCGTATCCGACAATAAATAGTCAACGAAGAAATCAAAATCGTTTCATTTTATAAACATTAAAGTACTTATCGGAGGCTTATGAATATATTCAAAGGCTCAGCTAAAGCCTTATTGAATATTTCACAGATAAGTCGATATTAAGTGAGAGCCTTTAAGCTCACACCCTTCAGCGGAGTTTTGAAACCTTACCCACTTAAAATATAAAGAATTGCTAAAGTATATTCAATGGTTAACCTCGTTTTATAAACCTCATGTGTCATAGTTTTTGTAACCTGATCAAGAAAATGAAAAGCCTGGATTGAAGTCTTTTTAGCAATGTATAGAAAAAAATAGTTCCTTTTTTAACCGACGAAAAAAAACGGAGGAGGTTCTCAATTCGACACGTATATTTTTTTTATGTATTTTTTATTAGAAAGGGCATACTTCCAAAGCGGTTCCATTGTCATCATGTTAAGATCTGATGATGATATCCTGGGGAAATTGAAGGAACTCTTCAAATTTTGAAGGCACGCTTACAACGATTTCGGTATTTGTCTCGGTATCGGTAGCTTTTTGGGTACTAGTGCCGTATAATATACTATGACAGTATAGTACGAGTACGTTACGTGGCGATAAATTACTAAAAAGTAAGAAATAAAATTTTTTGACAAAAAATTTTGACAAGGTTTCTACTTTAAGGACGTTACCTAGAACCCACAAAATGCTTTACTACGTATAATAAATGTTCCTTAAACTTGGCTGGCACCGACTTCATAGATATGCTTAAGTAAATTAGAGCACAGTTATTTTTGACTTTTTAGTGCGTTTCGAGTCGGATCTATTTTTTGTTAAAAAAATTTTTATCTGCAACTGATTTCCGCAATGGAATGATAATTAAAATAAATAAAATTTCTGAAATAAAAGTAGGCAAAGTTACATCTAATAATATCTATCTGGAGTTAAAGTCCCGTCATAATCATTCCAGCCTTTTAAGAGATTAGTCGGAACAAACAGACAGACATGCAGACAAAATTTTTAAAATTGGGTTTTTGATGTCAGTACAATATATACTCGTACCTATTTACGTAAAGTACCTCACTTAGGCTTGTGTGCACCAAGATTTCGGTTATCATAACCAACGGTTAACATAAGCTAAACGTAAAATTTACTGTTCACGACAACCTGTACACCGGTTAAGGACGTAAGCTCGGTTAAGTTAACCGCCCGGTTTACGTCTTTAACCGGCGGTTAAGGACGTAAACTTAGTAAAGTTATGTTAACCGTTCGTTATGATATCCGAAATTTTGGTGCACACAGGCCTTAAAATGTCAATTTAAAATATAAACAGACACTTCCATTTTGTTTATTTGTGTAGATTCTTGTACTTATGCATAGAAAGAGTGCATAAAATAAAATACAGTAGAAATCCTACGTCAGCGACAAAACAATTCCCCACTACATTGAAAAATTTCAAAGCGCAATACAATACCAGAATAAAAAATGTCGAAGTGAAACTTTCTTCTATACAAAGGATACGAGTAGCTATCTCTAGAGCTCGACTCTGAAACACGATATGTCCAGCGCTAACAATTTCTGTAACTACTGGATTGAAATAGGAGGAAACTCACAGATAAGGATTTATTCTACTAACTTCCTAGCTTTCTTTTCAAGTCCTTTATTTTATTTATAGACTTAACTTAGTATACCTACCTGTTATCACCTAATGTTTTATTATGATGCAATAATATCAGTCATCATCATTATCAGCCTATTAACGGCCAAGCCTCCCTCCTTATAGGAGAGGGGAAATGGAGCGTACACCCACCACGCTGCTCCTATGCGGGTTGGCGGGCTTAGGGTGATAATATTTTATTTATTAACGATCACTATCAGATGTTGATGACAGTGACCGGAACCGATGACTTAACGTGCTCTCCGAGGCATAGGGGTGTAACACCACCAACTTCCCGTTTCCGGGCTTGGAACTTGGGAATTTCATAAAAGAATGAATTATTCCGTGACCCGACCCAGGATTTGAACCCAGGACCTCGTGATCGAAGCCCAGTAGGCCAACCACTAGACCAACGAGGCAGTCTATCAGTCATATCTGCATCAGTCAGTGTTTAACATTTCAGAGACCTCTTCATGTTCTATGGAACATTGACGGAATTTTGAAGAGCTATCAGATTAGAGAGTCTTTGAACAGTGCGCGTTACCAGTGATGGCATATGGATCTGAGACTTGGTCGCTAACTGCGGGCCCCATAAGAAAGGCTCAGAGTCACTCAGCGGGCGATCGAAAGAGCAATGCTCGGTGTAGCTCTGCGTGATCGAATCAGAAATGAGAAGATCCGCAGAATAATCATAGCTCAGCGAGTCGCAGAAGGTGATAAGCAAGGGAAGGTAGTGACCAAGGTGGTAGAATGGTGACCCTGCACCGGAAAGCACAGTGTACATCGACCCTCCACTAGCTGGACTGACGACATCAAACGTGTGCCGCTGGCCACAGGCGGCATCATTGTATTTGGAAATCCATAAAAAGGCCACCAGTGGGCGTCCATCAGCTGTTAATGGTGATGATGATGATGATGATAATCAGAATAGACACAATTACAAATTTCGAATTTTAAAGTGTAATTCAAATCGCTAACAGAATATCGAAGTGAAACATCTCCTTTGCACAAAAGATACAAGATACTCTCTAGAGCCTGTTTCTGAAACACGATACGTCCATCGCTAACAATTTCTACAACTACTGGATAGTTGAAATAGGAGAAAACTCTCGGATAAGGATTTACTTCCTAGCTGTCTTTTCAACTTTTGTTTTATTTAGCGATTAGTTAATAGGAACTTGACGCCGATCTCACTTAATGTTTAAATTATGATGCTAAAAGTTTATAGACTTTCCAGAGACCTGTACATGCTTTATGACGAGCTCAGCAACACACGCGTTGGATGCCATATTAACGGAACCTGTATAAATAATATCAGTTATGCCGATGACATGGTGCTGCTGAGTGCGTCTATCTGTGGTGTGAGAAAATTGCTGAGCCTGTGTGAGAAGTATGCCCACAGCCACGGTCTGATCTATAATGTCAAGAAGAGCGAGTGCATGGTCTTTCAGGCCAAAGGAAAGCCACGTCCCACTGTTATTCCTACAATAAAATTGTATGGAATTCCTCTTAACACAGTTAATCAGTTTAAATACCTAGGGCATGTGGTTACCTGTGACTTGAAAGATGATGCAGACATCGAGAGAGAGCGTAGGGCGTTGTCTGTAAGGGCGAATATGATCGTCCGCAGATTTGCTCGCTGTACAGTGCTAGTAAAAATATCACTTTTTAAAGCCTACTGCACCTCATTTTACACGAGCAGTCTGTGGGTCGACTATACGCAAAAGCAGTACAATGCCCTGCGTGTACAATATAATAATGCGTTCAGGATGTTGTTGGGGCTGCCTCGATCCTGCAGCGCATCAGGGATGTTCGCCGACGCTCGCGTAGATTGTTTTTACACGACTATGCGGAAGCGGTGTACGTCCCTGTTGAGTAGGGTCCGGGCTAGCTCTAACGGTATACTGAAGGCGTTTTCTGACAGGTTAGATTGCCAGTATTTGAATCACTGTTCTATGATTCATATGCTGGCAAATCGGTCCTGTCGTAGGTTAGGTAAGATTAGATTATAAGATATTTTGTTACTAACACTAGATTTTTAAGTTATTCGTTACTAACACATAATATGATCCATTGATGGTCGAAATAAAGAATTTATTATTATATTTATGGAACATGGCAGCCTACGCAGACCTGATTTTAAATTTTGAATTATAGCGGCCGCTGTTGGAATTGTCTATGTTTAAATTTATGTAATGGATACCTAATTATTATTTTCTTTCTGCATGAGGAATCTTTATTGTCTATTGTCTCTTTTTTTTAGAGGCCGAGCGCGCCTCTGATCAAAACAAGCCCTGATCACGCCGCATAGGATGGTGACCTATGGTGAACTCTGCTCACAGCCTGATAGATAACACTTACCTTAGCAAACTTATCAAAGAGAGCGGTGGTGGAGCTGGTCTTGAAGAGGCCGCGAGCGCGCCGCCGTAGTCCCTGACCGAGACAAGCCTCAATCACGCTGCATAGGTCAGTGTCCTTTCGCTCCAGTCACAGCCTGATAGTTAACACTTACCTTAGCAATCTTATGAAGGAGTGCGGTGGTGGAGCTGGTCTTGAAGAGGCCTAGAGCGCGCCGCCGTAGTCCCTGACCGAGACAGGCCTCGACTGCGCCGCACAGGGCAGTCACCCCGCCGCTTTCCTCGTGGACAAACTTCCGGGTGACAGCCTGATACATTACAAACCCATTAAAACTCTCATCCCTTTTAAAAAATTCATCATAATCATTAACGGTTTATAGCTTAACAGCTCACTACCAGGGACCTCCCTCCTTATAGGGGAGGGGATATGGAGCGTAGACCCACCACGCTGTTCCAATGCGGGTTGACGGGCTTTGGGTGATAATTTTTAAATTACTCCTTTGGTTCTGGTCACTATCATTATGATGATAGTGACCAGAACCAAAAGCTTAACATGTTCTACGAAGAAATGGGATCGAAACACCATAAAATATTTTTATAGGTTTTAATATATTAATTTATTAAGAGTAGGTAGGACGACGTCTGTGGCGCAGTGGTATGCGCGGTGGATTTATGAGACAGAAGTCCTGGGTTCGATTCCCGGCGGGGCAGATTGAGATTTTTCTTAATTTGTCTTGGTCTAGCTGGTGGGAGGCTTTTCGCCGTGGCTACTAACCCTACCTACAAAGACGTACGTACGCCTAGCTATTTAGCGTTCCGGTACGATGTCGTATAGAAACCAAAAGGGGTGTGGATTTCATCCAACTTCTAACAAGTTAGCCCGCTTCCATTTTCCATCTTACATTGCATTATCACTTAACATCAGGTGTGATAGCAGTTAAAGGCCAACTTGTAGTCAATAAAAAAAGCCGTCAATAACAAAATCGTAATCGGCCCAGCCGGGAATCGAACCCAGGACCTCCGTCTGATAAAACTGCGCCACGGAGGCCGAACATTAAGACCCTGTCGAACCCGTGTCCTCATATAGGTTAACCGCTAGACATAAGAGGATTATTTTGACACACAAATGAAATAAATGAAACCCTCTAAACGCATACTTCACAGTGCTACCATATTTCCAACTATAATTCTGAGTACATTTTCTACCGCCGTATTGCAGTATTATGTCTTAATTAATGGACTACTTTTAATGAGACAAAGTTCCCGCAGAGGAAAATAAAATCTGTTCAAATGAAGCAAAACACTAATGGCTGTAAAGTTCCATCAAAGGCATAGAAGTTTTGCAGTTCGCCAACAAACTCGACATGTTCAGTGGGGTTATTTATCTATGAGAGTTTACAAATGCGCAGCTACGTACCTAATATATACGAGTACATTAACGTCTTTATCATAAGGATACACGGGGCCCGTGCCCAGGACCCTTATCCTCAGAAGGCCCCGAAAAATAAATTTATAATTCATTATAAATTAGCTTCACTGCAATCACACCTGACAGTAACTTATGATGCAATCTAAGATGTAAGCGGCTTAACTTGTTAGGAGTAGGATAATATTATATTATAAGATATTATAAGACAATACACACATCGCTATATAGCCCCAAAGTAAGCTTAGGTAGCTTGTGTTATGGGTGCTATGATAACTGATGAATATTTTATATATATTATACATAAACACTTATAATGTATAGATAAACACCCAGACACTGGAAAATATCTTTGCTCATCACACAAATATTTTTCCAGACGTGGGAATCGAACTCACAGCCTAGGACGCAGAAACAGGGTTACTACCCATTGCGCCACTTGGCCGTCAAATAATATAAAAATATCTAC
Source organism: Mycalesis mineus (assembly GCA_034621355.1). Lineage (NCBI taxonomy): Eukaryota > Metazoa > Arthropoda > Insecta > Lepidoptera > Nymphalidae > Mycalesis > Mycalesis mineus. Next base: position 10,590,791 of record CM067888.1, read on the forward strand.
ACCCCTTCGGTTTGTACCACACACCATACTGGAACGCGTAATCGTTAGACGGTAGGTCTTTGTCGTTGGTAACTAGCTTGTGTTGGCCTAGATGTTGACCTCCACCAGTCAAAATTTCTCACACTTTTCTATCCTCTCATTTTTTTTAATTTTCATACAAAAAATAAACAGTCCAGAGCGGAGCTTTTGACTGCTCTGGCAACCGGTGTTCAGGTTTCTAAAGTGAGGAACCTCCTCACAATGCGCGCTGTTTCAAGGATTACTTCTTCTATATCCGACGCAATAATTCTTAAAATATAATACAAATATTTTTTTACAAAAAAAATTACACGTAGTTCAGAATGGAATAATTAGTAAATTTTATTATTTAGGTACTATTGTCTTAAAATTTTCTTTAATTTCCAAAAGAGCCCCGAATTATCATGTGCTCCATGGCACGGGCCTAAGATAGTCGTTGCCAGAGATTAATACAAGATTTTTGGTTGATCTCCCACCACGATATGAATAAGGCTTTGTTACACACGGAGAACCGAAGGCGTGGCGAAGCGTTTTAATGTAGCGTAGCGTAGCGTTCCGGTACGATGTCGTGTAGAAACCGAAAGGGTGCGGATATTAGTCCGCTTTCATCTTAGATTGCATAATCACTTATCACTAGGTGTGATCGCAGTCAAGGGCTAACTTGTAATTAATAAAAAAAATTACGTCTATAACCTTTTAATAGTACAATGAGTTACCTCTTCCATCAATTGCTTGACCTCTTTCTTGACGGCAGCTATCAAGCGTTCCTTCTGCTCAGTGGAGGGGTCTGTCGCCGCCACCGCCGGCATCTCTTCTGCCTCGCCTTCAACTGTCAAGACAACCATCATCATAAGCCATTATAACGACCCATTAAAAAAGCTCCGTACATTTAGGAGAAGGGACATAGAGCTAGTGTGGCCACTCTAAGCCCAGTAACCTGTACTTCGAATGTAGATTAGGGATAATACCTAATCTTGTAACGATCACTAACAGATATTATAATAATGACCTAGACCGTCAACTAAATGCAAAGGCACATTGTACTTTCCAATCCTGGATTTTTTACCTTGAGACGACAGATTTCAGGCAATGCTTACTAGATTTCAGATGAAAAATCATTACCTACATTTATTTTAGTTTAGTTAGTGGCGGCGGAAATAAAGTGGTGTACATTAAAAAATACTGCACTGGTACTCTCCGAAGCAGTCATGACTTCCCGTCAGTAACTTCATCATCAGACGGTCAAATCCATGCCTAAAAGTATACGAAAAAAATCCTGGGCGTAGGACCGGGATAACCATTACGTATTTTACACGCTTTTTATTAGCTTCACTTGTATGTCAGTTTGTCAGTATGTCAGTTTGTCAGTATGTAACTTGTATGTGTGTTCGCGCATAACTTCGTCGTTTATGAACCGATTTTGATAATTCTTTTTTTGTTGGAAAGTAGATAGTCCGGTGGTGGTACCATGACAAGGAAACCAGGATCTGATGATGGGATCCTGGAGGAAACTAGGAAAACTTTCAAAAATTATAGGGACAACAAGTACGTTTGTTAATTTTTCCGGTAAGTATTTAAAAGCACTACAGTTTGATGAAGGTCTGGTGTCGATCTGATGATGGAGCCGATCTATATATAAGAGAACTCCGTAACGTTTTACAGTAGCTACCTTGTGTTTGGGCTCGAATAATTTGTCTCAATGAGAACTTTACATTTAGATGGGCTGTGACTGTCATTGAGGGTCTGGTGATGAAGACGAAGTACAATTAAGGGAGCTCCGTAACGTTTTACAGTAGCTACCTTGTGTTTGGGCTCGAATAATTTGTCTCAATGAGAACTTTACATTTAGATGGGCTGTGACTGTCATTGAGGGTCTGGTGATGAAGACGACGTACAGTTAAGGGAGCCCCGTAACGTTTTACAGTAGCTACCTTGTATTTGGGCTCGATTAATTTGTCTCAATGAGAACTTTACATTTAGATGGGCTGTGACTGTCATTGAGGGTCTGGTGATGAAGACGAAGTACAGTTAAGGGAGCTCCGTAAGGTTTTACAGTAGCTACCTTGTGTTTAGGCTCGATTAATTTGTCTCAATGAAAACTTTACATTTAGATGGGCTGTGACTGTCATCAAGGGTCTGGCGATGAAGACGAAGGACAGCTGAGGGAGCTCTTTAACGGTTTACAGTAACTACCTTGTGTTTAGGCTCGATTAATTTGTCTCAATGAGAACTTTACATTTAGATGGGCTGTGACTGTCATCAAGGGTCTGGCGATGAAGACGAAGGACAGCTGAGGGAGCTCTTTAACGGTTTACAGTAACTACCTTGTGTTTGGGCTCGATTAATTTGTCTCAATGAGAACTTTACATCTAGATGGGCTGTGACTGTCATTGAGGGTCTGGCAATGAAGAAGAAGGACAGCTGAGGGAGCTCTTTAACGGTTTACAGTAACTACCTTGTGTTTGGGCTCGATTAATTTGTCTCAATGAGAACTTTACATTTAGATGGGCTGTGACTGTCATCAAGGGTCTGGCGATGAAGACGAAGGACAGCTGAGGGAGCTCTTTAACGGTTTACAGTAACTACCTTGTGTTTGGGCTCGATTAATTTGTCTCAATGAGAACTTTACATCTAGATGGGCTGTGACTGTCATTGAGGGTCTGGCGATGAAGAAGAAGGACAGCTGAGGGAGCTCTTTAACGGTTTACAGTAGCTACCTTGTGATTGGGCTCGATTAATATGTCTCAATGAGAAGTTTGAAAGATTCCAGTTGGTTTAATGTTAACTAAGTCATGATCTGATGATGAGATCTACGAAAACTCGAGGAAACTCTTCAAACTTTATTTTTATACGCTTTTTATTAGCTTCACTTGTATGTCAGTTTGTCAGTATGTCAGTATGTCAGTATGTCAGTATGTAACTCTCCGTGGGTAATCTGCGCGCCTGCGGCCTTCCTTGGTTCTGGTAGCCGTTTCTCAGGCTCCCTCTCCGAAATTGAACTCTGATTCCCCGTATTTATAATATTTATTAAATAATTATTTTATTCTCACTAATAAATAAATTACTAGCGACTGTGTGGCCGAGCGGTTTAAGTGCTAAACTGCCCGTACAACAGTCGCTCAGGCGTGGGTTCGAGCCCTGGCAGTCGCAGTTTTTCTGCGACTTCCAAGGCTCGCTCCCGTGCCGACTGTACTCTGGCCAGGTTTCTGTGGTTTCCTTGGTCACTGTGCTAAGGGTGGGGCACAGGCAAATGCGGGTACAGATTGTAAGTAAAAATAAGAATTGTAAACATCGAATGTGAATTCGATGTCGACGCTTACTATGAAACATAGTATGAATATTTTTGATAATCAACAAATAATAATTTAAAAAAACTAAAAAATCACGCTTTTATAAATAAACCAAACTAAAAAGTAAAAAATAAATAATAGTTTAAAAAAACTAAAAACACGCTTTTTATAGAAACCCAAACTAAAAAATATAAAATAATTTTAATAAATTTAAATTAAGAATAGTGTTAAAATTTTCATTAACTATAAATTAATAATAGTGTAAATAAAAAAAAAATATTTTATTTTAAAAAAGCGTGGGGTGCTTTTTAAGATATTATCAAAATGATAATCACTCTACTCATATCTGTCAATAAAATATTTATAACTATATTGACACCATGCACCCCACGCTTTTTTAAAATAAAATAATTTCTTTTTATTTACACTATTATTAATTTATAGTTAATGAAAATTTTAACACTATTCTTAATTTAAATTTATTAAAATTATTTTCTATTTTTTAGTTTGGTGTGACGATCATAATCGTACATACTAGCATATATAATAACACTAAAAAATAATTAAAATATATATAAATATATATATACATGTAAAATATATAAAAGTGTTTTATTAAAGAATAGTAAAACGATAAACAACAGTGTTTTATATAAAACACGTAATTAGAAGTATTTTCTAATTGAACACAAAATCGTGAAGCGCTCCTCATTCTATACATATTGTATGTCAAATACGCCCCGAGGGCTGCCGGAGACGAAAAGTGACTCAGTGTTTGAGCGATGCGCGATGAGCGATGCGCGATGCGCCGCTCCGCCGCTCCGTCTGTCTCTGTGTCCGCTGTGTCTAGTCTGTGCTCCGCGTCTGTGTCGTCCTCTGTGTCTTCATCGAGCGATGAATATAATATATAGAGGTCGATTATAAATAGTGTGAGAAGACATATATGGAAAGAGATTAATAAGCAATAATCCATCAAGTAAGGTTATGCACCCTTACTAAGAAATATAGAATTTAATAAAATAAATTATTGAATTATGTGATAGCAAGACACATTATAATATAAATATATTAACATCTTCATATAAATATGCCTTGACAGCTTGGGCATTTACACAATAAAATACGACTGTTGTATTTATATCTATGTTAAAGCTTTTTAACGCATAACACCTCGTAACGAGGTATACTAATCTGATTGGTTGAGGAGTGAGATACTAGCCACTTACATTTGGTTCAGCTCTGAATCTGCATCTGACGAGATGTTTGAAACGGATGTCTGAGCTCTATGTTGACTTACTGAGTGCCTTATTCTCATTTAACTTCTCACAATTAGAATCCAATATAAAGAGGAACACACCTCTATAAAATGTGCTGTTTTCGAACGCCTTACACCTCGGTATCGAGGTATGAAATTAAAGAGGAACACACCTCTATAACTTGTGCCGTATACATTTCTCTCACAAAGAAATGATTTGAGGGGGGGCTCCGGTTTCTCTAATAAGAGATTCTGAGAACTGCGACGCGGTTAGCAACTCAAAGTTAATTTTTCTCATATAAGAACACACCTGCTATAAAATTTTTTGAAAACTTACAGTGTAAACTTTCAAAAATTATAGGGACAACAAGTACGTTTGTTAATTTTTCCGGTAAGTATTTAAAAGCACTACAGTTTGATGAAGGTCTGGTGTCGATCTGATGATGGAGCCGATCTATATATAAGAGAACTCCGTAACGTTTTACAGTAGCTACCTTGTGTTTGGGCTCGAATAATTTGTCTCAATGAGAACTTTACATTTAGATGGGCTGTGACTGTCATTGAGGGTCTGGTGATGAAGACGAAGTACAATTAAGGGAGCTCCGTAACGTTTTACAGTAGCTACCTTGTGTTTGGGCTCGAATAATTTGTCTCAATGAGAACTTTACATTTAGATGGGCTGTGACTGTCATTGAGGGTCTGGTGATGAAGACGACGTACAGTTAAGGGAGCCCCGTAACGTTTTACAGTAGCTACCTTGTATTTGGGCTCGATTAATTTGTCTCAATGAGAACTTTACATTTAGATGGGCTGTGACTGTCATTGAGGGTCTGGTGATGAAGACGAAGTACAGTTAAGGGAGCTCCGTAAGGTTTTACAGTAGCTACCTTGTGTTTAGGCTCGATTAATTTGTCTCAATGAAAACTTTACATTTAGATGGGCTGTGACTGTCATCAAGGGTCTGGCGATGAAGACGAAGGACAGCTGAGGGAGCTCTTTAACGGTTTACAGTAACTACCTTGTGTTTAGGCTCGATTAATTTGTCTCAATGAGAACTTTACATTTAGATGGGCTGTGACTGTCATCAAGGGTCTGGCGATGAAGACGAAGGACAGCTGAGGGAGCTCTTTAACGGTTTACAGTAACTACCTTGTGTTTGGGCTCGATTAATTTGTCTCAATGAGAACTTTACATCTAGATGGGCTGTGACTGTCATTGAGGGTCTGGCAATGAAGAAGAAGGACAGCTGAGGGAGCTCTTTAACGGTTTACAGTAACTACCTTGTGTTTGGGCTCGATTAATTTGTCTCAATGAGAACTTTACATTTAGATGGGCTGTGACTGTCATCAAGGGTCTGGCGATGAAGACGAAGGACAGCTGAGGGAGCTCTTTAACGGTTTACAGTAACTACCTTGTGTTTGGGCTCGATTAATTTGTCTCAATGAGAACTTTACATCTAGATGGGCTGTGACTGTCATTGAGGGTCTGGCGATGAAGAAGAAGGACAGCTGAGGGAGCTCTTTAACGGTTTACAGTAGCTACCTTGTGATTGGGCTCGATTAATATGTCTCAATGAGAAGTTTGAAAGATTCCAGTTGGTTTAATGTTAACTAAGTCATGATCTGATGATGAGATCTACGAAAACTCGAGGAAACTCTTCAAACTTTATTTTTATACGCTTTTTATTAGCTTCACTTGTATGTCAGTTTGTCAGTATGTCAGTATGTCAGTATGTCAGTATGTAACTCTCCGTGGGTAATCTGCGCGCCTGCGGCCTTCCTTGGTTCTGGTAGCCGTTTCTCAGGCTCCCTCTCCGAAATTGAACTCTGATTCCCCGTATTTATAATATTTATTAAATAATTATTTTATTCTCACTAATAAATAAATTACTAGCGACTGTGTGGCCGAGCGGTTTAAGTGCTAAACTGCCCGTACAACAGTCGCTCAGGCGTGGGTTCGAGCCCTGGCAGTCGCAGTTTTTCTGCGACTTCCAAGGCTCGCTCCCGTGCCGACTGTACTCTGGCCAGGTTTCTGTGGTTTCCTTGGTCACTGTGCTAAGGGTGGGGCACAGGCAAATGCGGGTACAGATTGTAAGTAAAAATAAGAATTGTAAACATCGAATGTGAATTCGATGTCGACGCTTACTATGAAACATAGTATGAATATTTTTGATAATCAACAAATAATAATTTAAAAAAACTAAAAAATCACGCTTTTATAAATAAACCAAACTAAAAAGTAAAAAATAAATAATAGTTTAAAAAAACTAAAAACACGCTTTTTATAGAAACCCAAACTAAAAAATATAAAATAATTTTAATAAATTTAAATTAAGAATAGTGTTAAAATTTTCATTAACTATAAATTAATAATAGTGTAAATAAAAAAAAAATATTTTATTTTAAAAAAGCGTGGGGTGCTTTTTAAGATATTATCAAAATGATAATCACTCTACTCATATCTGTCAATAAAATATTTATAACTATATTGACACCATGCACCCCACGCTTTTTTAAAATAAAATAATTTCTTTTTATTTACACTATTATTAATTTATAGTTAATGAAAATTTTAACACTATTCTTAATTTAAATTTATTAAAATTATTTTCTATTTTTTAGTTTGGTGTGACGATCATAATCGTACATACTAGCATATATAATAACACTAAAAAATAATTAAAATATATATAAATATATATATACATGTAAAATATATAAAAGTGTTTTATTAAAGAATAGTAAAACGATAAACAACAGTGTTTTATATAAAACACGTAATTAGAAGTATTTTCTAATTGAACACAAAATCGTGAAGCGCTCCTCATTCTATACATATTGTATGTCAAATACGCCCCGAGGGCTGCCGGAGACGAAAAGTGACTCAGTGTTTGAGCGATGCGCGATGAGCGATGCGCGATGCGCCGCTCCGCCGCTCCGTCTGTCTCTGTGTCCGCTGTGTCTAGTCTGTGCTCCGCGTCTGTGTCGTCCTCTGTGTCTTCATCGAGCGATGAATATAATATATAGAGGTCGATTATAAATAGTGTGAGAAGACATATATGGAAAGAGATTAATAAGCAATAATCCATCAAGTAAGGTTATGCACCCTTACTAAGAAATATAGAATTTAATAAAATAAATTATTGAATTATGTGATAGCAAGACACATTATAATATAAATATATTAACATCTTCATATAAATATGCCTTGACAGCTTGGGCATTTACACAATAAAATACGACTGTTGTATTTATATCTATGTTAAAGCTTTTTAACGCATAACACCTCGTAACGAGGTATACTAATCTGATTGGTTGAGGAGTGAGATACTAGCCACTTACATTTGGTTCAGCTCTGAATCTGCATCTGACGAGATGTTTGAAACGGATGTCTGAGCTCTATGTTGACTTACTGAGTGCCTTATTCTCATTTAACTTCTCACAATTAGAATCCAATATAAAGAGGAACACACCTCTATAAAATGTGCTGTTTTCGAACGCCTTACACCTCGGTATCGAGGTATGAAATTAAAGAGGAACACACCTCTATAACTTGTGCCGTATACATTTCTCTCACAAAGAAATGATTTGAGGGGGGGCTCCGGTTTCTCTAATAAGAGATTCGATTATTAGATTCCTTCCACAGAATCGTGCCGGTTCTTTGAACGGTTCGTTGAGCTGTGCGACGCGGTCGGCGCAGAATGTTCTAGCAACTAGCGAAGTTAATAGAGACATTAACGGAGGCTGCATTCACGAAGTGTGGCTATCATATTATAATTATTAAGTTAGACGTTTTGCGGTAACCCTCACTCGGCCCAGGCATCATAGAACTAGCATTTCCGGTAGCGGGGCACCGTCATATTGCGGGATGGAGCATATGACCATCTTTCAATAGAAAGATGCCATCGATCTAAAGTTTGTCTGAGGACTTACTCGGATCGCTCCGCGTGCGTATCTGTGTCACCACAATGTGGAGCAATAGTATGTCCATCTTTCAATAGAAAGATGCCATCGATCAAAGGTTTGTCTGAGGACTTACTCGGATCGCTCTGTGTGCGTATCTGTAATACCATTCTAATATTGAACAGAATTGACCATCTTTCAATAGAAAGATGCCATCGATCTAAAGTTTGTCTGAGGACTTACTCGGATCGCTCCGCGTGCGTATCTGTGTCACCACAATGTGGAGCAATAGTATGTTCATCTTTCAATAGAAAGATGCCATTGTACAAAGGTTTGTCTGAGGACTTACTCGGATCGCTCTGTGTGTATCTGTGATACCACTCTATTATTGATTGGAATTTTAAGTTCTTAAGAGAATTTGATTCTAATCACATTTTTGGAACTATATAATACACGAAGAGGTCCCATAAATGGGAAACACTTCGTGTATTGAAAAATATAAGGAATTAAGTTATAAAACATGAAAGGGGCCACATATAATTATGAGAATCAGTTCATGTATTACAGTGGAAAGTGTGAGTTTAGGGATAGTCAAGATTTGTTTATGGTTGCATGAATTTTATCTTCCGAAACTCTAAAAGTACTTGAGTTATTAATGGACATAACATTGATAATAGGGTCCTAATCGAAAGTCGATCACGTGCCAATCTAATACTTTTAAATTAAAAATTTTTTAACAAAAAATAGAACCGACTCAAAACGCACTAAAAAGTATAAAATAACTGTGTCATTTAGTTGCTTTAATTTACTTGAGCATATTTATGAAATCGGTGCCAGCCAAGTTTAAGGAACATTTATTTTACGTAGTAAAGCAGTTTGTGGGTTCTAGGTATCTAACGTCCTTGAAAGTAGACACCTTGGCTGGCACCGACTCCTAGATATGCTTAAGTAAATTAAAGCAACTAAATGACACAGTTATTTTTTACTTTTTAGTGCGTTTTGAGTCGGTTCTATTTTTTGTTAAAAAATTTTATTTCCTACTTTTTAGTGATTTATCGCCACGTACCGTACTCGTTCTATACTGTCATAGTATATTATATGGCACTAGTAGCCAAAAAGCTACCGATACCGAGTCAAAAACCGAAATCGCTGTAAGCGTGCCTCCAAAATTTGAAGAGTTCCTTCAATTTCCCCAGGATATCATCAGCAGATCCTAACATGAGGACAATGGGACCACCTTGGATGTATGCCCTTTCTAATAAATTTCTAAAAAATTGAGAACCTCCTCCGTTTTTTTTCGTCGGTTAAAAAGCGTGTTTTTAGTTTTTTTAAACTATTATTTATTTAGTAAAAAGTTAATTTGAATTTACGAAAAGGCACTTCAATTTTTTATTTCTATAAAGTGCATGAATCAAAAGAATAAACGTAAACAAAGGATCGATATGTGAAAACGACCGAGTGTTATCTATGTCCGTATCCGTCGTAAACAAAAACGTTGCCAGTTTTCCAAGAATTATTTATTTCTTTTCTTTCGTGTCGATTGACTTAACTATAAGTAGATTAAAGCCAGTGTGCACCAAGAATTTGGTTATCATGACCAACGGTTAACATAAGCTAAACGTCAAATCTACTGTTCACGACAACCCGTACGCAGTAAACCGGGCGGTTATCTTAACCGAGCTTACGTCCTTAACCGGCGTACGGGTTGTCGTGAACAGTAAATTTATAGTTAGCTTATGTTAATCGTTAGTTATGATAACCGAAATCTTGGTGCACACAGGCCTAAGTAACAGTATAAATCAGCTGGTTAGTAAGTAACAAATTAATGACCTCGTTATTGATACAAGATATCGTAGAAGCGGGCACAAGTTCAATGATAAAGGTAGTTTCTGAATAGGTATAACCTATTGAAAATATTCCATGTAACATTAGCTCGCACGGTATAGAAGCCTTCACCTGTCAACTGTTCAATAGCTACGTCCCACGCCATTATTGATACATGAAGTCTTTTCTACTTAAGGAGTCGCTTTTAGGCCCCTATTTCACCAGCGTTTTGCGAGCGTCAGCGTTCTTTCAACGTCTGCGCAGCGTTTATTGACAACAAGTACAATCATGTACCTACATTTTTTAACATTCTGTATGACAAAGGACATTGCCAAAATTTGCCCCAGGCTGCCCAAACATATGCTCATATTTGACTGTTTTATTTAAATACACAATGAATTTTAAACAACTACCCATGTTTCATAGCAATCACTTAAAATATATCAAAAAAATCAAAAATTTCAATCGATTTTTTGTGTTTTGAATCACGTGACCGTCGTCGTGGTATGAAAAGTCAACTTTTTCAACTTTCATAACTTTTTCCTGCGACTGCATAGCTATATATAACTTTGTTTTTCTGTAAATAGAAAATCTGCACTATTTAATAACATATATATCAATACTGGGCAGCCTGGGGTACACTTCCATACAATTTTGGCAATGTCCTTTGATTGCATTGTTTTTCTTACCTCAAAGTTATAACAAGCCTCTCTTCCGAATTTGGTTTCTGACATTCGCAAATATTTATAAAATTCAGATTCGTTATTTTTATTACTATCAAAGTATACAGTGCGAAATATTCACTTTCTTATAATCGATTAGACCATATAGGATTTTTCCAAAAGTGACGATGATAAATTCTTATTTTTTTACCTTATTTTTGCCGAAGAGTGTTTCTTGTCGGAGTTTATTTTTCTCTGATTGTACGCGAAAACGCAACGTCGACGTCGCGTGACCGCTGCGCAAACGTTGAACGCTGACGCTCGCAAAACGCTGGTGGAATAGGGGCCTTAGAGAGCATTAAATTCACTTTTATTCACCTGTAGGATACCTTTATGTTTAAGGTCCCGCACTTCTAAAGGAATAAAAGGAACCATTTTATGATCCACCCACCACGCCACATGGCCCGCTATATGATTAGTTTGGCATATATCACCTATATTATAATAATCAGATTCTTGTCTGTTTGTCAGGGTTCTTTTTTTCAGGAACCCGTAAATGTTAGCTGGAATCATCACCAAATATATACCTATATGTACCTACAAGCACCTCCTTCAGACCGTTTAGTACCTAGATTATGCTATGTAGTACAATGTGATTTTTCGCTTTTCAGTATTGTTTGTGTTTTATTGAATCCATTTGATTTTTTTTTAATATTTTATTTATCTGTTTTTAGTGTTTCCATGAGTATTTTTACTGTCAAGAAGTCTTCTTCTTCAAGAAGAATCAAGAAGACTTCGTCTTTTTGAAGATTTCCTCAAAATTTTTTGAAGTTAATACAAACTATAGAAATAATATTTTCTTATTTTTTAGTAATTAATCGACAGGTAATATTTTATTAAAGTATATTATACGGCACTTGTAGCCAAAAAGCTACTGACACACAAATACTGAAGTCGCTGCAAGTGTGCCTATAAAATTTACCTTACCTTCCTTCGGTTTTACCAGAATTTCAATGTCACATCCTAACACGATGACAATGGGACCATTTTGGATGTGAAGGTACCCTTTCAAATAAAAAAAGATAATTATTGAACTCCTCCGTTTTTTCGTCGGTTAAAAATCCATGGATCACGCTTTCAAAGGTCAGATTAACTTCCATTACCTACCATTGAACTTTAACACATTATTTCATTGTAGAATCGTAATGATAGTGTTCACTTGAGCAAAATATGAACTTTTGAAAATCTTAAATATTTATGGTGTATATAGATTCCGCTGTCATTGATTGTTGAATAGACGTGGAATGTCAATTATAAATAAAAGACACATGCAGACAGAACTTTAGTCCATTGAAATGTTACATTTTTTAGGCCTTACCTTGCGTTTTTTAGTGCACGCAATTTTATTTTAAAAAAAAATTGTTAACATTTTTTGTTGCAAATTAAAATCTCTACAACTTTAGTCCAGTAACTTTTTGTCGTAGAACTATAAATAAAAAAATTATAAGCGAAAATGTTAAGAAATTCAAGAAAAAAATTATATTTTTCGATGTAACTTTTTTTTAACGTTTTACGAAAAAATGATATCAAACCATTTTTGAAGATCGTTTTTTGAGGAACAACTTTTATAAACAATATTTTTTCATTAAGGTTTTACAGCGCTCCGAAGTAAGTACTATTTACATATTACTATACACATCAAAAAAATAAAATTGCATCTTCTAAAAAACGCAACCCCAAATGTAACTTTTCAATGGACTACTTGCCAAGTACCCGGATTATTCATCGATGATCGAATTGTTTCGGAGTCATAGAGAATACAGAGATAGTTTCTGTGACAGAACTCGTCCGGAAACATATTATCGCTATAAGTATTTCTGCCGTCAATTGGTTTGTTTCGAGGACACAGTTGCCGGTGTGTATACAGGCCATCGCTCTATAATATCGATATTACAGGCACATGAGCATAACACCTACACCTCAGGTTAATAGACACGGGGCGGTGTTTTGTAGGGCTTATTTCTCTGTTTACCACTTACAATAGGGCAACCTTAGTCCGTCATTATTCATTAATAGTGGATGCCCGTGGTTTTACCCGCCAAGGTCCCGTTCCCGAGGAAATATTGAAATACAAATTACCTTATGCTATTGCTCATGAATCCGACTATTATATACAAAAAAAAAATTTACTAACGGGTAATTTTAGAGAGAAGGTACGCAATACAGCGGCAAAAAATTTAGACATTGTTATTTATGTTAGTAGTTTTATATGCATTTAGTAAAAAACTATTAATTTAAAATTACAAACAGACGCTTTTATTTATTTGTATATAAAATCTATAGTATAAAAAATTCACGAACAGTGTATCTCGTAAATCGCAGAGCAACGATAGCCATTGCTCGCCTCGCTCGATTTATTGTCGGTATTTTTCTCCGCTTCCAAGTGTACGAATAGGAATATTGCGAGCAATATTTCCTCTCACACATTCGGTAAACTGCCCTCCAACGCAGGTAGGAGACAAAACAGAGTCTAAGGTTCGATCCCCATCCGTTAAACTATTTTCGTACCCATTCTTGTTATTATATCAACGACAAAAATTAATAAACGCACTAGTCGTCTCTACATATTTTCGATTTTACTTTCTGAGTTATTTTACTTTTTAAGAGTTTCTAAAGTCGACTCATTTTATACTGAGTCGTCGGGCAGTAAATGTCACTGACTGTATTCTATTTAACGAAATTAAAACGCCTGGTAGTGACTTTCGGAAAGAATTAACTGTAAATCGACTATCTATACTAATATTATAAAGCTGAAGAGTTTGTTTGTTTGTTTGAACGCGCTAATCTCAGGAACTTCTGGTTCGAATTGAAAAATTCTTTTTGTGTTGAATAGACCATTTATCGAGGAAGGCTTTAGGCTATATAACATTACGCTGCAACTATTAGGAGCCAAAGAAATAATGGAAAGATTGAAAAAAAAACGGGGAAAATTATTCATCCTTGAGTGCTTCAGTTGCGTGCGCTGCGAAAACGGTTCAAGATACCAAAAATATATGTGTAAAAGAATTATTCCTCTTGAAATTATCTGAAAAAATGTCCACGACAGTATATGTCTATCTTTAAAGATTAACTCACTACTACCGTTTTTATGGTAATCATATTATTTGGTCGAATGTATTATAATATGTACAATGTCTGTCTTTAAAATTAAAAGGGTACCTAAGAGGTTTCACGCGGACGAAGTCGCGAGCGACTGCTGGTAATGGATATAATACTTACTTACCTACCATTGAGTTACAAAAACATTGTTTTCCAAACACAAGGTACAAGGTATAATCACATCAAAGCTTTACGTTCAAAATTCAATGGAAAGAATGGAAAATGCTAATATAAATCACCGGCTTTCAACAAAGTTTTCCATTAACGCTTGAACGATTCGCATCGAATACCCTTATGAAGTCATCCAAGTGTCGACGGCTGAGTAACTTCGCTTAAATCGTAGTAAAATGTTCTGAAATTTTCTCCCCAAAGCTATTTATTAAGCTTTTTTTACCCTGTCATTAACCCTACGTACTCCCGTCTTACTAATCCTCCGTTTGTAATAGAAGCTGTAGATTAATCTGCTAATAATACTTTAGAAATTCTGTACAAGAAACTTTTATGTTAAGGTGATACCGTTTTTTAACCGACGAAAAAAAACGGAGAAGGTTCTCAATTCGACATGTATATTTTTTTTTATGTATGACCACGCATTACTTTTTACAGAGTTGTCCGATTTTGATAACTCTTTTTTTCTCTTTTTATTAGAAAGGGCACACTTCCAAGATGGTCCCATTGTCATCACGTTAGGATCTGATGATGATTTCTTGGGAAAAATGAAGGAACTCTTCAAATTTTATAGACACACTTGCAGCGATTTCGGTTTTTGTGTAAGTATCGGTAGCTTATTGGCTACTCGTGCCGTATAATTTCAAGGTTTCTACTTTAAGGACATTACCTAGAACCCACAAACTGCTTTACTACGTTAAATAAATGTTCCTTAAACTTGGCTGGCACTGACTTCATCGATATGCTTAAGTAAATTGAAGGAACTAAATGACACAGTTGTGTTTTACTTTTTAGTGCGTTTTATGTCGGTTCTATTTTTTGTTATTGGATACCAGGCCTCATAACGGAAGAGTCGGATATTAAACTATAGGTACACTTATAGGCCATTGGCAAAATATTATGCTATCTACGTATGCGGGTGAAACCACGGGATGAAGTACAAATTAATAACTTTACGTAATTTTTCGAGAGCCGATTTCAACCATTTTTATTTCATTTTGTTTGCTCTACAATATTAAATACCTGTCTTTTGAATGAATATTAATGAATGTAATTATATAAAAAGACGTACTTTGAAATAGAAACACCTACAAATTCTAGAATTTTAAATATTTTTGAGTACATAACTTTGTATGCAAAGTAAAAGTATCTAAGTTCGTCAAATTCAGATTTATTAAAAGTTTCATGCAAGCACTTTTAAAAATTCAAGCTTGTTAGTTCGTAGTGACTCTACCACCGCTTTGAAAAGCGGATTCTGCCTAGAAAAGCTGGAAAGAAACTCAATAGTATCTTCTCAGTTCTTTTAAAAATAATATAACAATTTTTGTGCACAAGAAGTCAGAATTGGTTGCTTTCTAGTTATATTATTTTTAATTTTGTTAATTCATCTAAAATTAAAATTTGAATTTGAGTTTCCAAGATGTAGGTAGTTATATTTTTTACGATTTAAACCCCTCCGTATGTATTTTAAGACGTTTCTATAAAAATACGCTAATAATCCTTCTCTAGATGGGACGATTTATTTTCCAAATCTCTACATTTATTTCAAGCGAACTTTGGAAACCGAGATTAATTGCCTAGGGCGTTCCTTGAATATTTTTTCCTCAAAACCCAACCGAATGCCTTAAGATATTAATCATACCTGAGCATCCCATTAAAATGATGAGCTTTCGGGTTTCGTATGATATCACAGAGATGTAGAGCGAGGAGGATGCTCTATGATTAATCAAATTCCGGCTACGTCATCATTGAACTTGTATCTTAACTATACATACATTTTGTGTAATAACAACATGTACCTTAAATAACAACATGTACCTTAAATAACAATTAGTTAGAAAAAGCATTAAATTAGGGGAAAGATAAAAACTAATACCTAATATTATTTGTTAAATATCCTTCGCTTTTAAGAAAGTAAATTGACATCGTATTATATTTAAAACTAATTTAATTAGGTATATACAAGTGTACATAAAAGCTTGCTGGGGTTAAACTCATTATCTCCCACAAAAACAATTCCGAACATCACATGGTTCGCCCACTCGCTGTTATCTTCATGTCAGTACACGACAGTTAGAGTGCCCTACAAAATACGACCTTAGCCTAATATCATACTATTTGCATAGCAAAAAAGAAGTATATTATTCGATAGGAATTTGCCAAACCGCTTATTAGTACGTACCTTTATTTTGTGCGGCCATTGCTGCGAGCCGACGAAGCGTGTCGCATTATTTATGTGGAAGACACTCACATGTCACACTTATCATCAATTCAATTATGCTGGATCGTTGGACGCTGTGCCGAACGTGTTTACAATCTCACTGATGGTTGAAAATGGCTTGTTTAGTGGAAAAATCGATGCCGCGCCGCGCGCAGTCGGCTAGCTGCCGTACACAAGTGATAAGGGTCCTGAAGCATTTCCTATATCTATCCCTCTATACGACACCTACTCTGAAATTCGGGCACGTACCATTCGCTGGAAAATGGCTGATTGGGTGGATTGTGTGCAATGTTATTTCAAATACAAACCTTTTTTCTGTTGACATGGAGTACAATATAATTCTGTTTACGAATTAAACGCTAGGCCGTATAAAAATACTGCCGTAGTTTTCAAACATTTTGATAATTAATTTTGTTATTCGTTTTAATTCTGTAAACTGTCGTGGCTGTTGTGGCGTTATGAAAAATAACTTTTTTGGCCTATTTGTTAAATCATATTTTATTATAATATTAATATATTAATTTACTCTCTCATTTATTTATTTACAATTATTTTTAAAATTTTTAACAATGCTTATAAAATTTTAGAAAAAAACACTAATAAAAATTTAAAAAAAATCCATTCCGCCTGCAGTGGGACCCGGGTGCGGGTGGTCAGGGCTCCAGAGTGAGGAACCCCCTCACAATACGCGCCGTTTCAAGAATTACTGCCTTCTGTATCCAACCCCTGATCCAACAATTAAACGAAAGCTTTTTAAGATGTTCGTTAAAGCTTTTCGCTATAAGACCGTTGACTGAAACGACTATAGGAACAATCATTGTTGAATAAACATTCCACATGACTATAATCTCATGAGCAAGGTCCAAGTATTTTGATACTTTTTCCTTTTCAGCTTTCACCATATATTAATTATTATTATAATAATAATAAAATATATTAATTTTTGTAAGTAAGTAATAAGTAAGTAACCAAGTAAATAACAGTAAAATGGGTTGTAAATGTATATGAAACAACGTTTTGGGAGTTGTATATTATGAAATTCTAAATTCTATTAATTGGATTAAGTTGGTATATCAAAATTTTCCACATCTCCTTCCAAAGATGCGGGTTTTAAGCTCGTCAATCCCATATTTTTGTTACAGGTATTAAAAATATACATATATCTGCTATATTTTTGTTTGTTAGGCCTTAATGAATATAACATATTTGGTATAAATTGTATAAATTTTTATATTTATAATTCAAAAATTGAAATATAACATTTATGATAAAGGTGATAACGTAGGAAGATGATAATTATGATGAATGTCATGAATATAACATTTATCAACTTAGAAATTCGTACAAAACAAATCTACCCGAGGTAGGGTTAGATCAGGCTTAACTTTTGTTCTGTATTGTGCTATACTTTGCACAGTCATCCAAAATAATAACTTAGCCTGGTATTGATTGATAAAAATTAAGATCAACGCGAGCGAAGTTGTTGATCTATAAAAATCACTTGAATAAGTGATTCTATTCAGTGGGTGTAAGTACCTACCCACTAAAACTAGCGATAAACAAGTTAATTCTGAAACTTTAGTCGGAAAATCAACTTTAGAAGCGACTCATGCTGTTTTTGTCTTTTTTAATAAGTTGGTAGTCAATATCACTACATAATCTACATAATAGTATAAAACCAAATTCTTAGTCACGCCTCCATGTCTGTTTGACTCTCTGTTCGTAATAAACTTAAAAATAACCGAACGGATTTTCTTGCGGATTGCAATACGAGTATAACGATGATGTTGGAAGAGTCGGAAAAAGATTTCATAGAAAACGCTGTCCATTTCATTTGAGATATAAAACATATTTAGTACCTTCCTATGGGTGGATTGTTCTTCTCTAATAAAACTACAAAACCATATTTTTATTTTAGAAGTAGCTTAAAAAATAACTTTCTTTATTTTTCATTCTACTTATATCCGAAAAAAATGGTCATATGCAAATGCAATTTTGGTTTTTGGCATTTGGTTTGATAATTGCAACACTGATTTTCGCGAACGAAGTAAAAAATAATTAGCGATCCAAGCAAATGGCCCAACTGAGGGTAAGCTGAAAACCATCGCTTTTATACAAAGCAATGCTGGGCATGCAAGAAACACGGTTCTAATATAAAAAGTGTTTTACTGTGTTCACTTATCTGAGCTTACCTAACTTAGCATGTGCTTGTAATTATACTGATGACCATGCATACCTTAAGAACAGAACAAAGCAATACTGTTTGGCAAAAGAAATAAGACTGGTGGTAGTGGTATGGATTACATGCATCGTGTACAAGCATTACATTTCATTTGAAGTATCTGTATTTCATATCCTCTATATAAATTCTCTTTTAGGAACTAATCTCAATACATCTCTGAATAGGAAAGCTTTTCGCTACCATGATGACATCGTGATGATGATCCTCTTCAACCTTTGGCTTTATTATGACCACCATAGAGAACAAGAAAATTCGTCAATGTCAATGTCAACTTCAGCGTCAAATGTCAATATCCAAAATCCAAATCTAAATCAAAACATTTAGCGAAATTGTTTTCATGGTTTCCCCTTATCACGTCCCGTATTTTCGTTCATAACTTGTTTCTATTTTAGGCAAGAAGGAAATCATTTTCGTTGTTTTGCAGTGAAAGTTGTCTGCATTTAAATAAAGATATCTACAATGAAGGAAACAAAAATGAGTACCCATCTATCAGGAGGAAGATTGAACGTTGCTATATTACAGGAAACTATGAGAAAAGAGTTGCTAAATCTTTTGCAGTTATGTGATGGAAACAAGGTAGAGCATAGCAGTCACCATTTTAATTAAAGAAAGAATAATAACCATAATTTAAAACAACATTATAGTTCGATAATAAAAAGTATTGCTGTGGGCACTACAAACAGTGAATAAGAGAGAATCAAACCTGTAGAGCTATGAGATATCAATTATTTAATTAAATTTTGTACTTTCATTTTAATAAGATATGACTGTAATTATATTTGAAAATCAATGTATGTTTCATAATCAGTGCATAGTTGATTTATTTTAATAAAAAAACTAAATAATTTATAATTTACTTTTCACAATGAAGCTTTGGAAATCAAAGCTTGCTTTCTCCTTTACCGATAAAACGGAACTTGTGACATGCTTAAAAAGTATCAATTAATGTAGTAGTTGTAGCCATCCTACAGGATCTGTAAAAATCAGTTATAAGGTATTTAATGAAATAAATATATTCATTAATTAAATAAATATATTATGTTTGAGTGTGTATATTATGCATGTAAAAATTTTTTGGCTAAGAATTTAATTCTTGTAGGTGACAATCTGGGATGAATGGCTAGCGGGGCCAGTAGGGCTGGTGGCGCAGTACTCTCTTCTGAAGGAACACGAAGTGGTGGACATGTTCCCCTTGAGACCAGGCAGTTTGCCCACCATCTCTGTGAAGCACATCATATTCATTGCTCGCCCAAAGTTGGAACTTATGGACCTTGTTGCAGATTACATGTATTCTTTGAGGTATTTAATAGGACCCATACTAATAGTGTAAATGCAAGTCTGTGTGTAGTGTAGAAGTCATACAGTAGTAGTTGTAGCATAGTAGTGCCTGTCTTGTACCTTTTCACGTTTGTTCGTAGAGAATCAAATGTGATTTTGGAAACAGGCTACTCTTTGTTGCAGAAATTTCAACCTTAGGGTGCCGGCTCATAGGCCGCACACCACAAGCGACCTGACGCAGTCTCACTACTGGTTCGTATGAATTTTTATAAAATAACTTTGGTTTGTTTTCATAAAAAATCCAGTGTAAACTCTATATGACAATTGTGCATTTTATGGTGAGTTTTTGTTAAATAGAGAAAAGAAAAATATAGTTTATATCACTGTGTTAGTAGTTGTGTACATGAAAAAAAAAACTTATATGAATGCTAAGATAATAAAGCAACAAAAGATCGTACACAGCTGTGCAGTTTTTACTAATTTTGACAAAAGATACTTTTGATTACTCAATTGTTGTTTTTAATGAGAGTGGGTGTAACATATTATAGTATGAAGGGTGTATTATAATATGAAAAGAAAAAAATAATAAAGCAACAAAAGATCGTACACAGCTGCCAAACCAACCAAAGCCAGTTGATTTTGACGCTTTAGGAAGTTTGTCGTTACATGGAGTTTACACTGTATATAGAAAATGTTCCAATGTTATCTGCTCTTGTTGTTGTGGTTGGCTACGATCTGGCACCCTATTACCAGAGGAAATACTAGCCAAATCAAAGGCATTCACTGCATTTTTTTTTCAAGGTCAAAGCAAACAACTCAAGTGGAGTTTCATCTATTCTTTGTGCCTAGAAAGAGTGAACTTTGCGAAAAGCATTTGAATAACAGAGGGGTGCTGAATAACTTGTCTATCCAGGAGTTCAAATGTGACATATTTCCTTTTGAAAGTGACGTCATGTCATTGGAACTACAGAATGACTTTAGGTAATTATTTTATCACAGTAAATATTATCAAACAATGATTATTTATGTTAATGTCATTAGTTTGAGTATTGTATTAATTTATGGAAAAATAATTAATTGATTTGAAAAATGTTATCACATTGTGAAATTATTATTGACTAGAGGTGACCCATGGTTT
Source organism: Mycalesis mineus (assembly GCA_034621355.1). Lineage (NCBI taxonomy): Eukaryota > Metazoa > Arthropoda > Insecta > Lepidoptera > Nymphalidae > Mycalesis > Mycalesis mineus. The sequence continues at coordinate 10,611,948 of CM067888.1, forward strand.
CACCTGCATTGTTCTTTTTCCTGTGGTGATTTCAGGATTAATAAGGATGTGGCCTATCTGGTATTTTGATATGTAAGCTATATATTGTGAAGTTTTATCAAAATCCATTCAGTATTTTTTTAACAAATATTCATTTAAGATTAACAATCTGAAAATAATGGATGTTTTCCATCTGGGTATTTATCTATATATTATAAGTATTTATGTATAATATATATAAAAATATCATCAGTTATCATAGCACCCATAACACAAGCTACTTACAAGTACGCTTGGGGCTATATAGCGATGTGTGTAATTGTCCTATAATATTTATTTATTTATTTATATTTATAAATTTGCCTCTATAAGTAAAGTATTTAAAACAAGTAGTTGACATTATGTTTAATGTTTCAATTATACATATTTAGTTTTCAATTCATAATAAATACTATGCTGGTTTGATTCATTAGCATAGAGAATAGTAGATTTTCCTTCCGCCATTTTCTTAGTTTTTAGTTATAGGACAATTTTTACATTTTAGAGAAAATTACTTGGAAGGGGACCCAACATGCCTGTATAATGCAGCACAAGCACTGAGAACTATACAGCAACTTTATGGAATAATTCCACGTGTTTATGGCAAAGGGAATGCTGCTAAACAAGTATGTCATTAGTTTTATGTTAGTGCCTGATAGTTTAGGTTCAAAAATTTGACAGAAAACACATCATGTTCAAACTCTAGCTTTGTTTTAACCCCAATACAAAATGAGAAACTACAAGGATAATATGCCTGTACGTCTGTATACAAAAATTGTTACCATTTCAGGTATGGGATCTTCTCTGTCGGTTGAACAAAGAAGAGCATGGTCCTCGAGGAGCCACTACATCTTGTATAGACCAGCTGCTGCTGTTGGATCGAGCCATCGACTTCACCAGTGTCATGTCTACGCAACTCACATATGAAGGACTTATTGGTAAGTACAATAAATACTGACAGATATTCCTCTCGGTTAAACAAAGAAGAGAAACCATCACCAGGGCTTGTCTGGAACACGACGAGACACCGATACACGTTATGCTCAGTTGCAGAGGAGTATCGGAACAACGTGCAACATGCATTGGCTCCAAAGCGACACTCCAAGAGGCAATCGGCGACCTGGGCGGCCTGCTAAGCTACTGGAGCGAGCTCGGCTGGCTGGAGTGAGTCAGCGGGTGCCTACAACAGGGGACCCACGTACAACGGCCACCATGTTAGCCAAGTGCGGAAAACACCCAGGAAGAAGAAGACCTTCACCAGAAAAGGCCATTTCTAAAAATATTTATTAGTCGTAATTGGTTGAATTAAATTTTAATGATGTCAATCAAGGGGAACAAATAGTTCATTATAGAACTTCAAAAAGCTTTAGAAATCTCAGCTGAAGGTATTTTGGTAAATTTAAATTAATCTAAGTTTATTATATTTTTTTTTATCGACTACAAGTTGGCCCTTGACTGCTATCACACCTGATGTTAAGTGATGATGCAATCTAAGCAGGTGGAAGCGGGTATACCCCTACCACTTGTACCGCGTATAAACTAACCACATAGCCATTTTTGGTTAGTTCATTAGTAAGGTTATAGTATTTATTCACTTTGAATACAGTGGGATGTTTGAATCCACACTCAACCTATCGGTTGATTTCTTTGGAAAAAAGAAAGGTCTACACGTAATACATCGTACCGGAACGCTAAGTTAGTTTCGCTTGGCGTACGTCAACCCTTTGAGCCCTAGCTACTGAAAGGCTTATGGGTATGATTTCTAGTACTCTGTAACTGTCCAGGAGCACCTTGCATCCTACCAATAAGAGCCTCGTGCCCCACCAGCCAGACCGGCAAAGACAAATTTCAATAAGGCACAAACTGCTTTACTACGTAAAATAAAGGTTCCCTAAACTTTATTTAAAAATCTTACTTTTTAGTGATTTATCGCCACGTATCGTACTCGTACTATACTGTCATAGTATATTATACGGCACTAGTAGCCAAAAAGCTACCGATACCGAGACAAAAACCCTAATCGCTGTAAGCGTGCCTCCAAAATTTTAAGAGTTCCTTCAATTTCCTCATCAGATCCTAACATGATGACAATGGGACCTTGTCCTTCCACCTTGGAAGTATGCCCTTTCTAATAAAAAAAGAATTATCAAAATCGGACAACTCTGTAAAAAGTTATGCGTGGTCATACATTAAAAAAAAAATATCTCGACGGTTAAAAAGGTCAGCTGAAGGTATTTTGGTAAATTTAAATTAAGCTAAGTTTATTATATCTTCTGGAGGACAGACATAGCGAATCTAACTTATGTCCAGGTCATTTATCGATGTGTATTGGAGACTACAGACAATTTATAACTCAGATTTTGTAATAAACAAAGAAAACTACATGTTAAGTTGATCAATAGAACATTGTAAAGTCAACAAAGTTTCGGAGAGAAACGTACGTAAAGGTTTTTCTGTCAGATCATGGTGATTTTGTGTTTGTCAGTTTTTCACGGAAAATAGGAAAACAAACTTATTACAATTTAAACATTTTGTCGTATCGCAGACGAACTGTACGGCATAAAGAGCTCGACGGCGACATTCCCCGGCCACAAGTTCGTGTCTCCGGACGACGCTAGTCCTGAGGTGACCGCCACGGAGCGGAAGCGCATCATACTCAACTCCGGCGAGGAGCTGTTCGCTGAACTGAGGGACTGTAACTTCACCACAGTTCGTATACATTTCGGTTAGGTTACACAATATCTACTGTCCGAGTCTGTCTGAAAGTGTTTTGACCCATAAAACATTTTTTCAAATAGGTGGGAGCGGCATTGTCAAAAAAGGCCCGCGTAATCAAGACCCAGTTAGACGAACGGCACAACGACAAGTCGGTGCAAGAGATCAAACAGTTTGTATCGCGCCTGCCGCAAATGTTGGCCAACAAACAGTCGCTGGCCACGCACATGGCCATTGCTGAATATATTAAAGAGGTTTGTTATTATATTCTTGCAATTCAGATGTGATATAAATGCGTGTTTCCACTGTCGTGCGGAATAATTTACCATTGGACGACAGACGCCTCTAGCTGTTACGTCATAACAACAATTCGTCGAAATTTTTTATCGTTGTGGAGACAGACGCAATAAGGATTTACCCATAAATTGTGCAACGATTTTTTATCGTTTTACGACTGTCATTCTAGCTCCCATTAACACGAAAATCTGTCGTCACGGCAAAACACAAGTCCTGCTGTCCTATATAAATACTATTTGTATCACTAATTTGTGACTTTAAGTGAATACATACGTGATTTTAACATACTTTTTTTTTTAAAATATTTCAGATTACAGACACATTTGATTTCCATGATACTATCCAGTGTGAGGAGGACTTTTTAAATTGCATCGATAATGAAAAAGCCTGTCCATTTATTGAAGATCTTATAGCCACCAGACAACCGTTGATTAAGGTAAAGTTAATAAACTACTCGTAGCTGACAATTTCTTGCAGTTGCAAATTTTTTATACAAAATTATTTTTAAGTTACGACAAAGTTCGCATAATGACTTTACGATTAATTATTCAACATATCCCGTGAGCTCAGGTTTCAGAATGAAACATACTTTGAGGTATTATTATTGGATCTGGCTATCTTTGTCAGGGACAAAGTTTCGTCAATTTTTGACAGAAATCAGGAAACAAATCATAAACTACTAGCGGCCCGCACCAGCTTCGCATGGGTGCAATGCTAGTACCAACGATGGCGCACACGCACGCCCCGCGCGGCCCCCAAAATCTTACATATCTTGGAAAATATACACTTAAATTACATGCTGTAAAAGACAATAGTGATCTATATTGAATGCACAAAGTATTTAAGATACTTAATTGGATAAGGATTAATACAATATTGCTTAAAATCACTTCGTGAAAAAGCCATTACTTTTGGTTGAAATTATAAGATAACAAAATTGTTATTTTGGGTTATCCCTAAGAGATAGACATATACCATTTTTGTTGAACTTTTTAAGTTGTGCAATACTGTAGAACACTTTTTATTTTGATATATCTCGTACGGTTTAGCCAGCGTTTGCAATTTAAACGCAAAAATGCGTTAATTTATGACATCACATCAGAAATCTCAAAAATTATCAGTTTTTGTCTGCTACATTGTGCATGTTTTATACACATAAAACTCGATCTGATAAAAAAAAAACCGCATGCGTAGTTTCAAAGATTTTATTCTGTGTAATAATTTATATTTAGTACTCTTTATAATCTTGCAATTTGAAGAAAGTTTATTTTGGTCTAGATATTGCGACTCATCTGCCTTCAATGTGTGACGGGGTCCGGTCTGAAGCCCAAAGTGCTGGAGTACTACAAGCGCGAACTGGTCCAGGTGTTCGGACTCAACACCTGGCTGTCGCTGTGCAACCTGGAGAAGTGCTTCCTGCTGCGCCCGCAGACCGGCATCCGACAATATGCCGTACTCAGGAAGGTAACTTGACTATGAACAAACCCTGGTCACTGGGGCAATCTGAAGGTATAAGACTAATTATTTATTACTGATATATACTATAAGGGAAACTTAAAAGAAAATTTATTTTTATTTTCAGACTTTACACCTAACTATGGACGATTCTGACGCTAATTCGAAGGAAAAGAGCTATTTATCATGCAAATATGTACCTCTGACTGTCAGACTTAGTGAACACATCGCCAAAAATAAAGGATGGGCCGGTAAGTCGACTTCATTTTTTTAATAATATATAAATATTTTATTGTAGTCCTTATGACCTTTGGAATTTGTAAATTTATTTTGTAAATACCTAAATCAAAGAAAAATCCTAAAAATTGTGTACTTTTATAGATTTTAAAAGACTTATCATTAGACAGGATTAAAAAAAATTAAAATGTGGGTTGGTGACTGGCCACTGCCCATAGAATAATCTTCAAACTAAGTGGTGCCAGTCCTAGTAGTGCAGTGCATAGTAGAGTGTCAATGAAGTCAGTTCTGTCCAGTGATCCTTGATGATTTATATGTATATAAGCATACTTAAACAAAAATACTTTTGACGTGACAACGTCTTATAATTCGATAGAACCGGCTGCACGCACGAAAAAACATGACGTCATGCGTTGTTACCTCGCTTTGAGGCGTTCCATGTAAGGCTTGAAGTGCAAGCGAGAGCGCGGCCACGAGCGACAAAGAAGCACAATCGGCCTTTGCGTTCGGCAGTTGCATAAATTTAACATATAAATTTATAAAATCAAAATCAATTATTTTATTAATTTAAATTAATATTTATAAAAATATACTTAAATTAAAAATTTTAATAACCAATTAAATGCTACTATTCCATCAGTATTTTCTTAAGACATTGTCACGTTCAACTATCGTCAGTAAACCGACTTTACAGACCACCAATTTTTTCTTAAAGTGAAATTTTCTTTTACAGGTATATCAGATGTATTAGGCAATCTCCCCGGACCATCGTTAGAAGAGCTTCAAAGCCTTCAGCCTCGTATGGCGCGACGCAATTCAATATCCAGTGAAAATTCGTCCTCCATGGAAACACCGAGGGTAGTTCTGGTTTTCTTCATCGGAGGCTGTACATACCACGAAATCTCTGCGTTAAGGAGTCTCAGCCAACAAGAAGATTCTAATGTAGAGTTTGTGATACTTACCACTAAGTTAATCAATGGCAACAGTTTTCTTGAAACCCTTTTGGAGACTGAATAAAAAGTTTGCCATGTACCATGTATAGGCAACTGAGCCGCAGCAGCGCGATATATAACGATGGAGGGTCTACACCCATATTCTGTTACTATATTTTTTTTACTTAACATGTGACTATTGAATTCATATCTCTCTATAGCGATACTATATATAAATTAGATACTGTGTGCCTAGTGTGAGTTTGTTACCGATCGAGTGCGTAAAAACGTAACGCAAATTTATATGGAATTGAAGCAGCGCCATCTAGTTATAGCGAGAGTGAACGCTTTTTTTGTCTATACAATCGAGTGGTTACGTTTTTACACAGTCGCTCGGTGAAAACTCGCACTTGCCCCACTGAATAGAGTGGCTGGTGTCAGTTGTTAATAAAATCATTGACTAAAACATTGAATGAAACCCCAAATAGAATACAATAGAACAAAAAACATAACAATAGTGCCCACAATGCAGTAGCTAGTGGGTTCTGTAGTATGCTATAAAAAAATAGGTTAATAATGATTATAACTTCTGTATGCATGATTGAGGTCTCTGTCAATCTTAATTATAAGACAGTAGTCCAATAATATTTATAATTCCAAAGATAAATTAAATGGTTTATCAACTTGTGTTTACCTCCGAGTTCAAGCGTGATATTTCAAAAAGTCATTATTTTTTTTTACAAGCGTGATAATTCAAAAAGTCATTAAAAGTTCTGGTATTTATCGATAGATGGAAAAAGTATTTTTTTTAAGCGTGATATTATAAAAGTCATTAATTTAAAAAAAATGACTTTTTGAAATATCACGCCGAACCCGTGTCTCTATCTGGCAATCCGGGCACTTGAGCGCCTTATCGCTAAGCCACGTTCCCCGATGACGTCGTTGCCGAAATTGTGCTTTTGATATTATGCTTTTGACACGCTCAAGGCCCGCGATAAAAGCAAGATACAATAGCTTAAAAAAATGTTTAACTATTTCTCTTGAATAACTTTTGAGTTATTGTTCCTAATTTCAATACTTTATCACTAAAATTCCAAAAACTGTTTAAGTGTATATTATCTGATGATGATTAGGCCTATGATCCCTTATCATTCCAGGATCAGTATTTAGACTTACAGTTCAGTGGTTCTGGACTGATGCCAATGAACTGCTCCTTATTCTGTAACTATGTTTTTAATAGTTGACATGTGACAATCAAATTCTTCTTTGTCACTCCATCTAACGCAATACTATAGATAGAGATTGGGAGATGATATTCTATCTCTCTTTGTCTATAGATATTTATCTTTATATTATATCGCACTCGTAAGAAGTGAAACTAACTAACTTATCAACATTCAAGTATTAGAAAAAATTGATACCATAATTACACCACGTGTTAGTGTATTGAAAAATACTGAGATTAATTTTAAATAACGTGGAAAAATAATTAGAAATTCACTGGAATTAGAATTAAAATAAACCCTTTGATTTTGCTGATCACTTCAATATAACATATATATATATTTATGACGTCACTTCCATAAGTCAAAGATGGCGCGTAATGAAAAAATGTTACACTAAATTTTTTTCCAACCCCGATAAAGAAGTTTCACTTCAAAAAACAGACAAAGAATATTGTCGCATGTCAACTAATAAATACATAGTTAGAGAATAGGGGAGCCGAACCACTGTAATAGTAATATCAATGATGTTTAATTAAAACTATAATCAGAAAGTGTAATATATATGTATAATTTATAGAAATATCAATACATGTTTTAAAGGATATGTTGACTTTTATTTCTCTACATGAAACAATCATAATTTAGTATCCTTTAAATGAAAATAAAAACAAAACAAACCATTAGTCTTGGTTTATTAAAATTTAATATTATTTAACTTGCATATAATATAAATTTTAATTTGATCAGTTTTAAATAAACTTACAAAAATCTTGCACGCTTAATGTCTATATATTACATTATTAAAGCTTCAGCGTAATAAAAATAATCTTTTCCGTTCACCGACATGATTGTGGGCAAGTCTTGACTACTCTCATAAATATTCATTACTTGTGTATGTGATGTTTGATTTCTTTGGTGGTGCGATATGGACACCATATTCCATAGCTAAATCTAATAACTTCACATTGTCATAACCAACCTTGTCTTTATATTTTTTGATCATGTGAGTCATCACTGTTTCTAAAATGAACTTAAAATTCTTCTGTGCATATGTAGAATCATTACCCGTTTTGTATTTAAGACGAGAACTAAATATAGCACATATACATTCGTCGACGACATCCATCATGTCCTTTGTAACAATTTCCAGGCCAACATTCTGCACAGTTATAACAGATTGTGCAAACCATATAGTACTACTCGATAAATCCACCCACGTTTCATTTATTACATACCTAACTAAGATAAGGCCCAAATTTTCCATTTGTGATAAGAATTTGTTTACTCCTGCTTTGGTGTGCATATTGACGGGAGTCCATTTGTCTTCTGTGACTTTAGTTTTCATGGAATCTACAATCTTCTCCTTGTACTCTCTTAAAGCTTTTATAATTGGCGATCTCAAACAGCTGTTCATTTGAAACCTTAAATCTAGCCCAAACTCGCAAAAAAGCGTACATTGTTCTCTTAAACTCTGAACACACTCTAATATAGAATCTAATGCACACTGTGGTGTAAATACTTGCTTTATAATTTGACTCATCAGTATTCTAAGTTGCATGCTAGCCCACACTACGAAGGCGCTTAATTTATTGTTAGGAAATAATGAAATAAACTCTGTTAAGGCATCGCTTAGGGAGCAGAAGAATACTTCCCCCACTTGTTTTACATAACTGTAAATGGAACCCTCCAACTGAACTGCTTTGACGTGTGCCTTGACTGTGTGATTGCAGATGTCAAGGAACAGTTCACAAGCCTGACTAGTCATATTGAATTTATTGAGAATGAGTACAGGGTGACGCGACGATCTTAAACCTCCTCTAGGACTCCAATTGTGAGTGACGTCGAGTTCCTTTAGTAATATCTCAGTTAAGACTTTCTGCTTTTGTTCAATCTTTTTTAATATTTCAGTCCTCTGTGGGTGAGTTACAAATTCTTCTGTATTTAATGTCCTCTGTGCCTTTATCATTAAATCATAAGTTTTTTGGAAATGCCTCTCTACTATGAAGACATCTAATTCCTCAGTGACATCGGCTAGCCAATCGGGCAGTGGTGCAATTTGTGGAGATGGCAACTCCTCAACTGAAAGACTAGGAGACTCCAATGACTCATGCTTTAGTTTATCCTGAGAATCCTTCTTCTTTTGTTTTAAATTTTCTTTCTCAATGTGCATCTTTTTAGCTACATCAAACTTATCGAGCCAGTCTTTTTTTATTGTTAAACTATTACATTGAAACACCCTAGTATCAGGGAATGCTAGCACTTTGAACGCCTGCTTAACAGTACCTAAGTCACGCACATTCACTACTGCTAAAGTACTAATGGGGTAACTAGTTTGAAACTTGTATCTCATTGGTCCCCGTCGATTCGATATCCACGAGGTCAGCATAAGGCAGTCATTGAACAAATATACATGCATTCTTTGTAAGGCTGTGTTTTCTTCGGCGTCGATCTCTAGTAAGTCGCCTTCGTGTAATAAATGTCTTTCAGGAACATCCAGCAAATTCATACAGCTCTCAACTTTTTCTGATATTGAATTGAGTTTATTCTTGCGCTCCTCCTCAAGTCTTTCGGCCTCTAAGTCATGATTATCGAGTGACTCGCGAGACAAGGTATTTTCGTTGCCTAAAACTGAAGCTTGTGATAAAGTCGTAAGAACCATTCGTTGATCGCTTAACAAGTGAGACAACTTGTACATCTCTGTTTCTAAGTGGGATATTTCTGTAGCGGTCTCGATAAACTGCATGTAGTTCTCGTACACATTTTTCTTGAGGGCACTCGCGGTTTCTTCGGCTAAACTTTGGATTTTCTCCTTCTGTTGGGCTAGCTCCTCCCCTCCGACGCACGACTTCGCTAATTCTTTTACGTACCGCTCGGGTACGAATTCTGGTACCGCGAACTTCTCCATGTTAATATCAGACATGGTTTGGCATATATATTTACAATTTCGATAGTTATTTTACAATAAATAACACAGTTTCTCACATCATTCGTTAATCGAACGACAGGATGTATCAATCAACCCATCAAATGTCAAATTACCGTTTCGTTTCTGCAAACTTCAATTTTATCAACTGTCACATAGCTAATGTCAATAACTGTTTACGAATTAAAATGTCTATGGTCTAATAGTCCAGTAAAATTAAATCTCAATCAATTTAAGTTATAACTTTAATTGTGATTCAGCATTTTGTATATTTCGTAGTAATTTTATTTAGTAAGAATCTTATATAAACTAAAACAAAGTATAAATGTTGTAATGTTCACAAACCGGCAGGTGTAGAAGATCTTTTTGATTAGTACCCGTAGGTACAATATTACTTACATAAATTCTAGTAATCTTAATATCTTCCTTCTTATCTAGTGATTATTAAATAAATTGTTTAGATAAGGACTTAAGTTTAGTTGTATAAATGATGACGTAAACGCAAGCATATGAATTAAATGATTTTTTAAAATACAAAAAGTTCTATAACTTTTAAAATATAAAAGATAGATATATGCTGTCGCGGACTTTTTTGTAGAACTTTTTAAGATACATAAAGTCCCATACATTGCTTCCAATTATTCCCAATAGTTAAGGCAGCGCACGCGCATAAAGCTGATTTAACATATTTTTGCAATCCGACTTGCGTGACAAAAACTGTGTTAACTCGGTTAATATATACAATACAAATATAAAATATAGCCTATGACACTCACCGATAACGTAGCATTCTACTGGTGAAAGAATTTTTTAAATCAGATCAGTAATTGCGAAGATTAGCCCCGACAGATCTTTATTTACAAACTTACAAACTTTATCTCTTTATAATATTAGTATAGACTATAGACTACACATGGCAAGGCGAAAGCGACATAAAAGTGACGTCGTTTAAAGATTTTTTATCTTCCATGTGGTCGTATAGAAACCGAGAGAGGGATTGTATCCTACTCCTAACAAGTTAACATGTATCCAGAACATTACAGTATTCCAATTTTTTTTCTAAAAGTTTTGTTATCGATAAAGTTAGGTACATTATTATATGACAGAACATATGCCAAAATTGATCTGATTTTGAAACTTTAGATTTGAAATAGAAACTCTATTTCAAATCTAAAGGTCTTTGATTAAATATAAAGAGGTTTAGGTAGATAGAAAAATAATAAAAAGGTTGCGATTGTAAAAAAAGTTTATTTAATACGCATCGATTAGATCGATCCAATGTTAGAGAAAAATTGTATTCGTTTACATGAAAGTAAATGCATTTACGTCCATGTTCGAGTCAAGTCGTTCTAGAACGAAGGATCAATTCGCAAATTCTTATGTTTTTATGCTAAAATATTAATTTGTTATTTTATTTTAATGTTCTCTATTCTGTTTTCTTAGGGCTGTCATCAACGGGGGCAGTGACTTTCGTTGGCTCTTTGAGATCAGTGGCGAGTTTTGTTGGCTCTTTAGGAGGCTCTTCCGCTTCTGTGAAGTTCCCGTTACGTTTGTATCTGTAGTAGCGGGTGGAGACTGCTTCTGAGTGAGACTGGTAGCAGCTTACGAGGGCGTCTCCGTGGTGGTCTGCGAATTGCACATTTCACTATTATTTTTTTCATTTTAACTAAGTACGAAGTTTACTCTTTAGACCTGGTTATTTATCTAAATGATTTCCATTCAAATATTATCTCTAATTGGGAAAAATGGGTTTGGAATCAAATAAATAGGAAGGCTCCGAGTTTCCCCAAAGGATCCATTTTTAATTCTGAGAATTTACCGGAACGTGCGGAACCGCTTGCGTCCCTTGCACTTTGGTATAACAGTTTGATAGTTACCTCCCGGACAAGTGCAGACGGCGATGTGCCGGCGCGCCATGCACACGGCGCCGGCACCGCACTGCGTGTTGCCAAGACACGGGTCCACGCACTCGTAGCCGACGCACGCCAAGTGGTCTGGGCACTGGGAGTCCAGCTCGCATTGACCCTGATGTAAGAATACACCGTTTAATATAGCCGTAAAATAGATACAAATAATTTCTGCTTACTTAGAGATGGTAAGCAGAAATTATCTGTGTACCTACTTAAATTATTTTTTACATCAAGCGGCATTGTTGTGCTTCATAAAATTCCAAGTCGTTTTAGAATGCCCAGTAGGCATCCGAGACTGATTCATTTAACTGGGAGACAACTTTCGAAACGTCCTCCAACTCTCACCAGAGACGCCTTTATAGTCATTAATCGCCCTTCATATCTCTGTAGCCTCAACTCAACTCTATTAGAGGATCTGCTCAAACATCACTGTGTCGCTAAGTCCTCTTGAGTATGCCAAAGTCACTCAATAAAAAGGTGCAATGTTGAAATACCTTTTCACAAGCTACGAGCGCGTTGCCGCGGTATCCGGTAGGGCAGGTGCACACGGGGCGTTCAGCGCCGGTGCGGTCGTGGCCCGGCGTGCACTTAGCGTTGGCACCGCATGGGTTGGGCTCGCAGAGGTCACCTGCAGAATGATGAATCTCCATTTAAGAGCAAAGTGACAAACATGAACAAAGAAATCTAAATGAAGAGGCAATAAATAGATTATATGGTAGGTACGCATAAACTTGTCAGCTCGATGACGACAGACGACTTATGAATCTCGATAATTCAATAAAAACATATGTATCTCGAATAGATGATCGCTGTATAACTTTAAAATTAATGAAGTTTAAACTTCTTTCTTGTAGTATTGTGATATTACATTCAATAACATCCGGTTAGGTTGAATACAATTTTTTTTATAATTATGAACTACCTTTATTAAGAACCTCGTTATCGCCCTCGCTATCAAACAAGGCCGACCACTGAACTTAATAAATACGATGAATCACAATAAAATATGTGCAATTTAATACTCACGCGCTTCGAAAGGCCTGCAGAAGGAGAACGGATCACCGGTGTGGGTCTTAGGGCAGGAGCACACGGGTGTCAAACCGCGCAGGTTGCAGTCAGCGTTCACGCCGCAAGCGTTGGTGCAAGGGTTGATACATGCGTTGTAGACGCACGCCGGCTTGTAGCTCGGACACTCGCTGTCAGATGTGCACTCGGCTGAGCAGATGCGGTAAGGATCGCCGTGGTAGCCCTAAAATAATTATGAAACATTTGAGAAACACCTATTTAACGGACAGTGAAAGGGGATGTCTCATTTTATATTGGACCTTGACCGCTCGATAAACATGATGAGATGTCGTGATAGGTCTTTAATGTTCGTCTCAGTTGTGAGAGTAGCATAGGATTGCATCATGAGATCTGGATTTGTTGAAAAAACTCTTTCATAATCTGTCTAACTCATTATGAGGAGGATAAATACCATGTTTTAAATTTTTTGTTGAAAAAATGTTTCATAGACTATTAAACTCATGATGATGGACATAAACTACGCGTATTAAAGCAGATCATTCATTTTGGGACTTTTCTGAAAGTGCTGGTTAGTAAATTATAGCATAATATATCGCTAGCCATTTGCAGTTAATATGTCAGAAAAGTTATAATATTGCACCGAGCCAAGTTCTAAAGGATTAATGATTTTCACATATTTTATTGATCCTTGGATATTTAACCAGACAAAATTTCAAATTATCGAATGTGTCACAAAATAAACGATCACAAGCTTTAAACGCCTTTGATTTTAAAATAATAAATAATAATACTATCAGAATTATCCGGAAAAGAGTTGTAAATGACGGAAACAACGTTGAAAAATTAGTTGGAAAAGTGGGTAGGAAAGCAAATTATTTTACTCTAGAAAGAAAAATATCTTACTCTAGGACACTTGCAGATGGCGCGGTGGGCAGACACAGTTTCGCAGTCAGCGTTGACGCCGCAGTCACTGCAGGGACTCACGCACTTGAAGTCGCGACACGACTGCTGCGCGCCGCAGTCGCTGTCGGAGTCGCATTCGTGTCTGCAGCCTGACAGCGGACTACCCTACAGATGAAAAAGGATTATTCCAAAAACTATTTAACCATAAGACTTTTTATCACTACCATCATATATTGATCATTAATAGAGTCAAACGTCCGCTTAGGCTTGAACTGGGATCCACAACCACAATTTTACGAACGATTATCTCAGGACTTCCTCATTAAAAATAAAAAGAAATCTAAACTCACTCTGTATCCAGGAAGACAAGTGCAGATAGCTTGGTTGTTGGAGACGTGGCATTTAGTGTTCTGACCGCATGGAGACGGGTGGCAAGCTTCCTCTGCAAATTCAATTGAATTATGAAGAACTTATTGACGCAAATAAGTTACGCTACATGTAGCCACAAAATTGGACTCAAAACCTAAAGTTATCGGACCAGTATAATTCAAACGATTTCAAATATGCAGATGATAGAATTGCGATCGTATAAGTTCTAGAGCTATTAATTTCTACGCTAATAACAATATTATATTTATTTAAAACATAGAACCAACGTACAGCCATAATTTCGTTATGGCAAAAATATTTAGGATCTCCGGCGTGTGCGACTGCTAAAGCGGACGCATTTAGTTCAATTCAAATGTAAGTAGACGCGCGTGTGGTCACTAGAAACGTACGATCGTATTTGATCGCTGTTAACACTTCGCTATTCCTTTTGTAACAATATTAGATTTATTTATAAAAATTAAATATAAACAGTATGTTATATCTATATTTGTATCTATATTTCTTGTAGATATAAGCAATGGCAAAATATTTCGGATCTCTGTCCTTTGCGGCACAACGAAAAGTACTAAGCAGGCGTATGTAGTGTCTTCAAATCACAGTATGTCTGTGTCGTCACTATAAATACAACCTCTATACTTTTATTATTTACATTTAATTATTTTTACACATTTTATGTCTAAATCAGAGTGCAAAAAAATAAATTTAAATTCTAATATTTTGATTAGTGTAAAATACCCATTTTTTTAAGCGAACTTGATAGTGAAAGAAGGTAGTTGTATTACTTACCAGGATCTGCAATTCTGCAGGATGAGAAAGGATTTCCGGTGTAACCAGGTGGGCAAGTGCAGACTGGAACGTGTTGACGGACCTTGGAATTAAAATTTTTTTCATCATTTGACTTCCAAATACGTAGAAAAGTATAGCTTTCTTGCTTCCAATCACAAGGTTTGGGTCAGACTTTTAACTTATGAGGTTTTCTGTGTCTGTGTGTCTTTTAAGAGCCCGGAGTAGAGATGCTGGTGATGTTACACCCAGAAAGCATGTTAAGCTGTCGGTCTCAATCATTAACATCTAATAGTGATCCCTAAACCTTTTTAAAAAATTTTCACATACAAGTTGCCCCTAAAGTGACTGGCGATCATACCTTATGCTTCAATTAAGATGTAAGGGCTGACCGTATAGGAGTACAATGAAAATGAACATCATTCGCTTTCATCACATGACATTGTTCCACAAGCTCCTTCACAAGGATTGATGCAATGTTGGTTGACGCACGATTGATGAGCGCGACATTCACTGTTGTCTGTGAAATTAAAAGTGATATTTAGATTTTTTAATTATTTATTAAAACTCAAAAGAATGTTGTCCTTTGAATCTGTTTAAAAACCCAGGTCCTCCGTCTTAAAAAAAAATTGGTTGTCTTATCTCAGTTTCATAGTTGAACGTGACAATCCCTAAGAAAATACGGATGGATGGTAGCATTTAATTGGTTATGAAAATTTTTAATTTAAGTATATTTTTATAAATATTAATTTAAATCAATAAAATAAATGATTTTGGTTTTATAAATTGATATTTTAAATCATAAATATATTAATTTTTAATTTGGCATAATATATTCCACAAGCTCCTTCACAAGGATTGATGCAATGTTGGTTGACGCACGATTGATGAGCGCGGCATTCACTGTTGTCTGTGCAATTAAAAGTGATATTTAGATTTTTTAATTATTTATTTATTTTTAAACCGATCCAAAGGACAACGTCGCCCAGATCCTTGTTGTCTCTACAATGTTCAATTTATTCTAGAGTCCTTCGCTTAGTTTAGTTCGCAGTTAAAAATTGTATAGCCAATATCTACTGAAGGTTTTGAATTGAAACGTACTCGTACATAAAAGACGTTTTTCAGACTATCTAGGCGACCAGGTGCACAAAATTTGGTCGTCCAAGATAGAATGGCCTGTTTTCGAATAAATTGATACCTACTAAAGTAACTAAATGTCACGTTGGTCTAGTGGTTAACCTATCTGGCTTCGATCACGAGGTCCTGGGTTCAAATCCTGGGTCGGGTCACGGAATAGTTCTGGGCTTTTTCATTATTCTATGAAATTCTCAGTACATTCCAAGCACGTTAAGCCCTCGGTCCCGGTCACAGTAATCAACATCTGATAGTGATCGTTAAACAATGAAACATTATCGGTTCGTTGCCACTAGTACCATCAACACTTCCATGATGGAACTATTGATGATTTTTTAAATCACTAGTTCCATTTTAAAAGGAATACGAAGTCAATGGAACTAATGTTGAATCACTAGTTTCACATTATTATCTTAGGCACTTTACGACATTTGCAAAATTTTTTAAGGGTGCAAAAACACTATAGTTAGAAACACTTAGGTTTTATAACCTATAAATTTAGGGTCTACCCTCCATGTAGTAGACCTTTCATAGGCTGATAATGATGATGATGATGAAAATAACTAAAACTTACCAACACATTCGATCTTGACACATTGCGACAGTGGGTCGCCAGAGTATCCCGGCAAGCAGGCGCACACTGGTCTGACACTGCCGTGAGTACAGTGAGCTCCAACACCGCAAGTGCTGGGACCGCAACGGACCTGATCGTCTGAGATAGAGCGGCCGTGCTCGAATAGGTTGCGGCCAATGTAACCTCGGGCGTTGTAGTTGTAGTAACGTTGGCCTGCAGAGAGATTGAGAGATTGAGGTGGGTTATTTAATAAAATAATAGAAAAAATACTATTGCCTAAACTAAAAATTGGTATGTCTGTAAAGTCTGTTTACTGACGATAGTTGAACGTGACAATGTCTTAAGAAAATACTGATGGAATGGTAGCATTTAACTGGTTATTAAAATTTTTAATTTAAGTATATTTTTATAAATATTAATTTAAATTAATAAAATAATTGATTTTGATTTTATAAATTTATATTTTAAATTTATAATAAATATATTAATTTTTAATTTAAAATTAATATATTTAATAATTATATTTAATAGACGGATGTGGAACGCTGCCGAACGCAAAGGCCGATTGTGCTTCTTTGTCGCTCGTTCTGCGCTCTCGCTTGCACTTCAAGCTGTTTACCTCGCTTTGAGGCGTTACATGCCTCAAAGCGAGGTAACGAGATAGACGTCATGTTTTTTCGTGCGTGCAGCCGGCTCTATCGAATTATAAGACGTTGTCACGTCAAAAATAAAAATGTTTGAATGGGAACACAACCATCAATTTTCTTATATTCTTTCGTTTTCCACAACATTCGTTTTATTTTTTTTCTGACCTACATAAAAATGGATATGAACAAACTACAGACAGCTAATCTAGATCTTTAAAGTAAAATATACAGAACCTAAGGAATTATAATAGGGAAGCTGATGACTTATTTTTTAAATTCAAAAGAAAAAAAATAACTAAGTAGATACATATTTTACAAAACTACCAAGACAAGAGTTATTTATGAAATAGAAACATATCGTAGGTCGATAAACATACTATCAGAAAGTGGATGGAATAGGACAGGATAACAAAAACATGGCTTCCATTGTTTTAAAAACCTTCGCAAGTAAATCGTTTACATAATCCACGTAAGTTATACATCATGAGACCGTGAGGCGGCGCACACCCGACCCTGACTTCGAGTAGGTATAGCCATATTTGTGTGTAAACGAGTTGTCGCCCACATCGAACCTTTTGTCCTTGCCCACTTGACGGATCTCGGAAGTTTATCGTAACAATGCTTACGTCGTAGATTGTGTGCTTAATGAAATATGTTGCAAAATGATTAATGTTACGCCTTCGAGCCGAACCTACACATGGGATTTTAAAAACTATGAAAAAACTTATTGCAATTTTGTACGTTTACAAAAAATAATCTCTACCAAAAAAGTAGTTCCTCTAAACAAACTACCGAATTAGTTTGGTCATTTTATTTTAGACCGCACCTTGTTCGCAGTTCGCACCAAATTTCTAGTTAGCTATGAAGTTGCGACACGCCGAAATGCGCATGTATAATAACCGCGCTTGTTTGTCCCGTTGATTTTACACTCTGGTCAGATCGCACAAGAAATTAGGCAAGATTTTACGATGTTTGAAATTAAAAGATTGTTTTCATGAAATCACTTTTGCGATTGAAAAAAAATAGGTAAGTTCTTGTATGATGTAAAGACAGGTGTCTCTTACTTCAGCAGTCATAAAAGAAAAAACATGAATGCTAAGTAATGTTTACCACAGTGATCTTTACACGGGGTTATTGAACTGGTGTCTAATTAAGACAAAGTGTAGGTTGATTTAAATCTGTAAGAGCCTAGGAGTTCCGGAATCTACTCTGCAGCAACTACGTGTATGTACCTATTATATTACTGAAAGGAAGGTATGATGTGATGACAATGACTCTACGATAATATTGTGTACTGGCAAGATTTTACAACCACTTTAATCTATACTAATATTATAAAGCTGAAGAGTTCGTTTGTTTGTTTGAACGCGCTTATCTCAGGAACTACTGGTTCGAATTGAAAAAATATTTTTGTGTTGAATAGACCATTTATCGAGGAAGGCTTTAGGCTATATAACCTCACGCTGCAACTATTAGGAGCGAAGAAATAATGGAAAATGTGAAAAAAATAGGAAAAATTATTCATCCTTGAGGGCTTCCGTTGCGTGCGCTGCGAAAACGGTTCAAAATACCAAAAATATATGTACGTATGATAAAATTATTCCTCTTGAAATGATCTAAAAAATGTCCACGACAGTTATGTCTATCTTTTAAGATTAACTCACTAGAACTAGTATTATAATATCGTACAATGTTTAACAAAAATGTAGATCTTTGGTACACGGGACGGAACGAAGGATATTGAGGGGACGAAAGATAGAGAGGGGGAGCGGAAATGAGCACACTTTATATAAAAGTCTGTCTTTAAAATTAGAAGGGTACCTAAGAGGTTTTCACGCGAACGAAGTCGCGGATGTCCGCTGGTTAATTATATAATTTAATTGAAATGATTAGATTGTGTTTTCTTTATCACTCAGCTACCTAAATAAATCCGAATTTAAGTTCATTTTATGTAAGTTTAATTTAAACATATTTGAAAAGACAAAAGTGAGCAGTGAGAGTAACTATAACCACCGTTTAGAAGGAAGCAGATTAGAACTTTTGCCTCATCATCATCATCATCATCATCATTATCAGCCAATAGACGTCCACTGCTGGATATAGGCCTTTTTTAGGGACTTCCAAACACAACGATCCTGAGCCGCATGTGCCCAGCGGCTTCGTTTGATGTAAGTCCAGTTCGAACTACGTGCCCATTGCACTTCAGTGTCTGCGACTCGCGAGCTATAGTCGGTTAATTGCTCTTTTGCGGAGATTCGATCACGCAGAGATACTCCGAGCTGCTCTATCGCCCCTGTGCTCTGAGTCTTCTTATGAAGCCCGCAGTTAGCGACCAAGTCTCGGACAAGTCGAGCTTTTGCCTCATGCTATAGGTATTATAGATATATACCTACCTTTGTAACTAATAATTCAATTTAATACAAACTCACCCTGAACGCCGTAGCTGAAAGCTATAAGCGCCAAAGACGCTAAATATATCATTTTCCCCTCCATCTGGAAAAATAAATATAAACTATAATCTAAAGAAATTACACAAATGTTTTAATTTCAATAAAACTACTTTTTTATATATCTAATTGTTCTATGATAAACAAAATCTATCAAAGGACATCGCATGACAATTGGTTCAGCAATTTTAGATGCAGCGTAGAGCCACATTATGATAATTATTTATCCACAATTCATTGAATATACAAATTTTCTGACTTATCAGCTAAAAATTAAACTGGATATAGTACTACGAATAAGTTAATTGGCCATTCTTGAGTGTCGTAAGAAAAACGAACTTTCTTAAAGAATAATAAGAATATTTTTTTTGATAACAAAAAATAGAACCGACTCAAAGCGCACCAAAGAGTAAAAAATAACTGTGTCATTTAGTTGCTTTAATTTACTTAAAGCATATCTATGAAGTCGGTGCCAGCCAAGTTTAAGGAACATTTATTTTACGTGGTAAAGCCGTTTGTGGATTCTAAATGACACAGTATTTTTTAATGTCCTATTTTTTGTTAAAAAAATTTATTTCTTACTTTTTAGTGATCTATCGCCACGTAACGTACTCGTACTATATTGTCATAGTATATTATAAGGCACTAGTAGCCAAAAAGCTACCGGTACCGAGACAAAAACCGAAATCGCTGTAAGCGTGCCTCCAAAATTTGCAGAGTTCCTTCAATTTCCCCAGGATATCATCATCAGATCCTAACATGATGACAATGGGACCACTTTGGAAGTATGCCCCTTCTAATAAAAAAAGAATGATCAAAATCGGACAACTCTGTAAAAAGTTATGCGTGGTCATACATAAAAAAATATATATACGTGTCGAATTGAGAACCTCCTCCGTTTTTTTTCGTCGGTTAAAAAATAAGTAAAAATCTTGGTATTTATAGATATCATAGTAGGTGGACAACTATAGACTCATTATTCATAACTACATATAGCCCTATTAAATAAAAACGTCGCGAATATAGATTCATAATGGTAACACATATTTGCAATGGTAATTTTGTTTGTGCCTGAATGAATAGAAATAGCTAACACGTGCGTAACTTCGTAAATACAGATTACCTACCTACTAAATAGTTTTTGTCTTTTGAAGGTGACCAGTATTTCTTAGAAATATTCATGGGCGTAAGGGGTCTCGGGAGCGAAGAAATGAAAATCGCGGATATTGGATTTTGACAAAAATATATTAAGTAAAATTCACTCTTCCATACCGTAGTTCTATAGAACTGTTGGGATATTTTCCGTGGTGTCAAATTATATCCCAATAGTTCTATATAGTACTGTAGTATAGTTTTTGCTCTTGACTTTACTTATACCATATAAGTTATAAACTTTATATTATTTTAATTAATATTTCATTTTGTTTTTAACAAAAAAATGTCCCTTGCGACAAAAGCTAAGTTGTTAAAACCAAGTAGTAGTTGTGTCTAAAAAATATTCTCTTATGACACATTTTACCACTTTGAAAGTATCTTTCGCGCAAACTATTCAATTTAGGAAAAAATTATATTAAACACCCACCATTTTAAAGAATTTTTGTGCAATTTAAGCAAAGTTGTATTCGATATAGTATGTTTATAGATTCTCTCAAATTTAAGTGGACATTTATTATTGCAATCAAAAGAGATTCCATGTTAAACTTATAAAAACTAAAGATATTTTATATGTAACGTACAAACAAGATGTTGATAGCGCCATTTCTTAAATTCTGTCCCATTAGTTCTATATAGAACTAATGGGACACTAAGCACTAATATGGTGTATCAACAGTTGTATAGAACTAAAATTAGGGGGTACTACTGGGATGCACCGAACTAAAACTTTATTGTGAAATTAAGGCAAACGCTACCGAATAATTTCTGGACTCTTAGAAAAATATAAAAAAAAATAGCCGTTGAGTTTCTTTGCCGGCTCTTTTTAGCAGATCATCGGCCTTAAGAGCCGGTGGTACAGTCACTACAAATAGTTGAATTTGACGTATCAAAAGTACCTACTAGACAATCGTAGATATCCTTAAGGAACACTGATCACCTTTAAAACATAAGGCTAATAAAATATTCATTCATCATAAGGGATTCTAGGAGGATTCTAGGAGGAATTCAGGTAAGAACTACCGGAAGCTCTTCGCTTACGTTGCTTGCACTTTAGTTAGTATTTAAACAGAAACTTAGGTGGATCATCTTAAAGTTAATTATTTTAGGGTTAATTTGAAAATCTTTAAATTAGTAGGTATGTTTATGACAATAACAATTTATTTTATGTCGTTGGTCTTAAAGAACTTCGTGCCTAATAGGGTAGATTTCCAGAGCGACCTGGGAGGAACACAAGAGGCACAAGCTCAGATGAGCCGTAATGAGAGAGCCCGGGGTCTCTGAATATGCACTGAGGATGGCCACCGAAGGGGTTTTAGGGGGTAAAAATCCCACATAACCCGACCTCTCCCCACAAGAGTTTGGCTATCTTTCAACAAAAAAAAAGGGTAGATTTCCAGTGCCCTCTCGTCCACGGGGAAAAAAAGGTAGCCTATGTGTTATTCTGATATGTAACCTATATTATTTCCAGTGCCATATAAATTAATTAATAAATATTACTTTCGTTTTAAAAAAATTACTTGACGCAATACATAATAAAAATTAATACGCGTCATTAAAATAAATACCTATTTTTCAATGAATTTTAATGAAATAAATCGGTTACATTAAACACAAACTTTGAATGAATGATTACGTCACACGCGCCTTTTGGTTTATACCAAACATTAAAATGTCTCACTTTGTCACTATTTATAAAATGTACATATAAAACTAAAAGATAATATAAAATGGACACTGCAAACACTTACACCGTCCGTCCGTTCGTGTCGCGAAGAGGAAAACGTGCCTTCAACTCATAATGTGTGTCCTTATACCAACCGCCTGCGCCTACGCCTCGCGAATTTGTCTGACTAACCGAAAAAAATCCGCATATTAAAATATTATAACATGTCCGTCAATAATTAATTATCACATTTCCTTATTCATTTTAATAAACTGATGAAGTGATGATCTAATTTTTGATACACTCTTTTGTTACAAAAGTCATAGGTCAAATAGCCCTTTACATATACAATTTTATAACTACAGGTTTAGTTACAAATTATAATTGAACTGGACGGAAACATAAAAAAGAAAATTAGATTTAAAAAAAATTGTTTTCATAACAATTAATCTTGCTAGTTAGCTCAGTAAGTCACTAAATGGTGAGTGTAATTAACATCACATTAAAATAGTCTTCAATATTAACATACATACATAACATCACGCCTTTTTCCTGTAGGGGTAGGCAGAGACCACATCCCTCTACTTGCCACGGTCCTTGCATACCTCCTTCCTAGCTTCTTTTACTCTCATTAATCCTTTCACACAAGTTCATCGGTTTAGGGTACTCTTGACGTGGCCATTATTTAAAATGTCCTGAGTTTGTTCCAGGAACATTCACCTAGGCCTTCCCCTTCCAACATTTCTATTCACTCTCACTTCATAAATTTTTTTTGTTATTCTTCTTTCATCCATTCTCTTTACATGCCCAAACCATCTAAGCATTTCTTTTTCAAATTTAGTACCTACATCTTCTTTTACACCACACTATTATTAACGTACAGAACAATACATTATACTCTCATAGCAAGAATCAAATAGTAGGTAGATAGTATTGTTACGGACGATGCCGTAACAGAGGACTAGGGAAGCAAAAGAAATTTTAGATTGGACACCTCATTTGAATTAAAAGAAAGTGCAATTATGAAAAAGGAAAAAGTAAAAAGAATGTACTTAGATAGATTTAAATAATTTTGTATGAAGAAAATGAATAACATTGTAGAGTTTGCAACGAGCCGTCGAACAATGCAGATAGCAGAAGGAACGTAGGGGATGTACCTTAATGCGAGTTTATGGACGGTGAATCTGAACTCGTCTCCTAGTGTTGTTGAAATGGTCAGGTAATTGTCGCAGTTGATGGAGTTTCTTCAGGTCTAGGAGCACGGGACGGGCATCGCAAAGTGATGCGGTGATTCTTCCTTTGACTAATGAAAGACTGGTCTCCTGCTGTAGTTGTTCTTCCACCCCCGACACTAGGTGGTATACAGTATCTACCTTATGAATAAACCCACCAATGTTATTACTTATAACAATAGCGCTCACCAATGTGCCATCACGGACATCGGCGGCGGATACCTTGATATCTATTTATAAATGACGGCATTCACATTCTACAACCATATCAGGAAAAATCTCGACAACAGAACCTTACTCATAATTCCTAGGTTTATAAACTAGGTCGTATTTAGTTAGAATTCCAAATGCCAACATGGAATTACCATAGACACGGATTACCATCTTCTTGGAATATCGAAACAGGTTTAATTTGAGCGTTTTTTACGTAAAATATAATATTTTACCGTGCGTTTCAAAGTACAGCCTACGTAACGCTGCAATATGCGAGGTGTGGGTACTTACTTATTTATAAAACGGAGGTCCTGGGTTCAATTTCTGACTGGGACAATTAAGATTTTTTGTCACAGGTCTGGGTGTTTTATCAATCTGCAGGACGTAACGCCAAGCGATTTAGCGTTGCGGTACGATATCGTGTAGAAACCGAAAGAGTTTTAACTACCAATTGTAATTGCAGCCGTAAGCTAACTTCTAGTAGTTCTACTGGATAAAAAATAACTACTTAATAGGTATCGGAATCAATCGAATATCGATACAATAATTAGGATTTTTTCAGGTTTACTGATAGGGTTTAAAGACTTTATTTTGGCTGGTGGGAGGCTTGCCACTCTGCCGGCAAAGACGTACTTATCGCTAAGCGATTTAGCGTTCCGGTATGATGTCGTGCAGAACCTGAAAGTAGTGTAGATTTTCATCCTACTCCTAACGAGTTTCCACTTCGATCTTAGATTGCATCATCACTTACCATCAGGTGTGATTGTTCTTCAAAAAAAACAAGTTCTTCCGCACAGCTTCCGTCCTAAATTCGATACAAATTAGGTATCTAATCGCTGTCTTAGAGCATAGGCAGCAAAATAAATCTGACCACTGTGTTACTCATTGTACCCTTTGCTTAGTTACTTATATTGTACTAATAAGCTGTGGGCTGGTAGTGGCCGTGGTCTTGAATAATTAGTGACTAATCAATAATCGCATAATTATGGCGTATTTTGTACGTAGCGTAAGTTATGGAGGCGCGGTTTCGATAAAAGTTATCTCTGTGTATCTCAGCAGATAACTACGCCATATGACATCATCAAAAGCAAACGGTCCACTAAAGAGAGAAATTATTTCACTATCCGACTCAGAATTCGAAGTCAGAACAACGTAAATTGAAGCCACATA
The DNA here is from genome assembly GCA_034621355.1 of Mycalesis mineus. Taxonomy (NCBI): domain Eukaryota; kingdom Metazoa; phylum Arthropoda; class Insecta; order Lepidoptera; family Nymphalidae; genus Mycalesis; species Mycalesis mineus. The sequence goes on from CM067888.1 coordinate 10,636,998, forward strand.
GCTAGCAGACCAGTGAGGCAGTCCCATAATTTATAAGGCATTAATCAATTCGACCAGACATCGCCTTGTTCACATAATATAGATCCGCCTTGTAGTCAACTTTCGACTCTATGTAAGGCTTTTGTTAGTTAGTCTTAAACAATATACCTATACTAAAGCCAAATAAAGTTTGGCCAAAAAGAATGCTTGTAAACAAACAAAATAAAAATGAAGGTAGAAATCACTAGTCATTTTGCACCTAATTTTTTTAGTTAACTTGTTAATGACGAATTCATGATAATAAATTAGATTAGTAAGCTTAAAAGTAATTAATATATATTTTATATCTTTTAAATAAGATTTTATAAAAAAACAAAACATAATTTTAAATTTATTAGGCATAAAATGTGTTGCATTTTCTACCTTCATTTTAAATTTGTTTGTTGACAAGCATTCTCAATCGAGTTTGGCTTTAGTATAATATTATTATTGATATCTACATGTTTATTGTTTACTTACAAAACTAAAACCCATGCATTATTCTAAATGATCAACTTTCCTTCAAAGGTAACAATAAGTCGTTAAAAGATATATCGGTATAGAAGAAGATTTTGTTCAGAACATTTATTAACAATCTTAACATCGTAAATATCGATATTAGCATTTTATTATGGCGATAGGCCAGTATATTATCTGCTCAGTTGGTAACTGAATCAATCGACCCACATGGATTACGTAAGTCTTTATATATGACCGACATCGTGGAAACAATAACAACCAAGTTAACTTGATTTTACTATAATCGGATCTTAAATGTATTACATATGTTTATTTTTTAATATTATCTCTTGCTCGTGACTTCGTTTCTGTCTGAATTATAATAATTTGCCTTTTATCGACGAATATTATTAAAGTATAGACAGTTTTTAAACGACTTTTCTCAAAAAGAATTTTCTCAATTCGACTGTAGGTATATATTTTTATGTGTGTTCGCGGTTAACTTCGTCGTTTGTGTACCGATTTTGATTCATAGCATTTTAAGATATGTGTAGTAATTACCTAAGCTAGCTAGCTATAGTCGACGCATTTTAAACTGAGTCACCGGGCAATAAATGCCACTGACAGTAGAAAAGTGAACGCAATGTAACGTATTTTCGATACTTAGCTACCTGCGCAACCGCAAGTACCAAGGACCACTATATGTACCAGCATCTATATGCACTTCTACAATTCTTACGCACATCACTACACCTCGCTTTAAGATCTGTAAGTGCGAGCGAGATAGATAGATAAATATGATTTATGTCCCGAAGCCTCAGTTCATAATGCGTCGACTATAGCAGTAGTAATAACTATTAGTTGTTATTTACTTAATAAGAGAATCCAAGATTATTAACTATAATTATTTAAAGTTTGATATAAATTGGATTATCTAATAAAATTAGGCCGCTACCATCTTAAGCTTCATAGACATTTTGAGATTGCAGTCAGGGGCCAACTTGTCAATGTATAATAAAATAATGTATAATAATAAAATATGTATCCTTAGTGTAGTTATTCAATTGGGATTTAATTTTTTAATATTTTAATATTTTTTTAAATTTAATATTATAGGACAATTACACACATCGCTATATAGCCCCAAAGTAAACTTAGGTAGCTTGTGTTATGGGTACTATGATAACTGATGAATATTTAGATATATATACATATATATATATATATATATATATATATATATATATATATATATATATATATATATATTATACATAAATACTTACAATATATAGATAAACACCCAGACACTGGAAAACATCCATGCTCATCACACAAATATTTTCCAGATGTGGGAATCGAACCCACGGCCTAGGACGCAGTAGCAGGGTCACTACCCACTGCGCCAATCGGCTTTATATTCTTCACACACGTTTCCATTAAAGCCATGCCAGACAGACACCTGCGCTGCGGGTATTAAAATATTATCGTTGTCGTTCAATAATTGAAACGAAATACCAATAAATTAATCATATAAAAATGTAATTTTTTTGAACGAATAAATACTCAATTCACTGTAGCTAAAGCTAAATCTTTCAAATATGTACAGTAGAACAAACACAATTGTTTTCTATAACTGCTGAAAACTTTTTGGTTTTCAATTCAATTCAATTCTTCTTTATGGCTTTCATTTGTGCCAACTGGGCACAGCTTATCTCGCCAGTGTCACATTTTTTGGTTTTAGTTTCTGAACTAAAATTAAACAGCTGATCGCAAGATGACTTTGACACTTACTCACATGCCTGACAATGACATTTGACAATTTATTTTCACATGATGATGACAATTTGATAACATGTATTTCTCAAAAAAAAAATAATAGTGACGGATAATGAACGGCGCAAAATCTGATAATTATTAAATAAACAACCCATTTTCCAACCACGCACCCTCTGAAAATATGTCCGCTAGTAAATTAGACGCCGTTTACCGTAGTTTACTGCTTACAAAGTTTTTCACTAAAGGTTGGGGAAAACCTGAAAATTTACGAAGGTAATAGTGTTTTATTAGCTATACTATCTCCTATAAATAAAGGTTATACCATATATTTGTGTAAAATAAAAGAAATTAATTTTGTATTTACGTGTTTTCCATAAGTTTAAATAGTTTACAGAATACCTTATTTTTAGGTTATTTGAGTTCAGGAAGACAGTGTCAAACCGTGATAAATGTTTTCCGTTAGTTGAAAAAGATTACCCTGTTACTATCACCAAGGTAAGGACAAGGTATTATTTACAACTAATTGTTACTAATTAGTAGTTAGTACTTCTCTTACAACTGTTATTGTTAGTATTAGTTGCTGTTTTAACTAATCCATAATGTTATAATAGATTGTAAAATAAAATTTATTTGATGTTCACTAGAACAAAAGGATCTCAGATACTAGATATATAGAAAATAGACAATATTTATAATGTCAAGTTATAAAATAGATATAAAGACTTAACTGTAGAAATATATTATAGTTAAAGTTATATAATCAACTCTAATATAGTTATATAAGCATAAACAGTAACTACACTTAAATGCTGTATTAAAATTTAAAAAATTATATTTATTTCAAGTGTTGTGGTCAGAAATCTTTCTAGCATGTTTGTTTGACAATCTTGTGTTATTTTCAGTCTTAGTTTTAATCTTTACTCGAAAAATTTAATTTGAAATAAGTTATTAAAAGATCTTGCATACTTAACACAATTTTATGATGTATTTTGGCTGGTGGGAGGCTTTTGCCGTGGCTAGTGACCACTGTACCAATAATGAGGTACCACTAAGTGATTTAGCGTTCTGGTATGATATCATGTAGAAACCGAAAGAGGTGTGGATTTCGTCCTACTCCTAACATGTTAGCCAGCTTCCATCTTAGATTGCATCATCACTCAATATCAGAGTGCCGAGTGTGAGTTTGTTACCGAGTGACTGCGTAAAAACGTAACGCAAATTTGTATGGAATTTTAGTAGCGCCATCTAGTTATAGGGAGAGTAAACACTTTTTTTGCTATATAATTTGACGCTATGAGTGAATACACTTTTATGCAGTCGCTTGGTGAAAAACTCACACTTACCCCACAGGTGTGATAGCAGTCAAGGGCCAACTTATAGTTGTAATTTATAATAATTTGGTAGTTAGGTTTCAATGCATAATCTAATCCAGGCTTCTTATTACATATTCAGTAAAACTATATATTTATGATTTTAGTAGTTTATCTTGATAGTAATTGCAAAAATGAACTATGAATCTTACACTAATAATTTATCCACAAAAAGACATTGTAAATAAAATCAATCTCACGTCATATTTTCAAAACACCGCACATTATTATGTGGGGTTCAACATCCATTAGCTTACACATACCTGAGGATATGTGTTAACATTAAACTAACTTTTTCAGAAAATCCAAGGAGTACATAAATAAAACGCTGACATAATCAACACACAGACCCCCATTCCCCATATCATCAGAAGTAAGCAAACTAAAGACCCTCTACCCCTTTTGTGTTTGTGTGGTACTTGAACAGCCCTTTATTTTTAACAGGAACAAAATCTAGCAGACTGCAAATTGATTGAAGGATACTTTCTGTCACCTTTGGAAAAGTTTCTGCCAGGAATAGTACCAGAGATAGCACAGAAGGCGCACTTTCAAATATTACTGCCAAATCATTGGTCGGACCCTAACTGCAAGCCGGTATGTCTACATCTAGCAGGAACTGGAGACCATGTAAGCTATATTCATTTATTTTATACTAGCTATTGCAACTTCGCAAATATTATAATATATAGACAGCACTATCTATCATTGTAATTTATTTATTTCGTGCACAAATGTATATTTATATTGTGTATATATGTATATATATTTATGTATATATTTATTTTTGTATGTATTTATTAGTGTTATATATTATATATCTTGTTTATACATGTATGTATTTGTATTTTTATTTGTTTAAATAATTATTATCAATTAGTGTACCTTTACGAGTGTACATTAATTTATCTTGTTTTTATTGCAATTCCCCGTCCCTTAAGTGTAAAGGTCCGTTTATCTAGGTTACCTGGAAGAGATCATTCGGAAGAGAGATTCTAGTGATAAGGTCGCCTTTTGCGTTTAATTTTGTATTGTACCATTGTTTCTTTATTATTTGCAATAAAGATGTTTAAATAAATAAAAAATTATAAGTATTATGTTTATATTCCACAAAATTCAAGAATTTTTCAGTACAAGTTTTCCCAGAGATGGAAAGTTGGTGGTCTAAAGACCCAAGAGGCATTAACCTATCAATCCAGGGTGCTATTCTGTAAATCTGGAATGAAACTCGAAAGTCAGCCAATTCCATCCCTACAAAGAGGAAGATGGGATATGTCGGCTGGTAGCATCTACACACACCTATCGACTGGTATAGGCTACCTTTATTTTTCCATATTGATGTCCGTCGCGCTTTTGACAAAAATTTGTCGCCATCCGGTGCATGTTCAAACATTTAAGGCCATGCAACACAGCCTTGCCCACCGCAAAACGGTCTGTTCGAAAAATCGCGTAGATAAAGTACTTGCACCTTCTTAAGATTCAGCTCGTATGCCCAGAAGGCACAAGATACGAACGCAAGAGATTTCATGTCGACTAGAGAAAGCGAAAAACCTCAAAATCAAATCAATCAAAAATATCGCTCGCTCTTTCATTGCGTTTGGGAGAAAGAAAGAATTTCCGATTTCGTCGCTACATGACTGATACAGGAGGTCGAAAGGGCCATGAGAGGTGGTTGTCCGTTGTCCGGTTAAAAATATATATATATTAGCGACTTTTGTCTGTCAATATATTTAGCGACATATATAATACAGTAGGTATTTGTATATTGCATTAATCATACAATTCTTGGCTAAGACTGTGCATAGGCGATGGCTTGCGTTGTTAGTAAACAACTTTACTACCTATGTATGTTATACATTCTTTTGTTATCCACGTGTCAGTGCACAAATAAATATTTATTAATAGAGATAACACTTTAAATTTGAATATTAAACATAATCTTGCCCAAAATACGCCGTTAATGTCTTAAATTTTAGATTGCAAAATTTTACTTTTTGGATCGATGTATTATGATGTATTAGTTATTAGTAGATTAGTATTAGTAGGATATATGTATGTACCTCAGAATCCGTCCGAGAGAATCGTAATGTCTTTGCTCTAAACTATCGCTGTATCAAATTTCATTTAAATCGGTAGATAATTTAGGTGTGGTAAGGTAACAAAGAGAGTTACTTTCTCATTTATATTATAATATTAACAAGCAGATGCTAGCTACTTCGTTCGCGTGGAAAAATAAAAAATTTTAGCAACAGAATTTACCCGACTCAATACGCACTAAAAAGTAAAAAATAACTGCGTCATTTAGTTGCTTTAATTTACTTAAACATATCTATGAAGTCGGTGCCAACCAAGTTTAAGGAACATTTATTTGAACGTAAGTATAAGTAACATTCTTAAAGTAGAAAACTTGGCTCGCACCGACCGACTCTTTAAAAAGTTATAGGTACGTCATAGGTCATACATAAAAAAAAACTACGCGTCGAAATGAGAACCTCATCTTTTTTTTTTCGTCGTTTAAAAATAAATAAGATTACGAAAATAAAAATAGCCTAACTTACTTCTTATAACTTATACTTAAAGCTCTAAAAGATGAATAATTTCCCCCGTATTTTCCACATTTTTCACTGATTTTTTGCTCTTATTGGTTGCAGCGTGATGTGATCCAAAACGAAAAAAAAACAATTAAAACAAGTATTTCCTGAGATTAGCTCGACAACAAACAAACTCGCCAGCTTTATAATATTAGTATAGATTAGTAAATAAGTATATAGATAGATCTAATAATATCATCGTAACTATATTATTCGATGATACTATTGCATTTCATAGGAATGCACTATTAAATGAACAAGCGACGTGTATTTAAATATAGACCGATTGACGCGATCTTGTATTAGTATTCAAATAAACAGGCTTGTTTATAATTTTAGTTTAAAATTATACTACGAGATGATAGATTAGTAAACAAAAAAACAAAGGAGGATCTTTCGACACTATAATGCTATATTTTGATTTTTCAAATAAAGGATGATTTTTTTAGACTGTGGTGTTATTACCACGCATAACTTTTTAGGCTAAGTGTTGTCACGTTTGAAGCAATGATTTTGATAATTTCTTTTTTTGTTAGAAAGGGCATACATCCAAGGTGGTCCCATTGTCCTCATGTTAGGATCTGCTGATGATATCCTGGGTAAATTGAAGGAACTCTTCAAATTTTGGAGGCACGCTTACAGCGATTTCGGTTTTTGACTCGGTATCGGTAGCTTTTTGGCTACTAGTGCCATATAATATACTATGACAGTATAGTATGAGTACGGTACGTGGCGATAAATCACTTAAAAGTAAGAAATAAAATTTTTTAACAAAAAAATTTTTAAATAAAAATAGAACCATTAAGCATATCTAGGAGTCGGTGCCAGCCAAGGTTTCTACTTTCAAGGACGTTACCTAGAACCCACAAACGGCTTTACTACGTAAAATAAAGGGTCCTTAAATTTGGCTGCCACTGACTTCATAGATATGCTTAAGTAAATTAAAGCAACTAAATGACACAGTTATTTTTTACTTTTTACTGCATTTTGAGTCGGTTCTATTTTTTGTTAAAAAATTTTATAGTTTAAAATTATACTACGAGATGATAGATTAGGAAGCAAACAAAACAAAGCTGTGGCACCTTTGCCAACACTATAATGCTTTTGAAGGATATCTTCATGGTAACTTCCTCAAATAAAGGATGATTTATGTTTAGACTGTGGTGGGCGGTTATTACAAGGGCGAATATATCGATATTTTTAATCGACGAAAAAAAACGGAGAAGGTTCTCAATTCGACACGTATAATATATATTTTTTTTTTATAATTCTTTTTTTATTAGAAAGGGCATACTTCTCAGGTGGTCCTATTGTCATCATGTTAGGATCGGATGATGATATCCTGGGGAAATTGAAGGAACTCTTCAAATTTTGGAGGCACGCTTACAGCGATTTCGGTTTTTGTCTCGGTATCGGTGGCTACTAGGTAGGTATGGCTACTAGTGCCGTATAATATACTATGACAGTATAGTACGAGTACGTTACGTGCGTATAAATCACTAAAAAGTAAGATATAAAATTTTTTAACAAAAAATTTAACCGACTCAAAACGCACTAAAAAGTAAAAAATAACTGTGTCATTTAGTTGCTTTAATTTGCTTAAGCATATCTAGGAGTCGGTGCCAGCCAAGGTTTCTACTTTAAGGACATTACCTAGAACCCACAAACTGCTTTACTACGTTAAATAAATGTTCCTTAAACTTGTCTGGCACCGACTTCATAAATATACTTAAGTAAATTAAAGCAACAAAATGACAGTTATTTTTTACATTTTAGTGCGTTTTGAGTCGGTTCTATTTTTTGTTAAAAAATTTTTTAGGCTAACGCTTGACTATGATCACGTTTGATGATAAGTGATGATAGTAGAATGTGCTTTCCTAAAAAGTAGAGATATACTATCTTCGAGTTTCGCGCATTATCTCGTAAAAAATTTCACGGCCTCCTAGTGCAGCTGGGTGGATGTATATCAATGACGTCCTGGATTTGTTTTCCAGTTGAGTCGATTGAGTTTTTCTCAATTGATCCAGGTCTGGTTGGTGGGAGGCTTCGGCCACGACTAGTTACCACCAAGCTAGATATCGCCTAGCGTTTTAGGGTTTTGGAATTATGTTCTGTATAAACCGAAATGGCTGTAGATATTGTACTCTAACAATTTAGCCCACTTCCATCTTAGATTGCATCATTACTAAACACCAGGTGTGATCAGTCGAGGGCTTACTTGTTTGAATAATTAAATAATCCGATTATCGCGGCATGTAGGTACGTCAAATACTTTTTTTTACAATCATTCGCTAATACTTTTTTTTTTATTGACTACAAGTTGGCCCTTGACTGCTATCACACCTGATGTTTAGTTATAATGCAATCTAAGATGGAAGCGGACTAACTTGTTAGGGGTAGGATGGAAATCCACACCCCTTACGGTTTCTACACGACATCGTACCGGAACGCTAAATCGCTTGGCGGTACGTCTTTGTTGGTAGGGTGGTAACTAGCCACAGCGAAAAGCCTCCCACCAGCCAGACCAAGACAAATTAAGAAAAATTTCAATCTGCCCCGCCGGGAATCGAACCTGAGACCTCCGTCTTATAAATCCACCGCGCATACCACTGCGCCATGGAGACCGTCAAAAGTACCTACTTTGCTCCGTCTTCGAAAATATTGTCGTGAATATTATCGCAATGCATTTATTTCGACCCTTTTTTCTATTTTCAGTTTTTTTGGAGAAGACGAAACCTAATGGTAAAGCCCCTGTTAAAAGAAGCCGGTATTGGTGGAATTATCCTTGAGAACCCCTTTTATGGGCTGCGCAAACCCACAGACCAGATGTAAGTTTTTGTTCAACATTCGCTATTTATATATTGTAAACAAATATTATTATAACATAATAATTTATTTATGTAAATTTCTTAGTTCGTCGTAGTATAATGTTTACCTATAAAATATAAGTGATAAACACAAACTTATAGCGATTCCGCTAAAAAGAAATGTTACTTTCAAATGAGGTTAATATTTGACAGGTCTTCTATTATAGTCATAGATTGTTCTGAATGCAATTAGGATTAAAACTTTTAGATTAAGGGAAACGTTTAATTATTAGCTCACATGTTATAGTTTATGACCCATTTTATATCCTGACCATAGACTAAGTATCACAGATAAACCAAAAACACATATAGAACATAGATTACATATTTAAGTTGTAGTAATCAATTATCAAATATCTAGTACCAAATTAAAATAGAAAAAAGTTGAGAGGTGCCAAGGGACACCCGGATGGAACGAAGTTCCTTTCGATTAATTAGTGAAGGAATTGTAATAATATTTTATTTTTTTTAAGTAATAATAATATTTGTTGTTGTACACCGAAACACCAGAGGGCGCCACGAGAGCGCGAGACAGCATACAGCGCGGGCGCCCCGCCGCTCACGCGCACACACATCAAAGGCGGCGGCCAGATCCTTTGATCAAAAAGTGTCGTGACAACTTTTCGTAAGAATTTTTTCCGTCTAGCCCCCTTTCACAACGCGCGATAAGGAAATTCGTTCCAATATATTTTATTGTAATTGTTTATAACACAAAAGTTAACTGTCAACAAAAATTTTGTTAAGACATATGCCATTGTCTTTCCCTTGCAGCCGCTCGTCCCTACACAACGTGTCAGACATCTTCGTGATGGGCGGCTGCCTGATCCTGGAGTCGCTGGTGCTGTTCCACTGGTGCGAGCGGAACGGGCTGGGCCCGCTCGGCGTCACCGGCCTCTCTATGGGCGGGCATGTATGCGTTATCAGTTACTATAGCTTAGCTATTTTATTCATCATTATCAGCCTATTAACGGCCCACTACAGGGCCAGGCCTCCCTCCATACAGGAGAGGGGATATGGAGCGTAGACCCACCACGCTGCTCCAATGCGAGTTGGCGAGCTTAGGGTGATAATGTTTCATTTATTAACGATCACTATCAGATGTAGATGAACAGACGAAAATCGGAGAAGGTTCTCAATTCGATATGACCACAGAGAAGTCTGATTTTGATAATTCTTTTTTTTTAGAAAGAGCCCAATAGTCATTATTATCTGATGATGGCTAATAAGTAGGTTTACAATTAAACATTTAGTTTTTAAGATCTTACTATTGTTATACTTATGAGAATTGTAACCTGTTGGTAACCTTAATAAATAAATAAATAAATTTTTAAAGGCTCACTTGCAGCAATTTCGGTAATTTTTTAGGCGGCTTGCGTATAATGGTCCACTTTATTAAAATAACAAACGTAAAAAAAGGAGATGTCAGTTTTTCAAAGGAGATGTCAGTTTTTCAAAAGAGGTGTCAGTTTTTCAAGAATGATAAATTCGTTTTCTGTCGATTCGATGACTCAACTATAGGTTGATGCGATTAGTCGCGGGATTTGCCAAATGTAGAAAATGTCGAGCTATGTAATGTATAGAGTTATGTAAATGTAGAAAATGTATGGCTCGTGATGCGGCGAGCGATGTTTGTGTATTAAATATGTATATAGTTTACCTTTTAATTCGAAATGCCCATAGCTAGACTAGAATGCTAGACTTTTAAAAATCAATATAAAAACCTTATTTACAGATGGCATCTCTAGCTGCAACAAATTGGCCGAAGCCGCTAGTGTTGGTCCCGTGTCTGTCGTGGGCTACTGCATCGGCAGTATTCTTGCAGGTATTATGTTTTATTTTTCTTTTATTCGTTCGTCTTATAATTTTAAACATTTCAAGTTTCCAATTTCATAACAATTTAAATGCACATTTAATATTACGATCTTAAAATAAATTATGAATTAATATTTTTTATCTGTTCAATATATAATAATATTGAAATAAATGCTTATATGATTCTTCCGACAAAGTATTTTCAACATGCTGTGATTAATCTTCTATTTAAAAGAGGATACACAATCAGCGATAAAAAAAAATAATAATAACAAAATGTCCTCCCTTAATGAGCACTAAAATCAGATTTTGGGTGGGCGTTTTTTAGTTTCGCATTGCAAATTCAACCTTAAACGGATCCGTCTAATGTTGAATTTGCTCTGAATTTTATTGGAAACATCTTTAGGATTGAACTTTAAGCAAAAGCATTTTTTAAAGTATAATTTTCTTTATGTATTCTAAAACTGCGGAAACAAAAAGTGACCTCTTTAATAAGAGGTCAATGTTGATCAATCAATGAGTAAAAGTGTAAAAAATAATGAAATGTCTACATAATTCTTTAAGGGAGTGATGTCACAGTCTATCAATTGGGACCTCTTAGAAGACCAATATCTCTCTGATGGTGTTTACAGAGAAAAGCTATCGAAAATGGTCACAATAGTCGACGAAGCTTTCCTAGCCGGGAAGAAGTTCGCTAGAACATACTCTTTCAACACTACAACAAATCAAACACAGGACGCTATCGTGGATTCCTTGAAATGCTCTTCATTCAAGAATCTAGATATTACATACAAAGAGTCCAGTGCCAAAGCTATTGCTCAAGACTTAGATATTAATAAGAATGTGATAGGTTTCAAACCAGAAGTGCCTAAAAGTGTAACGAATGAATATAATTTGAGAGATGAATGGAAAAAACTATTGAATGACAATAAGATTAGTCAAGATCTATACGATAAACTTACAGCGAATAAGACATTCGAACTCGAAGCTCAGGATATTGATGAGATTAATAAAATTAACGATGGTCAAGTTAAGGATTTACTACTTAAATTTACCAGCGGTAAGTTTTTAGAATATTACTAGTTCATGTGCTCTCGTCATCACATGGTGCCATCTTCCGAAAAAAGTTTGGCGGTCAATATGGGAAAAGCTTTTCTATTATTCACAATTCGATTTAATTGTGGGTAAGGGAGTCCGGTCCACTCTTTTATGTCATCTAGCATTTTGACGACTAGGTGGTCTCTTGCCTAATTGCTCTAGAAAAGGCAAACTGAGCACGCCTTTGCAGGTGTCCATCGAAGCTCACTTCAGTACCATCAAGTTCTCTAAGTCAAAATAGTCTATTTTATCGATATCCATCTTAGATTCAAAATAATTTCCTAACTAACTATATTTTCTAATTTCCTAACTGACGATTAAACTGAAATCAAAATTTTACTGAACTTAAAATTAACGAAAGAAGTAAAAACTACATTTTCCTCAATCAAAAATCTCTTGATTTGGGGGTAAGGTTATTTTCTTTTTGCTCGCAGTAACTTATCACTGCCAGCCAAAAAAATGTGAGGCATTTATTGTAGGGCAAACTAATATTCCCCATATTAGTTTCAATTAAATACATTTCGAAATCTGACAAAGTCATATTTATTCTTTGAAATAAGTTTAAGTGTCTAAATGTTTAAGTAAATACAATTTTTCTTTCAGACGTAGAAAAGAGTTCACTATTAGAAAAAGTAAATATAACATCCAGTAAGCCAGATCAATCAAATATGGCTACTGATGTCAATAATAATATAACTACCGAGTCACAAGAAACCAAATCTAGTGTAAATACAGTAACAGCACAAGAAGATAACAGTAAATCGAATAATCTAGACGATAAAACAGCAAAACTTGAAACATCCGATAGTCAATCGAATTTGCCAGCAATTAAAGACAATAAGGAGAAAAAATCATGGAACATATCAGATTTGACTTCTGATTTGTGGATTAATTTGCCATTCATAAGAACGAACGGGAAGAAGATAGATATAAGTAAAATCCATTGGAGGGACAGAGAGGCGTTGCAGTTTATGCGCGGTATAATGGACGAGTGCACACATTTGAGCAACTTCTCCATTCCCTTCGACACGTCTCTTATAATAGGTTAGTTCTATAATAACTTTGTTACTATTATAATACAGATAATGCTCTGTATTCATGATTTTGGAGATCATCGCTAATCACCAATGTCATCGTCTACCCATCTACCATCCATCCGCACACCCATTTTTCAACCATTATCCACCCAGCCATTCACCCATAATCCATCCTTGATCTACCTATAATCCATCCTTGATCCACCCATCATTCACAGATCATCCATTCATCACCCACCAACCCATCATCCGTATATTATCACCTATCATCGACACAGTTTCACCCGTTTATTTCTCGTTCCCGTTAAAAAATCGGGATAAAAGCCCATGTGTTATTCTGATGTGATGTGACCTTCATTATTGTAAAGTTTCATCAAAATCTATTCAGTAGCTTTAGCGTTAAAGAGCAACAAACATACAACCTCACAAACTTTCGCGTTTATTTAGTAGGATAGTTAAACTGATCTTTAACCTTTGTGTGGCAATTACGCGTGTCACATGAGTCACACATAAAGACACTGTACGTATACAAGTGTTACCCACACATATCGCCGTGCACAAATGAGTTGAACTATCCATACCTCTTTATAATACTAGTATAGACTTTTACCGTGGCTAGTTACCACCGCCACCCTACCGACAAAGTCATACCGCCAAGCAATTTAGCGTTCCGATACGATGTCGTGTAGAAACAGAAAGGGGTGTGGATTTCATCCTACTCCTAACAAGTTAGCCCTCTCCCATCTTAGATTGCATCATCACTTAATATCAGGTGTGATAGCAGTCAAGGGCCAACTCGTAGTCGATAAAAAAGAACGTGAACTTTTTACAGCGGTGTGTGCGAAACACGACGCGTACGTACCTCGCGAGGACGTCGGCACGCTGGAGGAGATCTGGCCGGGCGCTGAGGTGCGCTACGTGGACGCGGGACATGTTTCCGCATATATACTACACCAATCACTATTCAGGTATTTATTATTGGAGTAAACCACAACGCCTTAGAGTAAGTATGTAGTAGAGTTGCCACTGGAGCTCTCCCCGTATAGGTCTGCAACAAAGTATGCATAAGAAAGTGGGCATCTTGATTTATTTTCACAAGCCTAAAATACAGTTATGTAAGATATGATACCACATCTATAAGTGCAAGAAATACTTTTTTATAATTATAGAGTAAGTATGTACTAGAGTTGCCTCTGGTTGTCCCCCTCGTAAGGATCTGCAACAAATAATTTCTGAGTGTGCATAAGAAAGTGGCCATCTTGAAAAATTTAACACGCTTAATAGCATAAATGTAGTTATGTTTTCACAAGCCTAAAATACAGTTCTGTAAGATATGAAACCTTATCTATAAGTGTAAAGCTTTAAAAGATTACAGCTATGGCACAACAGAGTTTTTGCTTCGTTCGAATTTCGCCGCAATAACAAGAATGTCCCAAATTTTATTTGACCTAATTTCAAGTTGGTCCAACAAGACTGGTAAAGACAAAAAAACGTTTGTCGTGCTCTATCAGTCTCTAAGGGTTTCTTAGTCTACGCACAATGCGTACGCCCCTCGCGAGGACGTTGGCACGCTGGAGGAATTTTGACCATCGAAAAAATATCATCGATTATCTCTAGAGTATGTAGTTGACCTTTTCGTGCTTATTCCTGCCTTTGTATGGCGTTTCTTACATGTCCTACGAAATGTATTTCTATTTAAAAGCGATTGTACAATTTACTTCTTTAAGTTTATGCAATTGGCTTGCAGGAGAGCGCAAACAAATAGTGTGTGTGTAGAGTGCATACAAATATGCGATTATTTTTGCAGATCATGTATAAAGGAGGCCTTCGAAAGATCCAAAAAGAAGTGGAAGGACGGGAAACACGTTGTTTGACGGCGGTGCAGGCTGTTAATAGCAATGAAATGTAGCTAACTAGACCATGAGCCTTTTACTTGTTTTATTTAATTTTACCTTACTAACTGTTTCATTACCAATTGTACCACACTTGCTTTTTATGTACAGATATTCCTTCAAAATGGTCTCACTATTCAACCTTCGCATCTTTTGATGTTTCGGTATTGTCATATTTTTCACCTATCACTAAATATTAAGTTTTATCTTGTTGCTCAGAGCTGTGAAATTTATTACGAGTAACAGTTATGTAACTTATAAACTATATTATGAATTAACCTAGTTTTAAAGTGTAAAATTTTGGTCTTATATTATCTATTGTAAAACTAACGAACTTAGCCATAAAAAATCGTGCAATAACTTTAATGTCGTGCCACGTGCTGTTTATAACCTTATATGTATAACATATAATATTGAAAAAATATTATACAAAAATTAAAAAAATGTTATGTAAGTAGGTAGATTTGTTTCAGGGTCGAATAAACCGCTTTGTGTCGTATTGTAGTAAAAATCGTAAATTGTAAACCATACCTTCTTAAGAAGTTCGTATTATTGATATTAACCCTCAGATAATAGAAGCCCTTTACTCCATATCGATGCGCGGGTCTTCTCGATACCTCCAGGGATCCAGGGAGGGTACAGGCCTCGAGTTTACTCATTAGCCGGGACAGGCGCGAGGGCACTTCTGTCCCCCGGTGGATATTCCAGCTTTTTTGTGTATTTCGGGACTTAGGCTTCTCAGACTTTGGGTCAAAGTTACTCCATGTTATCCGCATTGTTTTTCAATTGCGTATAAATGGACTCAATGTCACTTTCAAGCTCTTTTGGTAAAGTAAGTCATCACGAGATGACTTGGTAGTCTACCCATGCAATGTGTAATGTGTTGTAGTGACAGTTAATTGTTTTGTTTATGCCACTAACAAGTAATGAGAGCCATTGTAATTTGTAACACGAGTGATAATTTAGCATATGTTTTAGCGTAATAGCGACAAATAAATAAATAAAATTCTGATTATTTAGATGCGGATAAATAATAGAGATGGCGCTGGAGTACTGTAATGAAATTCTGTCGGAGTCATTGCGCATGCGTCAGCCTCGTTACAGTATAGGTAATTTGATTGATAACGACCTGTAGGAAAAGTTTTGTTAAAGTTTGGGATTTTGTATTGAGTAAATCTCGAAAGGGGATTAGAAAAATAATTAACATATACTACGTCACTGGTTTATTCGCTACATTTTTTTTAGATGTCACTTTATTAGTTTTAGTCTGTTTTTAAACGCCATAATTCGAATGCACAAAAATATCAATTAGTACACAATTTATTATGAACAACGATTCAATCATTCGCCGTATTTTTTACGTTTCCTATCCTCAAGTACAAAATACAAAATAATTATGTAAAAAATAACGGTCTGTTATTAATTATTTTGAACGTGTGTATAGTTTAGAAATGAATTTAGTGAAACGCTTCTAGATGTTATTTATTGTTAACATTTTTAAAAGTGTTAAATAAGTGTCTCTATTGAGATTGTAAAGTGTAAATTATATTTTTTTTACAAATAAATATATTTTTTTTCCATGGAGAACCGTTGTTTTTGTCATCGCCCACAGGTTGTTACATCCAGAGTGCAGGTCGGTAGGGTCGCTGCGTAAAAACTTAGCGTCAATTTTCATGGAATTGTAGCGACGCCATCTAGTTATCATTACCAACGATGGGTAAACCCTACAAGATATATCAAAATAATGTTCTACAGTATTGCACACCTTAAAAAGGTCAACAAAAATTTCTGCGATGGTATTTGTCTATCTCTTAGGGATAACCCACAATAACCATTTTTTATCTTTTATTTTCAACCAACCAAAAGTAATGGCTTATTTACGAAGTGATTTTAAGCAATACTGAATTAATCCTTATCCAATCTATATATATAAAAATGAATTACTGTTCGTTAGTCTCGCTAAAACTCGAGAACGGGTTTATCTTATCGTGGTCTTGAAATGTTCGTGGAGGTCTAGGGAAGGTTTAAAAGGTGAGAAAATTTCGAATAATTGCCGAAATTTTCTAAAAAGCGCGACACTGCCTCTATGGCGTCCAAATTAAGTTGACCTTCTTCGTGTTACATTATACGTACTGAATAGGGGCAAGCATTTTGGACCTGGTAGTCTTTCATATTATCAAGCAATACGCTTCGGTATCGATAAATATATATTGTTAATGTACTGAAATATCGGACAATGTTTAACAAAAATTTAGATATTTAGTACACGGGACGGAATGGAGAATAGTGCTTGTCGGGAAACTATAAAAAATAATTGAGAGGAGCGTGGAATGGCGACACTTTATATTCTTTAAAATTAGAAGGGTACCGTACCTAAGAGGTACGCGGACGAAGTCGCGGGCGACTGCTAGTTAAGTAAATAAATACTTTGTGCATTCAATATAGATCACTATTGCCCGTCACAGCATGTAATTTAAGTGAATATTTTCCAAGATATATAACATTCCAAAAGCAGGGATATACTGGTTGAGGAGTTTCTAAATTACACACGTATGTTTTTTTTTATGTATAACCACGTATAACTTTTTACAGAGTTGTCCGATTTTGATAAAACTTTTTATTTATTAGAAGGAGCACACTTCCAAGATGGTCCCATTGGGGCATTGATCATGTTAGGATCTGGTGATGATATATTGGGATAATTGAAGGAACTCTTCAAATTTTAGAGGCACACTCTTGCAGCGATTTCGGTTCGGATTTGTGTAAGTATCGGTAGCTTTTTGGCTACAAGTGCCGTATAATATACATACTATGACAGTATAGTACGAGTACGTTACGTGGCGATAAATCACTAAAAAGGAAGAAATAAATTTTTTTAACACAAAATAGAAGCGACTAAAAACGCACTAAAAAGTAAAAAATAACTAAGCCAAGGTTTCTACTTTAAGAACATTACCTAGAACCCACAAACTGCTTTACTACGTTAAATATATGTTCTTTAAACTTGCTGGCACCGACTTCATAGATATGCTTGAGTAAATTAAAGCAACTAAATGACACAGTTATTTTTTACTTTTTAGTTAAAATTTCATTTTCTAGTCTGCTTTTGGTATTGGTGCTTTTCAAAAATAACTAAATCAAGGATCTTATCCCCTCTCCTTTAAGCAGGGAGGCGTGGCCCAGTAGTGGGCCGTTAATAGGTTGATAATGATTACACCAAAGGGATTCTGTAGTTAAATAAAACACATAGATAGCAAAACAGTTTTACTTTTTCCTATTTATTTAAGATGGTTCACGTGAGGGAGTGGATAAAATAGAAAATAAATATACCACTTTTAAGCTATGCCTATATCTTATGATTAATACACGTATGATATACCGAATTATAGAAATCTTTAAAAAAACAATTTTTTTCAAAACAAAATATATAAATATAATTTTTTATTTTACGTGATAACGTCATAAGATATCAAAAGAAAGCTCATGCTAATCGAGTCCCTCTATCGCTTGATCCGCGCTCTCGTTCGCACGATGGAACGTGACAATGAGTGATACTTATTCATGCAGCGTTCATGGTTTTATAAGGCGTTATCACATAAAATTTTTGGAAATTTTCAAAATATAATATTAAATTTCATTGCCCTGTAACATTATAAAAGACGTTTAGAAATATAGTGGCCTAATCCAAAATTTAGTCTTAATGACCTTAATTAATAAAATGATCTAAATACAACATTTGGATTGACCCATAAGAATGAAACTCTACCTGTCAGTCGAGAACCATTTCCTGCCATCCAAAAGATCACGCTTTTCAATTTTAAGGATGCAAATGTTGAATTAAGGTAGTTTTATTAATAAAGGTCAATACTTCTTTTATTTTTATCTATTTATTTATTACAAAAGAAAGGAAACAAATTACAAATTTTTAATTAGGTCATTATATTTCTAAGCGTGCGAAATATAATATCTAAATGATTTTTTCTATACTGACGGTGAAAACTTTTGGTAACTTAAATCGATGGACTGGTATATCTTAAAATATATTTGATCAACAATTATAGTAAACAGTAGAGATGTGCCGACGAGTTGAGTAACTATGAGAGTGACTAGGTTGAAAATAGGCCAACTAGTCGGTTGAAAATATTCCGACTAGTCGGTTGAAAATAGGCCGACTAGTCGGCCAGCCGATCGTGTTTGCAACGGCACTGGGCTATACCTTACGGTAGAGAAGGTAGAAAGTAGTGACTTCTCAAAACCCGCCTCCTGTAAGATCTCTGCTATCCACAATTTCGATATAGTCCGAACTATAAATATTGGCAATATCGGCAACGCCAACGACGAAACTTTGGGCTTGAAACTCGCGGCGCAATGGATTGAAAATTCGTAGGTAAGAGAGTCTACTCCTGTGCTCGGAGTATACAAATGCGTATCGGTCAAACGGTAAGGTTTTTTTTTCTCGACTACAAGTTGGCCCTTGACTGCTATCACACCTGATGTTAAGTGATGATGCAATCTAAGATGGAAGCGGGCTAACTTTTTAGGAGTTGGATGAAATCCACACCCCTTTCGGTTTCTACACGACATCGTACCGCTAAATCGCTTGGCGGTACGTCTTTGTCGGTAGGGTGGTAACTAACCACGGCGAAAGCCTCCCACCAGCCAGACCAAGACAAATTAAGAAAAATCTTAATCTGCCGGCAATCGAACCCAGGACCTCCGTCTTATAAATCCACCGCATATACCACTGAGGCCGTCATGTTACTTTCATAACTGAAGGGCGGTCCGCCTATTGAATTTTATTCAAAAAATATATATAAAGTAAGAAGTCGACTATTCGGCGTACTTTGCCAATTATCGCTGACTACAAGTGGCCGAACTGTCGGCACATCTCTAGTAAAAAGTGAAAGATTAGGAACGAAATTAGTGGCCATGTTTCTCACTACGAAATCTAGATAAATGTTTTATAAAGTACCATTTATAAATAACCAAGAGATAAATAACCATGAGTTGTGACATTTGAACATTACTTTAATACTATTTCAAGAAATATACTGTAGGTAAAACAAGAAATATACGTTTCGGATTAGGTCATAGACAATAGTTTCTTAGCACTTAACAGCGAACACCCATGCCACGTTCATGAGCAAAATGCTCGCTATTTAAATTAAAAAAAAAAAACAAATAATATGTACAATATTTATATATCTATATACTAAACTGATGCCCGCGACACCACTGCGTGAATGAATTTCTCCGAAATAAAAACTACCATGTTGTGGTGGGGTGTTCTCCTGGTGTTATTCCAGGATATAATCTATCTCCATTTCACAATCGGTTCTTTAGTTACGGCGTGCAGTAGTAACACAAGTACACAGACACAAACTTTCGCCATTAAATATTAATGTGATTATCTATTTATAAACAAAAAACGATAATATGCCCGACTGTATATTCAAATATTCTAAACTATACTAAAGCCAAACACCATTGAGAATGCTTGTCAACAAACAAATTTAAAATGAAGGTAGAAAATTCAATACATTTTATGCCTAATAAATTTAATATTAAGTTTTGTTATTTTAAAAAATCTTATTTAAAAGATATTGAATATATTAATTAGTTTTAAGCTTACTAATCTAATTTACAGTCATGAATTCGTCATTAACTTGTTAATTAAAAAAAATAGGTGTAAAATGACTAGTCATTTCTACCTTCATTTTTAATTTGTTTGTTGACAAGCATTCTCAATCGAGTTTGGCTTTAGTATGGGTATATCCAAATACTTCCTGATGTTATGTTACGATATACGGCACAATTATTTAGCAAATAAATCTCATTGCATTTCGGAATTAATAAATCAATCCACTCGTACCTTGGCCGCCAGTCGAACTCATTGAATCACGAAAATGGGCTCGACATTATAATGAACTTTAGCCATCGACGGAAGTGATTAAATTCATCCTGTATATAATACAGAAGATATTTTTTCTAGAGCAGAAATTTTTATATTTTGTACATAAACGAAATTTATTAGACACATTATTTTTTTTTTGCATTTTTGACAGACAAATAACAAAATTATCGTTTACTGAAGTTATTCACTGTTAAATCGAATTTGAGGCTCACATACAGTCGAAGCGATAAACCATTTTACTGTCGGTACTCTTTGTCAGCGTCGTACAAACGTGCCGCCCGTGCGTCCTTGCGTGTGATAGATTCTTAGTTAAATTATAGTAGTCATGAATATCAAATAAGAATATAATTATTTGAAAGTTCTTGTTTTGAGTAAAGGTAAATACAACGATTGTATTTCATTATCAATTGTATAATAATTAAAGCTAATCAAGTTATAGTGTGTTGTAAAATATGGGCAAATAATATAACTAATTAAAATTATATTAACTTATTTTAGATGTATCTTATTATCTAGTCATATGTATGACTTATTTTTAAAAGCTACCCTATAAAAGGGCCGGCAATAAACAGTCGGGCGGATTTGCAATTCAGTCGCCGACCAGTGCGGAGCTACGCAAACAAGTTGAGTAAGAACTACTATTTTGGTTTCTAAGCATGTCAATTTATGTTTAATTGTAAAGTAACATAATTTTGTATATTGCTATTATTCCCAGCTTGAGACGCAGTGTTTTGGCGTTTCTATAATTAACACAAGATGTTACGTATCATTGTAATACCGTAATTTGCCAGTAGTAATTCACTGTTAATTAAGTTGCTGTTAATTATTCTTTCAGTTATCTATTTGTGGTTTAGTTATAATTACTTGGAATACAAAGGATTACCCTATTATTTATTCACTATGTCCAATTCTCTTTCGATAGGAGAATAACTTGAACAGAGGAGGTGAGTGTTGACGGCCGTCACCAAGGGTACCCTTAAACCTACACCCGTGTCACAAGTCTCGGGCTCTGTTCGAAGTTATTCTCTCAGCCACGTTCCGAGTTATTCTGTATTTCCATTTGTATATAATTATTTTGTGTGTTCTCTTTGTGTGCAGTTATGCTGCCTGTTAATTTTGTTAAAAGTTAAAGTATAATAAAATGTAATGCTAGTTAAGTAAATTATGTGATTACCGTCATATTGTTTCATTTTGATTTGATTTAAGAAAGTTTGTTATTAAAATGTGTTAATATTTTGGTTAATATTGTTTTCCTGCTCGTGCCTTTTAACCCCTTCTGATGATGTTTTTAATATCAGAAGTGGGATAAAGGACTTAACGCCTACAAAAAGTTAACAGAAATCAAAATGAAACAACCTAAGATGGACAGTGTGTAATAATCCGTCAGAATGGTCGAACGAATTGCCAAAAGTGCAGCAAACGCTAAACACTACAGTACAAAAATCAACTGGATTTTCTCCTTTACGATTATTAATATTAGTTACTTATTTATTGTAATTACAATCTTTTATTTACATAAAATCTGTTTTTTTATGTATAATATTACTGTGTAAAACCATCTTGTCGCTGCTGAGCCATGACTTGGTACTTGTTTTATCTCATCGGCAGCGGATGAACGGAAACAGTATGTCTAGGTTATTGGCTACAAAACTAAGTTAGTTAAACGCTGGGCGGCCTCTTATTTGGTGCCAGTTATCTCACTCGCAGCGTGTGAATGTGACTGGCATGTCGATGTAATTGGCAAATATTCATTAAAAGATCTATTTGTTTGGTGGTTGGTCTATCTCAATAGCAAATTGAAGGGGACCGCCATGTCTATGCAAATAGCTCGATAAAATTAGTATTTTAAGATTTCAGTATTGTTAAGTATTATGTATAAATAAATTCACTGCAAACGTTTGTGGTTACATAATATAAGAAACCTAAAAGTAAGTACTTCGGGGACGAAGCACAGTCAGTATGGCCGTGATAGATTCTTAGTTAAATTATAGTAGTCATGAATATCAAATAAGAATATAATTATTTGAAAGTTCTTGTTTTGAGTAAAGGTAAATACAACGATTGTATTTCATTATCAATTGTATAATAATTAAAGCTAATCAAGTTATAGTGTGTTGTAAAATATGGGCAAATAATATAACTAATTAAAATTATATTAACTTATTTTAGATGTATCTTATTATCTAGTCATATGTATGACTTATTTTTAAAAGCTACCCTATAAAAGGGCCGGCAATAAACAGTCGGGCGGATTTGCAATTCAGTCGCCGACCAGTGCGGAGCTACGCAAACAAGTTGAGTAAGAACTACTATTTTGGTTTCTAAGCATGTCAATTTATGTTTAATTGTAAAGTAACATAATTTTGTATATTGCTATTATTCCCAGCTTGAGACGCAGTGTTTTGGCGTTTCTATAATTAACACAAGATGTTACGTATCATTGTAATACCGTAATTTGCCAGTAGTAATTCACTGTTAATTAAGTTGCTGTTAATTATTCTTTCAGTTATCTATTTGTGGTTTAGTTATAATTACTTGGAATACAAAGGATTACCCTATTATTTATTCACTATGTCCAATTCTCTTTCGATAGGAGAATAACTTGAACAGAGGAGGTGAGTGTTGACGGCCGTCACCAAGGGTACCCTTAAACCTACACCCGTGTCACAAGTCTCGGGCTCTGTTCGAAGTTATTCTCTCAGCCACGTTCCGAGTTATTCTGTATTTCCATTTGTATATAATTATTTTGTGTGTTCTCTTTGTGTGCAGTTATGCTGCCTGTTAATTTTGTTAAAAGTTAAAGTATAATAAAATGTAATGCTAGTTAAGTAAATTATGTGATTACCGTCATATTGTTTCATTTTGATTTGATTTAAGAAAGTTTGTTATTAAAATGTGTTAATATTTTGGTTAATATTGTTTTCCTGCTCGTGCCTTTTAACCCCTTCTGATGATGTTTTTAATACGTGCATTTTGTTCGATGTGTCCACTATTTTGTTATTTTTGAGTCAACAATTAAAAAAAATGTACAAAACTGTTACTGGATTTATAATCTCTTGATCCACAAAAAGGAATATGCGCAGTTAAAGCCAAATAAACCTATATGTACATAATTATTTTATAGTAGGGGAGCTGAAGAGTTGATTTTTGGAAATACTCAATGGCGGCAGATGAATATAAGGGAGGATACTTTTGTGTTGTTGTTGTACACCTCCGCTAAGTATGAGCCCTTAATGTAGGCGCGCACGTTCAAAGCAACCCTTTGAAATATTACAAAATATTATAAGATCATCAGAAATACGTCGGATTAAGTTAAGATTAGTTGGGTGTGTAAAAATGTGCATTTCGAAAATCTAACGATTTGAAACTAAGTTAAGGGAGTGGGAAGGTTACAAGGTCGCAAGCCTTCCCCTCACTAACCTTAAGGTGAAATCTTTTAAATGCACACTTTGCAGCTAGTAACTAACCTACTCTGCCTTAATCTGACGTTTTTGTTGAATACATACTTCCGATCATAGACATTTTTGAATATTTTACCTTTAACGTGCGTCTCTATATAAAAAGGGCGTACTTAGTGGAGGTAATTAACAAAATCAAACGTATCCTCCCTTATCTCTGCCGCACTCGAGCATTTCTAAAAATCACCTCTTCGACTCCCCTACTATTATATGTGCCATTGAAGCTTATGGTGTAAGATATTATAACTCGATTCTGCAGGTTTGTTTTTTTGAAACGAATATTGAGGAAATATGCAATGAAATAGCGATTAAAAAATTTCTAAATTGACCCTCACTGAGATTTCAACCCCAAATTACCGTAAAGCCGATACAAAACGCACCTAGTCGTCACCACACGCGTGGCGTAGCGTTTTACGAGTATGATTCCAACATTATTTGTAGATGTTACAACACGGGTAACATTCAAGAGAACAAGTCTCACACATGTTATATATAACATTGATTCGATTTCGAAACAACATTCTCTTAGCCATACATGTTAATACATGTTATATACTGATTCAAACGTGAGTAATAGTATTATCTGGTGGTTATATTTATTTATTTAGCAACATGTTTCTGAAGTCGGTGTTGCTGAGCGGTCGCTTCTGGTCTCCGTTGCTATGGTTACCGTTGGACGTGGATGTGGACGTGGATGTGGACGCGGTCTGTAGGACCCTCGGTATGAAACTGCTGAGTTGTGTTCTCCTCCTGTAAGTAGATGATGACGTCAGGCTATTGTTAAAATGGCCACAGGGTGAGATCTGCTTTCTTAGGCTAATCAAAGCAGCGTAAACTGTAAACCGCGGCAATTTGATGATACTAGCAGTCGCCCGTGACTTCGTCCGTGTGAAAACCACTTGCCCTTCTATTTTTCTCTGACAGACTTTCATACAAATTTTCTTACCTATGTCTGCTTCTGAGAACAATGGATTCACTCAATGTTCCGGCAAGACGTTTCGTTTGACACATGTTTGATGTGTTGATTGGCGAGGCGTATCTAAGATGGCGACTGCAGTTTGTGTGGATAGCAACTACGGTTTGTTTGTCAGTATCATTAGAATTTAACGAAATTCTCCTTAATCCGAATTTAACGGATATATGTTGTCGACTCGAAATCAATATTTTTTTTATGTTTTGTTATTTATCTAAGGTTTCGATCGAGTCTCTCTTGACGAAATTATTAATATAGATTGTCGCCACGTTGCTAACGAAAAGATTGAATTTTAAGGATAGGTAGGTAGGTAGGTAGAGGAAGGTAGGTCGGATCAGGGAATAATTTTTTATTATTAAATTTTTCATTCTTCTAATAAATTTTCTGTACATTCTTAGCCTGGAGTCGGGAAGTTAGTGGTGTACACTCCTGTGTTTCGAAGAGCACGTTAAACACGTTCCATATACAATAATCAACATCTGATAGTAATCGTTAATTAATGAAACACTATCACCCGCAACCCGCATAGGAGCAGCGTGGTGGGTGTACGCTCCATATCATCTATCCTATAAGAAGAGAGGCCTGGCCCTGTAGGGGGCCGTCAATAGCCTGATAATAAGTGTAAGGGTCTTACATGCCGCCACCCGCGTCTCTCTTCGGCTGTCCCAGTGCGACGCTGGTGCCTGGCTCCTGTCGGGGAGGGGGCGCGCTCACCGCCACCTCTATCTTCCTGTCGCCCACCAACAAACCGTTCGTCTTCTCTATGGCTAGGGAAGCTGGTTGCTCTTCTTCGTAGTCAATGTACGCTAGCCCTTTTGGTTTGCCGTCTCTGGAAATAAAGGAGTGATTGATACAATAGTTTACATTGCAATTGAATTGAATACAAGAATTACTTAAATCGGCCTTGTAGTTCCTGAGATAGGCGAACACAAACATAAATACATACATACATACATACACTTTTAAAATTTGGCACATTTGTTCAGACGCTAATATAGACTAACATTTGCAAAAACTGAGCAGTTCTGGAAATATTACATACATACGGGTCGATTTGATAACCTCCTTTTTTTGAAGTCGGTTAAAAAGGATGCCTGAACAGACATTATAGTGAAGACTAAGAGCGTATTGTCGACCAATAGCAGCGAAATAAAAATTATCGCTCTTAGTTTTAGTACGATATAGTGAAAGAGATAAAAAATTAATCCCATTTAGATTGCATTCTAAGGCATATATAGTAATAATTTATTATATAGTATATATATTTTTTCTGTATCTTTTGGATATTTTGAATCTACTGTATAATCTTGGCTGTGTTTAATTATTCTGTATTTACACAGTGGAAGCCCTAGGATTTCCAGACGGCCTGCTAAAGGAAGCTTAAATGCCTCTGCTACAAATAAACTTGTATGTCATAAGGTGGCCTAACTTTTTAATTTTTTATAATTTGGTATATTAAATATGACTAAACAAGGTTTGCCGAGTTAGCCTGCAAAAATATCAATTTATTCTTTGAGAAAATATCAATTTATTCTTTCTATGGCATTTATAAATAGCAACACCAATGGCTCTGAGCTTCCCAAACTTATCAAATATCTTCCTCAGCGTTTCTTTGCTTGAGTTTAAAATTCCAAAACATGTCGTTTTTCCTAATAATGGAGGAACACTTAATAACCAACGATAGCAACGCTTTGACCAAAATATGGTATTTCCGCTTATTGAATTTTGTACTAAATTATTATTTAAAAGAAGAAGGTCGATGTATACAAAAGATGAAAAAAAATTAATGTTTTTCGGCAGTCTTCTTTATATGGTAAAACAAGGATTATGATTACACTCACTTGAAACTCACAACTCGAACGTCCCTGAGCTTCCCAAACTTCTCGAATATCTCGGTGAGCGCTTCTTTGGTGCAGTGCGAGTACGGCAGGTTGCGTACAAACAGTTTGTTCCGTTCAGCGGTCATAGCGTACTTGAACGTTGGCTTGGACTTTGTGGCGGAGTACCGGGAGAGGAACATCGGCCGCCCGTCCAGCGGGGTGCGGTCGTGTTTGACAGCTTTGTCTACTGATTCCTGGAAATCACATTTAATGTTATAAAATCGAATACAAAAGTTTGCGAATGTACGTATACGTGCGTGCGTGTGCGTGCGTGTGTGCGTATGGGTGTGCATATGTGCGTGCAGTGACAGTGAGTGACAGTTTATGGACTTTAGGCTTTCTCTAAAAATCTTTTTTTATCATCCTAGGCTTGTGTGCACCAAGATTTCGATTATCATAACCAACGGTTAACATAACTTTACTATAAATTTACTATTTATAATAAAACAGTACGCCGGTTAAGGACGTAAACCAGGCGATTATCTTATTCGAGCTTACGTCCTTAACCGGTGTACGGGTTATCGTGAACAGTAAATTTTACGTTTAGCTTATGTTAACCATTGGTTATGATAACCGAAATCTTGGTGCACACAAGCCTTAGTGAACAATGAAAATCAAATTAAAATGACGAATAATAATGTTTATAAGAGCAAATCTTGTAAGTAACATCTCAAAAATGAGTCAGACAATTTTGGATCAGAGTTTGTATTTATGCCATCCCCTAAATAGATAGTATTATAGAAAAATAGCTTAAAAATAAGTTTCTGCTTTGTTAACATTCCTTCACTCACCGGTGACTTATACTGGCAGTAACAAATGGATCCACCGAAAGCCTTGACGCCCGCCTTCACGCGCATTGACACTATATCGCCGTATTCTGATAACTTCTTCCTTAAATTTTGTTCATTTACTCTGCAACATACAAACTAATGTCAAGCTTTGATTTGCGAAGATAGCATGTTTAGTCTTCAGATCTTCCCCCATAATCTGTAACTATGTTTTTATTAGTTGACATGTGACTATCCAATTTATCTCACTGTCTCTCTGTCTAACGCGATACTATAGACAGAGAGATTACCATTATCTCTCTATCTGTATAGCCTTAGACATTTCAAGTAATAATAACAGAGTTACAGAATAGGGGGAGAGGGATTGCTGATCTGATAGCAATAGTTACCTTTAGTGAACATTATTACACTAAGTCCTTACTACAAACCATCAAAACTTTATTGAAGCAGTTCAAGCTACAATTCTCTCTCATAAAGAAGAAAAGACTGTCCATATTATTGGACGTTAATAGCTTGACAATGATGATAATGCCCCTATTTTTGAAGTGATTTGTCACCCTCATAATCTTTATCACCTTATTAACGGCCCACTACAGCGCCAGGCCTCCCTCCATGTTTTTTTTTTTTTATAAAAATAGCGAGCAAACGAGCAGGATCACCTGATGTTAAGTGATTACCGCCGCCCATGAACAACTGCGACACCAAAAGGAGTAGGAGGGGATATGGAGCGTAGACCCACCACGCTGCTCCAATGCGGATTTGTGGGCTTAATCACGATCACTATCAGATGCTGTTGATAGTGACCGGGACCAACGGTGATCTGCGTATAATTAAAGTATCAAAAAGATCTTCTTATTCTTCTATTAAATACAATTAACTCACTTAAACTCCAGATTGCTAACAAACAGCGTGCAAGCCTCTCTGCCACTAGCACCGGTGTCCGATGAGCTGTCCTTCCTTTGTCTTTTGTTGTCCGTCTCTAAAACCAAAAACAAGGGCCTTTTCACATCTCACAGAAGATGCATAAAGAAAATCACCGGTTCATCGATTGAATTTAATATTTATTTGACCCGAATATATGTAAAAGTTAGGGGATCTTAAGCTTGATCTAAACTTGATGTAGAAATGTATAAACAAATTAAAAATGAAGGTAGAAATCACTAGTCATTTTACACTTACTTTTTTAATTAACTTGTTTATGACGAATTTATGACAATTAATTAGATTAGTAAGCTCAACTAATTATTAAATTCAATATCTTTTAAATAATATTTTATAAAAATACAAAACATAATTTTAAAACTATTAGGCATGAAATGTGTTGCATTTTCTACTTTATTTTAAATTTGTTTGTTGACATGCTTTCCACATTAGTTTAGGGTAATTTTTAAGTTATTTTTACGTAATATTTTGAGTCAAATACAGAATTACATAAAAAACATTATTAATTTAATTAATACCCCTTAATTTTCAAAATACCGGGTAATTAACGACAGTAATTATATTAATAACACCAGTACGAAAATAAGATCCATTTATTCGTAAATAATTAATTAATCAATCTAATTTTCTTAATGATGTCTAATTAATTAATGACTTACCCCTTCCATTAAAAAATTGTATAAGTATAAAAGCATTATTAATTTTATATCAGTATCAAATTATAACTCACTCTAGATTGTTCTAACTATATTTTAATAATAAAAATGGATTTCAATCTATCAAGCATCTGTGATATGTTAAGCGACCGTATTGAAGAGTATCACACCACTGCAAAGAAGCGCAGGTTGGAGAAAGAAACCAGGGCTCCGAAGTCTAAGATGGCAAAGTTATTTCATCACACTGGAAAGAAACATAACGGTTCAACCGTGTTCTCATCGACGCCATTAGAGGTATCGAATATGAAAACTAAGCAGCTCTCAGCCATGTTCTCTTCAACCAAGTTGCCAACACCCATTACAGACAAGAGAAATACGCGACAGCCAATCATAAAAGCGAGGAAGTTAACCTTCGATGATGCAGAGGAATCTGCAAATACGGAGGAAAAAGCTAAGTTGGAGGAATCCCCAGCTAACTTGTCTTCAGTCACGGTGATTCATTCGCTGGAAACACTTAAAAGACGTCGTCTGCAAAGGACAAAGTTGACTGCTAGAAGACTCTTCGTTAATGACGAGCAACCCGATGTGGAAAGTTTGTCGATTGATTATGCGACCAAAACAGATGTTAGCAAAGTCCTTACACCACTGCATACGCCTAAAAGAGCATGCATTTCAAAGAGGGGTATGAACGTTAGAAGGTTAAGTTTTAGCGACGCAGAAAATGAAGCTAAAACCGTCGTTTTGTGAAGATAAATTGGTTTCAATTGTATCCACGGGGACTTCCACTATGATGATGTTAAATGTAGCGATTATTGTGATTCCAATTAGAGATTTCAATTAATGCCAATACTTAATGTTTTCTTTTGGTTTCTTGTAGTTAAGTTTTTTGTAATTTTTTCATTATTCTAGAGTTTACTATTAAAAACTAAACTTGCGATTAGTTTTTAATTAAGTATTTGTTAAATTAATTTATTGAATTATTTTATCTACTTAAAATTATATAATTAAAATGTTTGTTAATTTATCAATTGTTAATTAGTCATAGTAATTTAAATTGAAAATAAATGTTTCTTTTGTTAAATCAATTTATTTATTTTATTATTTATTTAAGAAAAATATACATTTTAATACAACATTAGAAAATTGTTAAAACGGTGCAACAAAAACTCATCTTCTCCGAAACTGTTCTGCGCTCAGCATTCCTAATTATACTTTTAGGTAGGTAGGTACGAGTATGTGGGTAGATGTGTAATTAATAACAAAATTAACCAAATATTTAAGGGTATATAGAACTGCAAGTATTAGAGACGAATATCTTAGCATTCATAGAGAGAGAGCGAGAGAGAGGACACACTTCTCCGCGAAAACGAACCCGAGCACTTGTGAGTTAGGTCATTAGTAAGGTCATCATAGTGACTCGCGTCAAATCACCTCCTCTTTGGAGTTATTTGTTTCCCCTGCCCAGCCAAAAAAGGTAGTTACAAAATGATACCGAATACTGGTGCGTCGCTGCACTGATGTTGCATTAAACCAGTTGTAATCAAATATTATTGTTATTCCAAATAAAATTTTCTTCTTGTAAAAAATATTTCTGTTTTATATTCTTTGGGTTCATTTCTTGCTTTGACTTGTAGAGCAAGCTGTTTAGAAATGTAGGAACAATATGCCGTACAAGTTGTTACATTCGGGAGTTTTTTGATACACTGCGCGTTTTTTTGGAAATATTACAAGTTTTTGTAGACTCATGTTAAAGAAATTCTCCATTACTAATATATATTTGACTTTACATATTGGCATTATATTACAGTAAAAAAAATTGGTTGTCTGTAAAGTCGGTTTACTGACGATAGTTGAACGTGACAATGTCTTAAGAAAATACTGATGGAATGGTGGCATTTAATTGGTTATTAAAATTTTTAATTTAAGTATATTTTTATAAATATTAATTTAAGTTAATAAAATAATTGATTTTGATTTTATAAATTTGTATTTCAAATTTATAATAAATATATTAATTTTTAATTTAAAATTAATATATTTAATAATTATATTTAATAGACGTTATTTCGAACGCTGCCGAACGCAAAGACCGATTGTGCTTCTTGTCGTCGTTCCGCGCTCTCGCTTGCACTTCAAGCCTTACATGGAACGCCTCAAAGCGAGGTAACGACGCATGACGTCATGTCTTTTTGTGCGTGCAGCCGGCTCTATCGAATTATAAGACGTTGTCACGTCAAAAAAGTTCATGATAATTATATTTATGTTTAATTTTAATTTTGTGTGGTACCAGGGTTTTGAGCAAACGAATTTGTAGATGGTAAATAGAGTCCAAATGAGTTTTACCAGTTCTTCCGCAGCTGCTCAGACCATAGGATATAGTGGATTCCGCAAGTGCTTTAAATAGCGATAATCGTATATGGTATGGTATTTTATTTTATTGATGGTAAATTTTGCCAATATGGATTTAAGTTTATTACAGACTGCGTTAATGTGTTCCGTCCACTTTCATCTGTCATCTATTATGAGGCCTAGGTATTTGTGCTTACTAAAAAATGTATTAAGAAAAGCAAGCTTTCGTGTCGATGGAAATGGGTGTAGATCTCATCCTAACCCTAACAAGTTAGCGTTTTCATCTTAGATTGCACCATCACTTACTTATAAGGTGTGATTGCAGTTAAAGGCTAACTTAAAAAATACTAACAGCCTCCTTGGCGCATCGGTATATGCAGTGTATTTATAATACGGAGGTCCTGGGTTCGATTCCCGGCGGGTCTGATTGAAATTTTTCTTAATTTCTCTTTTTCTGGCTGGTGGGAGGCTTTCGTCGTGGCTAGGTACCACCCTACCGACGAAGACGTATCGCCAAGCGATTTAGCGTTCAGGTACGATGTCGTGTATCAGGTGTGATATCAGTCCTTGACGACCTCCGTGGCGCAGTGGTATGCATGGTGGATTCATAAGACGGAGGTCCTAGGTTCGATTCCCGGTGGGGCAGATTGGGATTTTTTTTAATTTGTCTTGGTCTGGCTGGTGGGAGGCTTTCGCCGTGGCTAGTTACCACTCTACCGACAAAGACGTACCGCCAAGCGACTTAGCGTTCCGGCGTCCGATGTCGTGTAGAAACCGATAGGAGTGTGGATTTCATCGTACTCCTAACAAGTTAGTCCGCTTCTATCTTAGATTGCATCATCACTTGACATCAGGTGTGATAGCAGTCAAGGGCTAACTGGTAGTCAATAAAAAAAATAAAAAAAAAGTCAAGGGCCAACTTGTAGTAGATAAAAAATACTTACTATCTTTTTCTTCCTCATCTTCATCGTGTGACCTCTTAACCCCGCCCCCAGTATCTCCCTCCTCTTTCGGCACATCGACTTCCATATCTGCATCCTTTTTCCTCTTCGCCTCTGTGTCTTCCGAACTCGCATCGGACTTTCTCTTTCCCTTGTTGGATTTTTCGTCTTTCTTCTTTTTGTTGTCTACTTTGGACTTCTTGTTGGGGTTCTGTTTTCCCTTTTGCTTCTGTCCGATCATTTTTTCTTTCATCGCTTGATAACTTTCGCGCCACGTCTTTAGTTTTTCCTATAAAAAAGAAATTATTAACGATCGTGATTCAGAAATAAAGAAATATCTCTGTATTTAGTTCGGTTGCATTAGCATCTCCAGTAGGATAACTCACCTCACACAACACGACGTACCCACAGTTTGTCAACTAAAAGTAGAGATTGCAATCGCCCGGAATTTAAAAAAAAATCGAAGGGCATTCCCAAAATATAGTGCAAATATTGGTATAACTCACATTGACATATTAATACTATGGACTTCGGGTCTAATGCAAAATTTACGTCAAAAGTGTCCCAACATATTTTATACACACTAGGATGTATTTATGTTTTTTTAAACAAAATAACATTGTAATGTATGTCTTATCGTATTGTTATACAGTCTAATTTGCAACGGTCTAATTGCATGCAATAAGTAATCAGCTTCGATTGACGGTTACCATGGCAGCCTTTTTTTGACATGACAGCTTCTCGTGAAAATAGGACAACATAAATGGTGTGGAGTCGGTAGCTTTCAAATTTTTTTGGCATCTTACATTTATATGTTATATTTATAGCAAATTTTAATTTATATTTACATATCCCTGACCTCTATATGCTGGGATAAATCTTGTACCAAATAATAATTAGTTATAATAATAATTAATTACAAACCAAATCCACTAATGTACAAAATGATATGCCACTCGACATAGTTCTTTACTTTGAAATTTTAAGTTCTCGATATTTTCCTCTTTTTAATTCAACTGAAAATATATTTTTTACTTCAATGACGTTAGATCACTTTTTTAAATAACTGTTCCTAATTTCATGTAGATAATTCTTATAGTTATCAAATTAATATACCATTATGGTAAAAGTTATTTGATTAATATTCATGACATAAAAAATAAAAATTTTTGATTTGAAAATAATCAAATTATTTTCATTCAAAAATTAAGTAATTAAATAATTCAAATGTTAAACAACAAAATAACTCTATGCAGTCGTTGTTCTAAAACATTCTATTGCTCACGGCAGATCCGAACTAAATGTGGTTAATTAGATAAACATATTGCACTCCTTCTATCCTATACGCGGGTATCGTATGGGAAAAGGACAGATAGATACTTTTGTTCATTTTGGTTGGTTATGCAATTCGTTTCTATAGTTTATTAAAATTTTAATAAAATAGCCTGTTTCTAAGCAAAATAATACTTTAAAATCATCAGTAAATATTTACTTACTGAAAATATGGTACACCGTCTTCTTTTCTCACCTTATTCGGGTAGTTCTTACAAGTTTTTTATAACACATTACGGCATTATTGACGTGTATTCTGTCAGTCAGCTAATATGAGACTGAATTGCGATTGGAAATCATTTCGCGTTCTGGCTTACTTTTGGTTCGGACACTTTTTATCGCTGACCCGAAGTCCATAGAATTAATATGTCAATGATAACTCAGCTTACAATTTGCGTTCACACATGCGTTTTTTTTACAGCACTACCAATCATGACGAAATTTTGTATACAAATTATAAGGGATGCAGAAAAACAAAATATAAAATTCACAATACACCTCCTCATAATATATTTCTATACTAAAGCCAAAACCAATATGGAAAGCATGTCAACAAACAATTTTAAAATAAAGTAGAAAATGCAACACATTTCATGCCTAATAAATTTAAAATCATGTTTTGTTTTTTTATAAAATCTTATTTATAATATATTGAATATATTAATTAGTTTTAAGCTTACTAATCAAATTTATTGACATGAATTCGTCATTAACTTGTTAATTAAAAAAAATTTTAAAAATTAGGTGTAAAATGACTAGTGATTTTTACCCTTTTTAAATTTGTTTGTTGATATACATAAATAGGTTCTCAATCGAGTTTGGCTTTAATATAGATTAGAACATTTCAATGTTGTGTTATTTGGTTATTTGCATACAAGCTTTGTCTGGCAAAAGTTGTTAAAACTGAACAGTATAACTACTTACTAAATATCTCTTCAAATATTTCCTTCCCTTGCACTGGATTTTTTATTCTCTTATACTCGAGTCGGGCCCAAAACAATGGTATTTCACAGTCGTTTGCTTCTTCGCCCCAGGCCTGCAAACAAAAATAAATAATTAAACAAAATGTCATATTTACTATAAGAAAGGTGTTAATATGCGTGTACATTGTTGTGCGTGAGCGCTAGTTTGTGTAAGCGTGCGCACGCACCCGCATCTGTGTACATACATGTGTTTATGCATGCGAGTGTGATCGTGCGTGCGTATGTGTTCAGACGAGTCAAGGACGCTGCCGTGTAAACAATGGCCTAAAACCTGCATACTGAACCAGTCGCACGAGGGGCTGACAAAGCAAGATCTACATGCAAGTCTCACGTGAACCGCTGCTACCTCTTAAGTTAGGAGCCTACGAGAATCACTTCTTGATCGATCGCCGATCGGTTGTCACCTTAGGCTTAGCTAGGATGTAGAAGATCAATCGTTGATCTTTAGTCATGTAGTTCAATTATATTTTAATTATTTATTATTTAAATAATTATTATGTGTGTGCAGGTACATGAGTCTGTGATCGTGCGTGCGTGTACCTTGGTCTAATAACCGTGAAAAAATTAAAACAAACAAAAATAATATTAAGTAATAAATACTGCCTTATCGCTTAGTAGCGGTTTGAGGTGTCAAGGGACACCCGGATGGAACGAAGTTCCTTTCGATTAATTAGTGAAGGAGTTGTAATAAAATTTTATTTTTTTTAAGTAATAATAATATTTGTTGTTGTACACCGAAACACCAGAGGGCGCCCCCCGCCGCTCACGCGCACACACATCAAAGGCGGCGGCAAGATCCTTTGATCAAAAAGTGTCGTGACAACTTTTCGTACGAATTTTTTCCGTCTAGCCCCCTTTAACAACGCGCGATAAGGAACTTCGTTCCATTATCAGGACCAGACTGCATGTGGTGTTTTTAATAAACAAATGTGCCGTTGTGGGGGGCTGTTCATTTACCTCAGCAAGCGAGTCCCAAGCTAGCCGGAACGTTCGTCTCAACCTTTCCACTTGCTCCGAGGTATCAAAGTCAGTCTGCCTCCGTGTCTGCTCTAAGTAGCTCAACCATAACACCTCTGCTTGTTTGTATGACTCCATGCCTTTGGATAGCGCCGTTTCGAATATAGATTTTATCTGTGTAAAAAGTAAGTAAATGCAATTAAATGTGTATAGCCTCTGTTTGTCTCTGGATTGTTTTTCATAATAGGCAACCAGCATAACTTTGGCCGCGTAGCAGAAGTCCGGAGTATGTTACCAGAGGAACAGGAGTGAGAGGTGTTCACTGTTACGTTATCGATATCCCATGGAAGCGTATTAAGCGGTCCCTCATGCCTAATACGTAATGCCAAAATTTGGAATGTCCTTCCAGCTTCCGTTTTCCCTACCACCTACGATATGGGTATTTTAAATAAATGAGAGACGAATATCTTAGTATTCAATGGATTCACCGTGCGGGTGCTGGGTCCTGGGTGGCTGAGAGAAAAACTCCGAACAGAGCCCGAGACTTGTGACTCGGGTGTAGGTTTAAGGGTACCCTTAGTGACGCGCGTCAACACTCACCTCCTCCGTTCAAGTTATTCTCCCTGCTCAGCCAAATTCGGAAGGACCCTACTAGAGCAGCTTTGAAAAGGCATTTTCTAATCCGTACCACCGTAGGCTGCATCATCGATTACTTTCAGGCGTGATTGCAGAAAGAGAGAGGCAACCCATAGAACTAAGTCATCGTTCGCGAGACAAAGAGGCAGTCCGCATAACTAAATCCTGGTCAGCGTAGTAAATAGATATGAGGTAAGTTGAGGGAGCAATGAGGGCTGTAGAGCTAGTAAGTATGGGTAGAGCTACCTCATCCATCCCCTTGTCCTCGTGCTCGGCCTGCTGCATCTTGAGTATCCAGAAGGTGGCCTTGCGCGGGCAGCGGCGCGCGCACAGCTCCAGCACGCGGTGTATGGTGGCGCGCGACGACGTGTAGCGCACGTGTCGCACGAACGCCAGCAGCAGCTCGTGCGACGCCTCGCACGACAAGCACTCGGTGGTCGCGCGGTCGTATAGCACCTAGAGCAGCGAATAGACTTCGATGAAACATGGATTTTTTAAACATACATACATTGACATATTAATACTATGGACTTCGGGTCAGCGATAAAAAGTGTCCGAACCAAAAGTAAGCCAAAACGCGAAATGAGTTCCAATCGCAATTCAGTCTCATATTAGCTGACTGACAGAATACACGTCAATAATGCCGTAATGTGTTATAAAAAACTTGTAAGAACTACCTGAGTAAGGTGAGAAAAGAAGACGGTGTACCATATTTTCAGTAAGTAAATATTTACTGATGATTTTAAAGTATTATTTTGCTTAGAAACAAGCTATTTTATTAAAATTTTAATAAACTATAGAAACGAATTGCATAACCAACCAAAATGAACAAAAGTATCTATCTGTCCTTTTCCCATACGCTACCCGCGTATAGGATAGAAGGATTGCAATATGTTTATCTAATTAACCACATTTAGTTCGGATCTGCCGTGAGCAATAGAATTTAAATTTTAGAACAACGACTGCATAGAGTTATTTTGTTGTTTAACATTTGAATTATTTAAATTACTTAATTTTTGAATGAAAATAATTTGATTATTTTCAATTCAAAAATTTTTATTTTTTATGTCAACTTTTATTTTTTATGTCATGAATATTAATCAAATGACTTTTACCATAATGGTATATTAATTTGATAACTATAAGAATTATCTACATGAAATTAGGAACAGTTATTTAAAAAAGTGATCTAACGTCATTGAAGTAAAAAAATATATTTTCAGTTTAATTAAAAAGAGGAAAATATCGAGAACTTAAAATTTCAAAGTAAAGAACTATGTCGAGTGGCATATCATTTTGTACATTAGTGGATTTGGTTTGTAATTAATGATTATTATAACTAATTATTATTTTATACAAGATAATTACAACAATTTATTTAATATTTTATTAAAATATGTAAATATAAATTAAAATTTGCTGTAAATATAATATATAAATATAAGATGCCAAAAAAATTTGAAAGCTACCGACTCCACACCATTTATGTTGTCCTATTTTCACGGGAAGCTGTCATGTCAAAAAAAGGCTGCCATGGTAACCGTCAATCGAAGCTGATTACTTATTGCATGCAATTAGACCGTTTCAAATTAGACTTTATAACAATACTATAAGACATACATTACAATGTTATTTTGTGTATAAAAACATAAATACATCCTAGTATGTATAAAATATCTTGGGACACTTTTGACGTAAATTTTGCATTAGACCCGAAGTCCATAGTATTAATATGTCAATGCATACATACATAACATCACGCCTTGTTCCCATACGGGTAGGCAGAGACCACATCCCTCCATTTGTCACGGTCCTCGCATACTTCCTTAGCTTCTTCCACTCTCATTAATCCTTTCATACAAGTTCGTCGGTTTAGGGTACTCTTGACCTGGCCATTATTTAAAATGTCCTGAATTTGGTCCAGGAACATTCGCCTAGGCCTTCCCCTTCCAACATTCCCATTCATCCTCGCCTTATAAATCTCTTTTGTTAATCTTCTTTCATCCATTCTCTCTACATGTCCAAACCATCTAAGCATCCCTTTCTCAATTTTAGTCACTACATCTTCTTTTACACCACACTTTTCTCTTATCATACTATTTTTAACTCTATCACACAGTTTTAAACATGCTATTGTTAATATTGTTTTATTAATATTTCATCATCATCATAATCAATCTATTAGCGGTCCACTACAGGGCCAGGCCTCCCTCCTTATAGGAGAGGGGATATGGAGCATAGACAAACCACGCTGCTTGAATGCGGGTTGGCGGGCTTAGGGTGATAATGTGTAATTTATTAACGATTACTATCAGATGTTGATGAGTGACCGGGACCGACGGCTTAACGTGCTCACCGAGGCACGGGGGTGTAACACCTCCAACATCCCGACTCCGGGCTTGGAATGTACTAAGAATTTCATAGATGAATGAAAATCCTACTACTATTATATTATTTACATAATTTTTTTTTAACGACTACATGTTGTCCCTTGACTGCTATCACACCTGATGTTAAGTGATGATGCAGTCTAAGATGGAAGCGGGCTAACTTGTTAGGAGTGGGACGAAAATCCACACCCGTTTCTGTTTCAACACGACATCGTACCGGAACGCTACGTCTTTGTCGGTAGGGTAGTAACTAGTCACGGCGAAAGCCTCCCACCAGCCAGACCAAGACAAATTAAGAAAAATCTCAATCTGCCCCGCCGGGAATCGAACCCAGGATCTCCGTCTTATAAATCCGCAGTGGATTTATAACCACAAACCACTGCGCCACGGAGGTCGTCAAAATTTTTTTTTTAATTCTTACCTTGAGTATGCCCTTACTGTCGCATTCAGAATATTTATCCTCCCGGGACAATTCCTTCACTGTGCCGATATATTCTTGATATATCTTACATTTCTCTTCAGGATCCCTAGAACAAATTGGTTATAAATTTCTTTTGCAGTATCTACATACACCCTTATTTCTTCTTAACGTAACACATCTCAAAATTAACATTAAAGGACAGATGAAAAAGAATATTTTATATTATTTTTATATAAAATATTCTGTATCCCTATTTTGACGGGATCGGAAAATGCGCGGTTTCAACCGCGGGCCTCTTCTAGTACAAAATAAACAAAAAATTTACAGAATACAATCTTTATATAACATTTTCAATGACGTCTAACTCTTAAAAATCAGTCATTTTAAAATAATTAAGGATTGTTACTAGCAAATAATATGGGTGTATGCC
Organism: Mycalesis mineus; assembly: GCA_034621355.1. Taxonomy (NCBI): domain Eukaryota; kingdom Metazoa; phylum Arthropoda; class Insecta; order Lepidoptera; family Nymphalidae; genus Mycalesis; species Mycalesis mineus. The sequence continues at coordinate 10,676,968 of CM067888.1, forward strand.
TGAAATAAGGATTTATTTATTATTATTAATTTAATAAACAAAAATAAAACCAACTCACTCAGTGGTCAGCAGTCTGTCTTCGAATGGTGATATTTTCTGTAAGTACTCCAACGCCGCCTCGTGTTGTTTCTTGACCTATTTAAAAAATTAATTCAGTGTTCATTTTTTAAAAGTATTAAGGTAAAGTATAAAATGTCACGACTGCCTCGTTGGTCTAGTAATTAGCCTATGTGACGTGAAACACAAGGTCCTGGGTTCGATTCCTAAGCTTTTTCATTCTTCTATGAAATCTTCAGTTAATTTCAAGCCCGGAGTCTGGAAGTTGGTGGTGTTACACCCCCGTGATTGTGTCGGAGAATACGTTAAGCCGTCGGCCCCTGTCACTATCATCAACATCTGATAGTGATCGTTAATAAATGAAACATTATCACCCTAAGCCCGCCAACCCGCATTGGAGCAGCGTGGTGGGTGTACGCTCCATATCCCCTCTCCTATAAGGAGGGAGGCCTGGCCCAGTAGTGGGCTGTTAATAGGCTAATGATGACTTAATGATGATGATGATGACAGAGTGTCACTGTAAATACAGGGTGATTTTTATTTAAGTGCTAATATTCTTTATTGCAGTTCTATAACATTAATAGATCAAAAATGCACTAACAATTCTGTACATTATACAAAATTTTTAACAAAAAATAGAACCGAAGATTTTTATTTCTTACTTTTTAGTGATTTATCGCCACGTAGCGTACTCGTACTATACTGTCATAGTATATTATACGGCACTAGCAGCCAATAAGCTACCGATACCGAAACAAAAACCGAAATCGCTGTAAGCGCGCCTCCAAAATTTGAAGAGTTCCTTCAATTTCCCCAGGATATCATCATCCAATCCTAACATGATGACAATGGGACCACCTTGGAAGTATGCCCTTTCTAATAAAAAAGAATTATCAAAATCGAACAACTCTGTAAAAAGTTATGCGTGGTCATACATAAAAAAAATATATATGTGTCGAATTGAGAACCTCCTCCGTTTTTTTCGTCGGTTAAAAATACATATTTTCTATTTCAGACTCAAAAATAACGAATTGATGGACACTTTATTGTCAAATAATCCGCGCGTTACTTTGAGAGGGCGGCACGTTTGGCTGTATAATGTACTGTTGGTTGAAAGTATTATACCTTATCGACATAGTCCTGGTCGTGTAAAGCGAGAGCCAGTTCCTCCAGCTGTGGCCACGCCTCCTCACTGCGCAGCAGAGGTCTGGACACCGCCTCCTCGAGGCACCATAGTACACGCTTCTTTTGTTCCAAGTAATTGGTGTTCTCTTCACTATACAATAAAAGATTAATTATACTAAATAATACCTGATTAAGTAAAGAATTTAAATTAATGTTTATTAGGTAAGGTGGTATCACAGCATTGTGGAAGTATGAGCAACTAGAGGACGCCCGCGGTTTCACTCGCGTTGTTCTTGTTCTCGTAGGATTTTCGGGATCAAATGTGGCCTATGTATTACTCTGATATGTAAGCTATATTATTGTAAAGTTTCATCAAAATCCATTTTTTTTTTATCAACTACAAGTTGGCCCTTGACTTCTATCACTCCTGATGTTAAGTGATGATGCAGTCTAAGATGAAAGCGGGCTAACTACTTAGGAGTGGGACGAAAATCCACACCCCTTTCGGTTTCTACACGACATCGTACCAGAACGCTAAATCGCTTGGCGATACGTCTTTGTCGGTAGGGTGGTAACTAGCCACGGCGATAGCCTCCCACCAGCTAGCCCAGACACATTTAGAAAAATCTCAATCTGCCCCGCCGGGAATCGAACCCAGGCCCTCCGTCATATAAATCCACCACGCATATCACTGCGCCACGGAGGTCGTCAAAAATAGTAGCCATTTAGTAGTTTTTGCGTGAATCTATTGTCCTTGGGACAAAAAAAATCCTATATAATAATGTTTATTAATCATCCATATCATAATAATAAGGCCTGACCGTGACATTAATTTCGCAAAATAATCGGCCCGCCAGTCAGTCTCACAAAAGCATGGTCATTCCAACAATTGTGTCACAGAATTGGATGCTTAACAGATTTGCTATTATTAGATAAAGACAAAGTGTTACAGTTCCAATTACTATTTCATGCAAGACCACTGGGTTATAGAAGTGTATGGAATCCACAACCTAACTGCTACAAATGTAAGGTTAAAGATCACTGGGTTATAGAAGTGTATGGAATCCACAACCTAACTGCTACAAATGTAAGGTTAAAGATCACTGGGTTATAGAAGTGTATGGAATCCACAACCTAACTGCTACAAATGTAAGGTTAAAGATCACTGGGTTATAGAAGTGTATGGAATCCACAACCTAACTGCTACAAATGTAAGGTTAAAGATCACTGGGTTATAGAAGTGTATGGAATCCACAACCTAACTGCTACAAATGTAAGGTTAAAGATCACTGGGTTATAGAAGTGTATGGAATCCACAACCTAACTGCTACAATGTAAGGTCAAAGACCACTGGGTTATAGAAGTGTATGGAATCCATAACCTAACTGCTACAAATGTAAGGTTAAAGACCACTGGGTTATAGAAGTGTATGGAATCCACAACCTAACTGCTACAATGTAAGGTTAAAGACCATTGGGTTATAGAAGTGTATGGAATCCATAACCTAACTGCTACAAATGTAAGGTTAAAGACCACTGGGTTATAGAAGTGTATGGAATCCACAACCTAACTGCTACAAATGTAAGGTTAAAGATCACTGGGTTATAGAAGTGTATGGAATCCACAACCTAACTGCTACAAATGTAAGGTTAAAGATCACTGGGTTATAGAAGTGTATGGAATCCACAACCTAACTGCTACAAATGTAAGGTTAATATAAATAATAACTTACTTCATGGTTTCCAACTTGGCCTTTTCCAACTCATACTTTGCATCCCAGAAGATTTTCCCTGAGAGAGGATCGGCGCCCGCGCGACTCAGTACTTCCTCCAGCTGCTCACGAGCGGAGATTGCCTCGCCCGCACTCAGGGACCAAGAGCACCACTCGGTCAAGATTGGTATGGCTGGAAATATATTTAAAAATATGAAAAAAATTGTGCCAGCCTCTTTTGTAATCCGACATGCAATTTGTGTTCATAATTCAGGCAATTTTAATTTGCAATTTTTCAGTTTAGAAGGTATTCTTTATTAAAAATTCATGACTGCAGTATAATTTGACGACTTCCGTGGCGCAGTGGTATGCGCGGTGGATATATAAGGCGGAGGTCCTGGGTTCGATTCCCGGCGGGGCAGATTGAGATTTTCCTTAATTTGTCTTGTTCAGGTTGGTGGGAGGCTTTCATCATGGCTAGTTACCACCCTACCGACAAAGACGTACCGCCAAGCGATTTAGCGTTACGGTACGTTGTCGTGTAGAAACCGATGGGGGTTTGGATTTTCATCCTACTCCTAACAAGTTACTCCGCTTCTATCTCAGATTGCATCATCACTTAACATCAGGTGTGATAGCAGTCAAGGGCCTACTTGTAGTCATAAAAAAAAATTACATAGATTATAGACTAATAATAGACAAACTTTGTTAAAAGCAGACTCAAATATGAATTCCACCAGCAAGCCTTACTCAATCCTTGGCCTACACCTAATTGGACTATAATCAGTGGCGTGCACAAAGTTTTTAACTATACTAAAGCCAAACTCGATTGAGAATGCTTGTCAACAAACAAATTAAAATTGAAGGTAGAAATCACTAGTCAGTTTACACCTAATTTTTTTAATAAACTTGTTAATGACGAATTCATGACAATAAATTAGATTAGTAAGCTTAAAACTAATTAATATATTCAATATCTTTTAAATGTGGTTCTGGGCGACAATTCCCAGGGGCAGAGCTTCTATGCCACCACACGCGTCGCAGTTTGCGGATAGCGTAACGGCCCCTAGATATAGGGGTTAGCTGCGAATACCCAATAAGCAGTCGCGGACAGGGAGCGGTTCATCGGAGGGTCGCTGGGGAGCTTGTAGCGGAGTATACCCCAATAAAAGGCGTCAAACTCGGTGATGATGAACGCCGGTGGCGAGTAAGAACCGCCACTCAAAAATAAGTTCTTTGCTCGGGGAGATGGGCCTCGTCAACCTTGGCTGGTAGCTCATCTAGGAGAAGGTTAACTCTGATTTCAAAAGACCACACATGGGGGGGAAACTTGGGGAAAAATTTGGATGGCGGGACAAAAGAAAGTGTTTACACTACCCCAGGAGGGTACCGACTGCTCCGCGGAAGGAGAATCCCTCACTGACAATATGTCAGTCTGCCCCACGTATTCTGGGGGGGGGCAAAGTCCGCTCACCCAAATCGTCGCAAGAAAGCAGAAGAGTGCCAGAGAAGAAGAAGGAAGAAAACGATGAAGAAAAGGAAGATCCATTTAAAAGAAGAGGTCTGCAGAGGACTCCACCGTCAACTACAAAGAAAACGCAGAAGACTTACCATACAAACATTCAACATAACAACGACACTAAAGAGCAGGCTCCAAAAAAATTGACACAACAGATATTTCATCCTAGCCTCTTTAACAAAACTAGCAATAGTGGCTCTACATCAACCGACAAAGAAAATACAGACACAAATGTATGGCAAAAAGATAAAATTCCTACTAGGACAACAAAAAGGAAAGATACAAGCCCAGTACAAAATGATACTAACAAGAAGCTTAAAAACACCTTAACTTTCCAGGTTCCTACACACAACAGCTTTGATATTCTTAACAATGAATCAGTAAAAGAAAACAAAACTGAGGGCAAAGAATACACTCCAAAACCTGAGCCCATCTTTGTTACAGGTGTCCTCAATATATCATCCCTAAAGGAGAAATTGAACAGACTCATTGACACTGACATGTATACTATGACTACGCTAAGATCTGGACATGTAATCAAAATAATGCCAAAAGACATTCAAACATACAAGACCATTAGAGAAGACTTTATTTCTACTAATATTTCACATTACACATATCAGTTAAAGTGTGAAAGAGCATACAGAGTAGTTTTACGTGGACTGCATGCATCGGAAGACATATCTCAAATAACTAAAGAGCTGGAGAATGTTGGACATAAAGTGAGGCAAATAGTTAACATAAGGCACCGAGCGACAAAAGATCCTCTGCCCATCTTCTATGTTGACCTTGAACCAAAGCAGAATAACAAAGATATCTTCAATATTAGACATCTTAACCAAATGAAAATTTCTTTCGAAGCTCCCTATAAAAAGAAGGAAATTTTACAGTGCAAACGGTGTCAAAGATTTGGGCATACAAAAAATCAATGCTATAGACCGTTTCGATGCGTGAAATGTGGAAATGACCATCCCACAACACAATGCACTAAAAAGCCCGAGACTGAAGCCACCTGCGCAAACTGTGACGAGAAACACCCAGCCAGCTACAGGGGTTGCAAAATTTATAAGCAATATAAAGATAGAATTACGAAGACTGCCCCGAAATACAAAGCAAATCAACCTACACTCACCCAAGACTAGCTACATTGGCTTCAAAAGCCAATGTAGCTAGCGAATATGACTCTAAGAAAACATATGCTCAAGCCGCTAAGACCAATAAAACAACTTCCAATACGCACAGAAGAAATGAATTAAATGACATGACTGATATAATGGAGACAATGTTGGAAAAACTGCAACACACTATGCTGACGATGATGGAAAACATGATGGACAAAATGATGGACCGTATGGTTCAACTAGTCAGCAGCCTTATGAAAAATGATTCGAAACCTCCGAGTAGTAACTTGGAACGCCAACGGCTTGACGGAACGACGTCAAGAACTTGAAACTTTTTTACAAATTGAAAATATTGACATAGCGTTAGTATCTGAAACAAGGTTCACTCCAAAGTCCCACATCACATTTAATAACTACACAATCTACACAACTAATCATCCTACAGGAAACAGTCATGGAGGCACTGCAGTAATTATTAAAAACTGTATTAAGCACCACGCTTTACAGATATATCGCTCAGATAAAATCCAAGCAACATCAATTGCCATAAAAGATGACAAATTTGAAACGGTGTACGCTGCGGTCTACTGTCCTACTAAACATACAATATCAGTCCAAGACTTCGCAGCTTTCTTCTCTACACTTAATAATAGATTTATCATTGGGGGTGACTGGAATTCAAAACACTTGCACTGGGGTTCCAGGTTAACTAGCACACGAGGAAGGCAACTATTCAAAGCAACACAAGAGATGAGACTGGAATGCTTATCGGGTGGAGAGCCAACTTATTGGCCGACTGACAGAAATAAGATTCCAGATCTTTTGGACTTTTTCATAACGAAAAATGTGGACAGAAATTACATAACTATAGAACCATGCATTGACCTTACTTCTGATCACACCCCAGTCATCTTAAACATCAACACAAAAATCACTCTTGTAAATGTCCCTCCTAAGATATACAATTCTAAAACTACAAACTGGGAAATTTATAAACAAATAATAACTACAGAAACAAATCTAAAAAATAAGATGTCTACCACAGAAGAGTTAGAAGAGGAGTTAGAGAAACTGAACAAAATTATTCACAAGGCTGTAAACATAGCTACCCCTGAACGAAAAGGAAATGGGCAACCCCCAAAACACAACATATATCCCAAAGACATAAAACAGAAAATTTTGACACGACGTAAACTACGAAAGATTTGGCACACAACTGGATACCCATCAGACAAAGCAGCATTTAACAAATTCTCTGATGAACTAAAAAGTTATATAAACTCGATAGAAAATGACAACATTCAAAACATGCTCTCAAACCTTGACCCAACAATTGATACCAACTATTCACTGTGGAAAGTAACCAAAAATATAAAGCGTCCTAAAACCCATATTCCACCTATCAACAATAACAGAGGTGGTTGGGCTAAATCAGACATCGAAAAAGCAACAGTATTCGCAGAACATCTATATAGTGTCTTTCAACCACTCGATGAGAGTTGCCCTGAACACACAACAAAAATAAAAAAATACTTAGATTCACCAAATCAAATGTGCTTGCCACTGAAAACTACAAGCCCTAAAGAAGTATTCAATGAAATAAAATTACTTAAGGAGGGAAAAGCACCTGGCTATGATCTCATAGACGCAACACTTCTGAAAAAGCTCCCATTTAAAGGAATAATGAAATTAGTACACATTTTTAATACCTGCATAAAACTTGAACATTATCCAGGTCAATGGAAGATAGCACAAATAATTATGATACCAAAACCTGGAAAACCTCCCCAAATGGCAACCTCATACAGACCTATAAGCTTACTGCCTTTAATCGGAAAGTTGTTCGAGCGTATTCTGCTTAACCGAATGAAGAAACATTTAGACGCAGTACTACCTAACCATCAATTCGGATTTCGCGAAAAGCACGGAACGATCGAACAAATCCACCGTATTGTAGATATTATTAGCAGAAGTTTAGAAAACAAGCAATACTGTTCCACAGTGTTTCTAGACATCAGCCAAGCGTTTGATAAAGTATGGCATGATGGCCTCATCTTCAAACTAAAAAAGTTGCTTCCACACTGCTTTCTACCCATTCTAAGATCATACCTAGCTAAAAGAAGCTATCAGGTGAAATTTAACAACGATTTTTCTGACCTATATGATATCAATTCGGGAGTCCCTCAAGGCAGTATACTGGGCCCCATATTGTATCTCATATTTACTGCTGATATACCAACAAACAATCACACTACAACTGCGACGTATGCTGATGATACAGCCGTATTGTGCACTCATACTGATCCGACAACTGCTTCGCTTTTACTGCAGAATCATCTTAATGACATAGAGATATGGTTGAAACACTGGAAAATAAAACCAAATGAAAGTAAATCTGTCCAGGTTACATTCACACTAAGGAGAGACACTTGCCCACCGGTCAAATTAAATGACAAAATTATACCCCAAGAAGACAACGCAAAATACTTAGGGATGCATCTCGACAGAAGACTGTCTTGGCAAAAACACATCTGGACAAAGAGGAAACAATTAGATTGTAAACTCCGATCTTACAACTGGCTTTTAGGACGAAACTCAAAACTGAATGACAACAACAAAATGCTTATATATAAAGCACTGTTGAAGCCGATTTGGACATATGGCATACAGCTGTGGGGAACAACCAGCAACTCTAACATCGAAATCCTGGAAAGATTCCAAAGCAAAGCTCTAAGGACAATGTTCAGTATTCCTAAATGTATAAGCAACAAATACATGTACCTCGATTTTGGCATACAAACGGTTCGTGACGAAATAGCCCAGTGCAGCCATAGGTATCAGGAAAAACTGTCCATACATGTAAATGAGCTTGCCCGATCTCTAACTCTCGATGGAAGTCATCAATATGCTCGTCTTCAGAGATACAGCATTGCTGATCTCAAACATAGATTTTCGTAACCAGCCGTAAGAGGGAGCCTGCCACTAGGGAATCTATGGCAAATATGAGCTCCTGGAGATGACTTGTAACTGAAATATTCAGTCAGAAGAGTGGCTTATTGTACCCATACAGATTGCCATGTTACAGCCTAACAAATGAAAAAAAAAAAAAAAAAATCTTTTAAATAAGATTTTATAAAAAACCAAAACATAATTTTAAATTTATTAGGCATGAAATGTGTTGCAATTTCTACCTTCATTTTAAATTTGTTTGTTGACAAACATTCTCAATCGAGTCTGGCTTTAGTATAGGGTAGGCATTATTGGTACTACCTACATAAAATGAATTTCTCTTCCAATCCTGGTTTGCAATGTGCCTTTAGGGTAGGCAGTGCGTTTTTGCATTTCCAAAGTGCACGCCACTGACTATAATAATAGACAAGTATGAAAAGCACTACAAAAACCCAGAAGACTTAGCTATTTCAAAATAAAGAAAGACTGGACATTTTTCTTTTTTCTAAACAAATCAAACATATATTACTTGTTGATCCTACAGTGCCGTGGGAAACAAAGATCCCAACAAGAGCCGAGCACGACGCGGTGCGAAGCGACTAAGCAAGGAACACGATCAACACAATGGCATTTCCTACCTGCTTACTATGCAACAGTATTCGGCGGGACACGATGTAATGTACACCTGTGTCGTGTCGCATCGTGTCCGGTATGTCACTTACGCAGGATGCTTCATAATGATATGAATTTACTTATAAAGACTTACAATAACAGTCAAGTGTTGCTTGTTGGAACAGCTCGGCAATATGTTCTCGTGCCTGAGGTGTGTGAGCGAGGCTGTCTTCAGTTTGTAACCTCATTAACCAGTGCTCTGCTCGGAGTAATGAGAGCTTTTGCAGTCTGTCAAATGCTGATCTCCAGCGATCCAGTTCTGAGAGACTCCTAAAGAATAGATCAATTATTAATTATATTTTATTTAATTATTTTATAAATTATTTGTCCAGTGGTTAGCCAGTGTGGATATGGATAATGAGTATGGGTTTGAATCCTGGTTTAAGCTATGAAATATTGGTCTTATATTGCAGTGATAACTTTTTATGGGAAGATAAACAGATTTGGTATATAATGCATGACAATTGTCAGTCTAGCTTGCCTTTACTCTCACTTTAACTCACAGTGCAACCTGTATTTAAGTTATTAAGGCCTGTGTGCACCAAGATCTCGGTTGTCATAACCAACGGTTAACATAACTTTACTATAAATTTACTGTTAACCACAACCCGTACGCCGGTTAAGAACGCAAGCTCGGTTAAGATAACCGCCCGGTGTACGTCCTTAACCGGTGTATGGGTTGTCGTGAACAGTAAATTTATATTTAGCTTTATGCTAACCGTTGGTTATAATAACCGAAATCTTGGTGCACACAGGCCTAAGGGTTAAAAGTACCCTAAAACGACATACTTGTATGAAAGGTTTAATGAATTTGGATTAGAATTTGAAAGTGGGAAGATGTTGCCTCTACCTACCCCTATGAGAATGAGGCATGATGGTCAGTATATATGTATGTACAGTGGACCCCCGATAATCCGGCCCCTGTCTAATCCAGCGCCCCCTGTAATCCAACATGACTTTGAATTATGTTTGACAATCTTCGCTAATGTAGATCACGCAGGTTTGAACAGGTCACAACTCGTACGCGCCACCGCTATTGTGCTCGACTCTCAATTGTTATTTAATTTACTAAATTCGACTTACATAAATTAAGTATGATTTGTACTTCAAAGTACATATGTACATATAACATATAGATTCTTATCAAAGTATATGTAATTTGTCGGATTACAAGGTACTCTTTTTATAAAAATTCCGGACTATAGCAGTCTTAGGCAGTGCTCTATAATCCGACAAATTCGATAGTCCAACACTGCCCTGGATAATGTTTGCCGGATTACTGGAGGTCCACTGTATATGCAAAAGTACCAGAAAAGCATCACCCAGGACCTCTAGAATTCTGACCCACTAAATATTTAAACTACAGTAATAACCCGCTTTATTGACCCTGTTATGTGCAGTTTCACTATAACACAAATTTCTACTAAACTTTACTGTACTTTAATTACTTCTAAATATTGGTGTATCCTTGAAAAATCTATAATTTAATATTAAAACTGTATACTTACCATAGTGCTTGAATTAAATCAATATGATCATTATAGTTGTATGGATCATCTGCAATGCGAACCACTAATTCTGCAACTTTTTTCTCAATGGCCGCCTCATCATCATCATCATCCTGTTAAAATAAAACTACTTTTTTATTGTTCTACCCTAATTTAAAAAAAAAACTGACAAAGCATAATATATCTACTTGAATGAGTATATCAATTTGATATATACATTTTTTTAATGTGTTGAAACCCAATATGTTTCTTAGCAGGAGGCATTATTAGATGGCTGAAGGTTAGATATTTTTATTCAATTGGTTTACATAGCATTATTTTTCTTAGTAATGTTTTTGAACTTGTTATTATTATTTTTTATATGTGAAACGCAATAAGTAGTTGCAAATATTAACGACGATGTTTACATTATTAGTGTGAAAACTAACGTAAACATTCCAAACTCCGAAACTTGACCGACATTAGCAGCACATTGAAATTCTCATTTAACCATCACAAAATGAATAGTTTCCTTCCTTCTATTCTGAATTTAGCAAAATAATGTGCCTTAAAATAAAGACTAAGTACCGATTGTAAAGAAAATGCACTTTTTCTTTTGAAAAGTGAGAAAATACACTTACGTCTGAATCGTCGGAATCTTGGTCCGCTTCGTCTTCCTCAACTACCACTTCGATCTCATTCTCCTCTTCAGAACCATTTCTCACTTCGTCCTCTACAATGGCCATGTTAAAAACCAGTAAACTTTAAGATTATTTTCACTGTTTGATAACACTAAACACGGATGGGAAAAACGATGGCGGCGGGCGTAATCAGTATTTGTCAAAATCAATTGACAGCTGAGACAGATAAGATTATAAAAATTGGCAGTTACACCATAGATTACAGTATATCTCTCTTCGTTGTTCTAGAGTTCGTATCCTAGTTCGGATTGTAAAATAATTGAGGTTTTATAGCACATTATTTTTTATTCTTGTAATACTTATGCTTATCATAAAATAAACGCGTCTCTTTTCATTACCTCCTCGCCTTCATATTTCATTTTACCACACAAAATTACAGTAATATTTCTTTACCACCTGTACAACAATATTGTTATAATATTATTTAAAAAATATTTTTAAAATTTTCTTTATGTGTTAAACTGTATGTTCTTTATGTATTAATTGCTTTTTCTCAACGGATTTTAATTTAGCTAGATGCAACTATTTTCATTGTGTTGAAATGTAACTTTTTTTATTTTTTTAAATTAACGATGACGTCTTGATTAAAAGTTCCAAAAAATAACGATAGACTGCCCGAGATGAAAAATAACGACGGAGTTTATTTTCATGCTCATATGCTTACTTTCATTAAAAATATAACCAAAGCGTGATTATTACTTCCCGTGGGAATATTAGGACCAAATAGCCTCATCATGGGTCTGGCATCATGTACAATATTAATTTTTACAATCCGTCTGGTAGTTTTAGAGATTAGCCTGTTTAAACAAATATACAAACTCTTCCGCTTTATAATAGAAGTATAGATTCTTTTCTAGAATATATCATCATACATCCTGGTGTCAGCGCCTCAACATATTTTTTAAAATTAATTTAACAGCCTGGAATTCACGACGTTGATGTTGTAACATTGAGGAATTGAACAGGAACTCGTAAATAAATTAATGTGTTAAAAAAAACATCAATTAATTATTAATATTTTATTTTATATAAAAATATGATTACATAGGACTATGTCATTATGATAATTTACTATTACGAACAAGTCACAATTCGTTGACTTTGTTAATTCAAGACCAACCTTGTGTCACAACTTTGGCACCAATTAGGTATATCTATCATACTCTAGCCAATTTTCTAATATACTATTTATACTAATATTTTATGCCAAGCGTTTTATTCGATATTCATTTATTATACATAACAAAACAGTGGAGATTTCTGTCATTTTAACTTTTTCTACATCTAATTTATAAATGCACCAATATGGGAATATTATGTCGAGGACGTACTTACACATATTTCGCAATGTAATCACTTCACAGTTTGACTCTCTTTCTCTCTGTCGGGTGAAAAGTGAGAAAGTTTCTACTTGCGCAGCCTTTCAATCAAACGTAACGTACGTACTAAGACAACTTATACCACTGTATTACTATTAACAAACAATAAGACAATATCTTTAAATTGGGCATACAGTATTTTATAAGTACAGTAATACCCCGCTTTGCGCGACCCCATTATGCGCGGTTTCACTGTAACGCGAATTTCAAATTTCGCACTTAAATGCCTCGCATTTCCCAAAAGTGTAAACAATGTAGTCATCAACTTCTCTATGGTCGCGGGAATCCGCGCTTAAAAAAACCTCCGTGCAATGCGAGGCAGAGACAAGACAAGTCTATCAGCTATGTGGCGATCAAATAGTAAGGCGTGGGTTAGACGGGAAATTTTTCAAGAATGGTATTCTAATAGTTTAGTATCATTCAAATCCTACTGCGTCAGAAATGGGCTTCAACCTAAAATTGAATATGTTTGATCATAAACCTCGATATACGCGAAATTCAGTTAACGCGATTTTTTCCGGAACGTATCCTTCGCGTAAAGCGGGGTATTACTTTATCATTCGGTTCACCGCATACACACAATCAAAAACATTATCCTCCTTTTGACGCAGTCGAGAAAAAGCAGTATCTAATATTTGCACGTCGTGGGTTGAAAGGCAACCTTAAGTGTCAATTTAGTCTTTGGTTGTAAAAATCCAATTATATTCCCACTGACCTAATATTATTAAAATTATAATGTCAAATATAATATACTTAAACTATTATAATTGTAATAATAATGCCATAAAAATCTATAGTTATTAATTTTATAAAAAAAAGGAATTAATTAATGTTCAAATTGTTAATAGCTTCAAATGTCAGTTCCATAATTTTATTTCGAGCGATTTCAACTTTTTACAATTCAACACCTACATTTCTTTTAATTAAGTACAATTTAAAATTTTATTAATATATTATTTTTTTTGATATATTCAATATTTTGGAACATTAATGTTTTTATTGGAATAATAATCTTGAAGAATTAGTAAATTAAAATAATATTCATAAAAATAAAAATAAAATCGTAATTAATTATTAATAATAACTGATAATATTCATATACATGCGATTATATAACTTATGAGCTAAATATGAAATTAATCCAAAAAATCACGTAATACAAACGGAAGATACAATTATCAGTCATTTATTTTCAAATTAATATCATTTAGATCAGTGGGTCAAGTGCGAGTTTTCACCGAGCGACTGCGTAAAAACGTAACCATTCGATTATATAGAAAAGAAAGCGTTCACTCTCGCTATAACTAGATGGCGCTGCTTCAATTCCATCCAAAATTTGCCCCAGGCTGTCCAAACTTATGCTCATATTTAACAGTTTTATTTAAATACACAATTAATTTTAAACAACTACCCATGTTTCATAGCAATCATTTGAAAATATATCAAAAAAATAAAAATTTCAATCGATTTTTTGTGTTCTGAATCACGTGACCGTCGTCGTAGTATGAAAAGTCAACTTTTTCAACCTTCATAACTTTTTCCTGCGACTGTATAGCTATATACAACTTTGTTTTTCTGTAAATAGAAATTCTGCACTATTCAATGACATATATCGCCTACTGGGCAGCCTAAGGTACACTTCCATACAATTTTTGGCAATGTCCTTTGCGTTACGTTTTACGCAGTCGATCGGCAACAAGCTCACACTAGGCAATACAAATGCAATAAAATTAAAATATGAAAAATGACCCATGTGGTCCGCGATACGAATTTTAAAGTATCAAAACCTTCCTCCTCCTTTCATTTAAAAAAAATAACTTTAATAATTTTTCGAATTTTGTCAAAATAAATCTTAATGTATTTTCATTCAGATTGGTCCGAAAATACCTGAAGGATGTATGTATCAACTTTAATGACACTCGACAGTGTGCGATTCAAATTCGTATGTCTCTCTCTATCTAAAAAGATTTTATAGATAGAGAGGGACTGAGACAGATTTGATCTTAGGGTTTAAAATGACCTTTTTAAACGTACACTGTAGTGTCATTACATAATTGCCCTACTGGTAAGTTTTGATACTTTGAAATAAAATTATAAATAAAAATACAGAAAGAGAAAAAAGTTTTAACACTAGTTACTTCATAAAAAAAATCGATAATACTTTATTGACAAGCGATTATTAATAATTGCGATAGATGGCACAAGTAAAATATAATAAAAAAAAAACTTATCAGATCAAAATTTGTCGAAAACCTTTTTTTTAACTGTTTTGACAATGGAATCATGTGCGTATTTTATTGGATAGGTTATAAAATCGTTACAGCTGTTTTAAATAATTATTTATTTGTAATCTGTCGATAATTATGACGCATTATTGACATTAGACAAAAAATGGCGTAAGTAGCAAATATCCAAAACAAAAAAAGTTGGGAGTAGTAAACCAAAAACGGCTAAACAAAAATATCTAAATGGTACTTTGCAATGGCATATTTATTATTAAGATACTTAGCATTGCTTAAAATGCACATACGCCATTGCAAAAAGATACAAAATTAATGAACCAATAATCATTTAAATATCTACGGCTGAAACTAACGTCACTTTGGTTGGAGTATGCCGGACTAGTTACGGGGTCCATAGTCATAAGCTCGCTTGTTCATGCAACGCGGCGAAAAGCCAAACTCGATTGAGAACACTTGTCAACAAACAAATTTGAAATGAAGGTAGAAAACGCAACACATTTTGTACCTAATAAATTTAAAATTATGTTTGGTTATTTAAAAAAAATCTTATTTAAAAAAATATTATATATATTAATTAGTTTTAAGCTTACTTATTTAATTTATCATCGCGAATTCGTCATTAACTAGTTAATTTTAAAAAAATAGGTGTAAAATGACTAGTGATTTCTACCTTCATATTTAATTTGTTTCTTGACAAGCATTCTCAATCGAGTTTGGCTTTAGTATAGTCGGGTATACTCCTACAAGTGACGTGTGTTTCAGCTGTTGATATTTTAATATGAAAAAAATCGCGATAGTTTAAATTGCAATTGTAACCAAAAGAATGTGGCATTGCACTGGTTGATTACAGATATAATTGTTACTGAAAACAGCTCAAAAATTGTGGAGTGTAAAATATTTTTTTACACATTTTTTTAAAACTTAAAACCACATGTTGGATGCACAAAGTAATACTGTTGTTAATATAAAATACTATTTTTAAAAAAGCAACATTTTTGAGCATAAGACCAAAAAGAATACATGTACGAAATACAAAAAGAACTTCAGAATTACTAAAAAGTCAAAACATTAATTAAAATGTATGAATAATATAATACAAATAATGCACAATACATTGGCATTAACTTCAATAAAAACTAAAATGATATACTGTTATTGCAAATAATATTTCGTTATCTATATAAAACAATCTTTAATTAATAATATATGAAAATTTTATTACTAATAATATCCCTATAATTATATTAAGGCCCAACTCATATACATTTATAACGTGTATATTTTTCGGAGTCCATTTAGCGGAGCAAAAATCTACCAATCATATTATTGATACATCACGTGATATACATATGTTCCAATAATTTGATTGGTCCTTGCACATCTTTACAAGCCTCGCAGCAGGAGCCTATTTGTCGTAAGTAACATGACGTATTATCTCAATGTGTTGTGACGCACGTTGGCGTAACTCACATCATTGGTCTAATAATTTTTATTCAGAAAAAAATTTGCAGTTACTGTTACCGGTATTTGCGACATACATCACATTAATTGAGTGTGAATTGGGCCATGAGTTAACGAAGATTACAGACTTTACTAGCCTTTAGTTTGATTATGCTCCGAACCATAAAGATTGGCATTGAACCCTCGAAAGTGGCTAAGAGCAAAGGAGTAGACACACTACTATCTATCTCTCTCTTACCTAAGTTTCGTCGGTTGGTAATATTGCCAATATTACTCCTTTATACTTTTTGGAATTCACGAAGGCGAGTGAGCATACCTCGTGGTTCGCTTGCGCTTGTTGTTTCCACGACGCGTGACCGTGGCGACGGCTCGGCCGATACTGATCGCTGCGTCAGACACGCAATGTACATATAAACGTTCAAACACGAGTAAAGCTCACTAGCCTTCGTGAATTGCAAAAAGTATAGCAACTTTCGAGGGGTCAATCTTTATTGCTAATCTATATGGTTCGGAGTATAGTTACTTATCTAGTATCTCAGTATTTTTTATTCAGTAATAACTAAGTGCATACTAATGTCCGTAACATGTTATTACAATCAAACCATCGGCGAAAAGTCTGCCTTCTACAAATGCTCGTAGTTCAACTTAATACATTCTCATAAACTCGTGTATTCATTGACACTGAAAAGGAACTTTCAAAATATGTTAAATATTTTGTTTGACAAGGATCTCAGTTACCCTACTACAGCGGTGATCAAAACACCATTCCACAAACACACATGAAACCCATATAAATGACTAAGAACCTGCGCAGATACAAAGTGTTTAGGTGTTTTGCCCGAATACAGATACGACACTCAAATCCACCACTTACTTGAAGCCTTCCTGAATTTCAGAACTGCTCAAAGATGTTTAGATCATGATTAAGTATACGAATTATGAGTTTAGAAATAAGAGATTCTTAATATTTGAGTGACGTTTCAGTATTTGAGCTATAGAGTTAAATGCAAGTCAGAACTCGAAATGCTTAAACTATCTTCGTGAAGCTTAAAAACTGGATATTTTTAAATTGATCTCTTACAACTGTAAGGTTGAAATTTCTAACTCCATTCGAGTTTATTAGATTCTTAATTTACTCAACATTCAATATTCATTTAAACAGATGCATATGATCGAAGTTTATGTAAATTATTTTTATCTGGCACGCAACACATTTACATACTTGCGTATTGTCTATGGTTTATATGACGTATAATGCTACAAACTGATCTGGCCCGGTGAGGTCGCTATTATGGAGGGTAGAGGAAAGGAGGATCATCTGTGTATATGAAAAAGTGTCCGTCAAAATGTATTAAATTAGGATGGCGCCACAGTTGCATCAAAGTAACTCTCAAAAGAAGCGCCAAAAATTGTTAGAGTATATTTTTTTTGTTTTGAGATTTACGTCCACTTGGACAAATTTTACCCATAACTGTTCTGTTATTCACTCACTTTTTCATAAAATTAAATGTTTATATATCAATAACCGTACTATTTACTGTTTACGAACTAAAATCACTCTAAACGCACGTTTGGTTATAATTCTGTAAGGTTATATTTACCACAATATTTTGTACAACGTAAGTTGTTGAAGTTCTCAATAATTAACTACTTTAGTCGATAATGACATAAAATTTTTTAACTCGGCATACTTCAATTCATCTACGATTGCTACATTCATACCATACCCTGTGCATCCACTAGCGCGATTGTGGAGGATTTTTGAACTGTTATTTAACGCATACAACTGGACACTTTTTCAACTTTTCTCCCATATAAGATGACTCTCCTTTCCTCTACCCTCCATAGCCGCTGGGTCAAATAAGTTTGTACAACCCGTGCGCAATAAGTTGAGACCTAGAGGTGGCGCCACAGACGCGTAGCGTCAAAAATGTCGTACAGTACAACACGGGAGCTTGAGGGGAAGTTACAGGGGAAGCGGGCGGAAAGTTGCATTCCATGCGAGTCTCAACTTATCGCGCACGGGCTATATCACTATACTGAAAGTGATTACAAATCACATCTTGTATTCATTCAAAGACAATAACAGTGTATATTATGTGTGAGTTTTAAAAAAAAGTAATTAAGAGATAATTACACAGTATCTAATGAATGATATTTTATAATATCATGGACTTTTTATTCTACTCCAATCTTATACTATGAGTATTAGATAATACTAAAGGAAGTTCGAAACATTAACTTCGAGATTTATTTTCAGAGAAAAAATTGACATTGTTTTATTTATCTCAAGGTATATATATTTTTAATAGATTTCTTTCTAGATTATTATACGACTAATGGATTGAAATCGTTGATAAGTATTTTAACTTAATAACTACTTAATATTAAGCACTACACGCACCCACATTGTGCTTATTTCGATTTAAATGTACAGTTAATAAAATTATTTCCGAGCCAGGAACAAATTTTTACTATCAATAACTTTCCCTCCCAAAATTTTAACAGTACTCTCTCAGACTTACCTATGAGTTCACTCGGTGAGTCACTCCTACATAATAAGTTTCGTAGGTTGGCAACATCATCATTACCTAGTATAAAACAAAAACTTTCTTATGTCTGTCCCTATCTTTAAAACTACGCATCCAATTTTCATGCGGTTTCTATTATCAGATAGAGGGATTCAAGAGGAAGGTTAATGTGTATAATACATGTATGATATAGTAGAGAAACACTGATAATTTTAGAGGTTTCGGATGTAATGTCGTAAGTTAACACATTTTTGCGCTTACGATTTGCGATATATCAAAATAATGTACCACAATACACCTTAAAAAGGTCAACAAAAAGTTCGCGATGGTATATGTCTATCTCTTAGGGATAACCCACAATAACCATTTTTTATCTTTTACTTTCAACCAAATGTAATGGCTTATTTACGAAGCGATTTTAAGCAATACTGCATTAATCCTTATCCAATTAAGTATCGTGAATATTTTCTAAGATATACAAGATTCTGTTAGGATCATAATTTTTTAAATCGTTAATCGTATCATAATCGATAAATTATGTCGCATTAATTTTTTAAGTTGGCAACATAATTCTTCGTACAGAATAGTCAACTGTCATTTTGTGATTGGTTAACGCAAAAACGCGGCAACCAATCAGAGTTCACTTTCCCTTCCACATCAAAAAAGAGATTTTGTAAGGTTTTTGGCTACGTGGCGCGCTAATTGTGTTTTCTAATTTTGAAGGAATCGTAACTTTCAAGTAGATACTGTTTGTGTAATTCCTGTAATGTAATAAAGTTAATTTATACAAGTTTAAGTATTCCTTGCTACCAACGCTCCCTGCTGCTGAGGTTAATATTTCAAAATACTTTAGTACAAGCATTGCACCCGTGCATAGTCAACGCGGGTCGCTAGTTGTTAATATTGTCAAATTTACAGTGAAACTTGTTACGTGGGAGTGTGACTCAACCGGTTCATAGCAAATACATACATAGGTAAGACAGAGAGGCAAATACATAGATAGTAGTTCTCGAGGGTTCAACGTCCTTTATTGCCAATTCATATGGTTCATACTAGTGTATTAGAGCTTTAAGTTACGCGAGATTAACAATAAAAATTAACAACTGTACATTTACACTGCATTTTAAGTAATTAATAACGAAAATTTATTCGAAGTCTATTTTCAGTCTATTTCTGTTTTGTCTAAGAAACAAAGGAACACAGCAACTATTCGATAAGTATTAAAGTCAAAAGTCGATGTTTAGTCAACAGTTTTAATTATGAATATTTATGATTTTTTTTAGATTTATATCGATCGACCGATTATACAGATCGATATAGATCACGTCAAAATTGTAATCCGCTCTGAATTCGAGGCATATGGTTGCGCATTATTAAAAAAACTACTTAGGATACTAGAATTGCGCAGTTCGGTTGTTGGCAACTTCAGAGCTGTTATGACAGTATTCCAATGGGCGGGACCTGTACATAGGGCCTCGCAAATTCCAACCCGGTAGACTATTGGGCTTAATCACAACGGCGAAGTTGAACATAGTGCCTCCCGAATAGTCCAGATAGTTGGACTATTCAGGCTGCATGTGATGATGTGTAAATGGAGTTCAACGTGAGAGAAGGTGGGCATCTGAATAGACCAGAAAGTTGGACTATTCAGGCATTTAATGGTGTGTAGGTGCAGTCCAACGAGCGGGAGTTTATATACATAGGGCCTTTCAAATAGTCCATACCGTTGGACTATTGAGGCTTTATTTGACGATGTGTAGGTAGAGTCCAAAAGACGGAATGATGAATATGGGGCCTGTCAAATAATCTAGACCGTTGGACTAGAATAGTCCTTACGGTTGGACTATTGGGGCTTCGTAGGATGATGTGCAGATGGTGGTTATGTGGTGGTGACGCAGTAGGGTATAACGCGTAGTATCGAGTTCACTACATTGCACGCCTCGGACAGCTGGACCGCCCTACCACCGCCCAGCTGAAATAAAAGTTACTTAAATAAAATTCATTTATTTCAAAGATAAAAATATGGAATTATCCAGTTTTCTTTGTTTATATATTTTTAATTGCAACAATATCTTTAATTCTCATTTCAATATCTTTAGTTCCTTCAATTTTCCCAGGATATCATCATCAGATCCTAACATGATGACAATGGGACCACCTAGGAAGCATGCCCTTTCTAAAAAAAAAAGAATTATCAAAATCGGACAACTCTGTAAAAAGTTATGCGTGGTCATACATAAAAAAAAATATCGTAGGTTTTCAACCTCCTCCGTTTTTTTTCGCCGGTTAAAAAGGATATCCTTTTTAACCCTATATAGGGTTTTAGACACTGGATATATTTCTGCAAGGCGCTAAGAGTCCTACAAACTTAGTGTCTTCTGGTAATCCGAAGGTATACGTTGAAAATGCACAGAGAAAAAAAAATATAATTTTTGTTTTTATAAGCTTATATTTTGCAATATTATCTATACTAAAGCCAAAATCGATTGAGAATGTTTGTCAACAAACAAATTTAAAATGAAGGTAGAAAGTGCAACACATTTTATGCCGAATAAATTTATAATTATGTTCTGTTTTTTTATAAAATCTTATTTAAGAGATATTGAATATATTATTTAGTTTTAAGCTTACTTATCTAATTTACTGTCATGAATTCGTCATTAACAGATTAATTTAAAAAATTAGGTGCAAAATGACTAGTAATCTCTACCTTCATTTTTTATTTGTTTGTTGACAATCATTCTCAATCGAGATTGGCTTTAGTATAGCACAAAGCATTGTACTCATCGAGATGAATCGACCGAGCTCAAACTCGGGTGACGTTTCTTTAAGTCTTATCTGATTAGCTCCATGTCATTTTAACATTGCGTTGTCACGCGATACACATATGCATACAAAATTAGGTCACCGTAGATAAAAATTTACTAAGTTTGACGATCTCCGTGGCGCAGTGGTATGCGCGGTGGATTTATAAGACGGAAGTTCTCGGTTTGATCCCCGGCGGGGCAGATTAAGGTTTTTCTTAATTTGTCTTGGTCTGGCTAGTGGAAGGCTTTCATTGTGGCTAGTTACCGACAAAGACGTACCGCCAAGCGATTTAGCGTTACGGTACGATGTCGTGTAGAAACCGAAATAGGGTGTGGATTTCATCCTACTCCTAACAAGTTAGCCTGCTTCCATCTTAGATTGCATCATCAGTTAACATCAGGTGTGATGGCAGTCAAGAGCTAACTTGTAATCGATAAAAAAAAATAGGCTAGTTTTATTATAAATCACTATTTTCCTCTAATATGAAATGAGATACAAACTTAACTAATTTGATGTATGATCCCATTTAAATGTTTAAACAGTGAACTAATGACTTATAGAAAATAATGTTCTAATGTTACAGTCGTTTTTTTTATTAATTTATGTTTAAACTTTTGACCTATCGAGTAGCACGTCAATTCAAAATTGGTCAAGGTCAATTATAACCACGTTGACCCTATTACATTTGATCTAGATAAATAATAAGGACAAGTTAAATTAAATCTCGTAAATAAAGGAATAAGGGGGGGGGGGGGGGGCGTACCTGCAGGGCGCGGGTACACTATGCGGTGGTGGTGTTGGCGGCCGCCTGCAGCTGCATCTGGCGCTGCATCTGCTCCAGCATCTCTTGCATGCGGCGCAACTCCGCCTCCTGGCGAATGGAAACGAAGTATTAAGTAAAATAGAACTATACTACAACCAAACTCGATGGAGAATGCTTGTCAACAAACAAATTTAAAATGAAGGTAGAAAATGCAACACATTTTATGACTAATAAATTCCTTAGTTTCCTTCTTTAGTCTACGTAAGTATGATCACGTGTCCCAGTATCGTGCTCAATTAAAATGGCTACCAATCCGTTCCCGTACAAACTTACATGCTCTCTCTCTTCTTTATTCCATTTTAAATAATCCTAAGACACCACCATACTTGAAAGAGCGATTTCACTTCTTGGGTAGCAATGTAGAGTGCTATTTGCGTGCCAAGGATGATAACCGATTGCGATTTCCTGTCAGTCATACAGCGTATAAGAATTCATTTACTGTAAAAACCGTGGCACTATGGAACGATTTGCCAAGAGACATACGACAGTCTGTATCGTTAAACATCTTTAAAGATCGGTTGAAAAACTACTACTTATCAAATATACTTTAATCTTTATTATATAAGTATATGTATATTTATGTATATTTATATAATATAGTATGTATATATATATTTATATGTTTGTGTATTTTTATTGTGTAGGCCCAATGTATATGTAGGTATATTTTATTATTTAATATATATACATTATTGCATTATCCGTTTTTCATAACTTATAGTACTTCAATGAGGGTTGTCTGGAGGAGATCGCTTTTAGCGATAAGACCGCCTTTGTACATTTAACTTTTGTTTTTGTTGTTTTTGTGTTTCTGTATCTTTTAAAATGTGCAATAAAGAATTTATCTATCTATCTATCTATCCTTATTTAAAATATATTGAATATATCAATTAGTTTTAAGCTTATTACTCTAATTTATTGTCATGAATTCGTCATTAACATGTAAATAAAAATATTAGGTGTGGAATGGGTACTGATTTCTACCTTCATTTTTAATTTGTTTGTTGATAACCATTCTCCATCGAGTTTGATTGTAATATAATACGTATTGCTGTAAGGCATAATAACAGTCTATTTAGTTAATATAACAGTCTATTTATATTACCGACTAGCAGTCACCCGCGGTTTCACCCGCGTTGTTCCTGTTCTCGTGGAAATATCAGAGTGCCGAGTGTGAGTTTGTTACCGAGTGATTGCGTAAAAACGTAACGCAAATTTGTATGGAATTTTAGTAGCGCCATCTAGTTATAGCGAGAGTAAACGCTTTTTTTGCTATAAAATTTGACGTTATGAGTGAATACGTTTTTACGCAGTCGCTCGGTGAAAAACTCGCAATTGCCCCACTGGATACAAATTACCCTATGTCACTCTCCTCATGAGCTATCGTATACAAAAGGTTTTTTTACAATCTGACTGGTAGTTTCAGAGATTAGTCGAAACAAACAGACAAAAATCAGTTCTATAAACAAACGAAACTAAAGAATATGTTCGACATCACATACCTTTTCACGCAACGCGCGCTCGCGTTCCGCGGAGTCCTCGTTGGAGCCGTTGGTCAAGCCCGAGTCTGATTCACTCAGCCCACTCTCTGTAGATCTGTGCAACAAACAATGTTATTGCAATAGTTGGTCCTTGACTGCTATCACACCTGATGTTAAGTGATGATGCAATCTAAGATGGAAGCGGGCTAACTTGTTAGGAGTAGGACGAAAATCCACACCCCTATCGGTTTCTACACGACATCGTACCGGAACGCTAAATCGCTTGGCGATACGTCTTTGTCGGTAGGGTGGTAACTAGCCACGGCGAAAGCCGCCCACCAGCCAGACCAAGACAAATTAAGAAAAATCACAATCTGCCCCGCCGGGAATCGAACCCAGGACCTCCATCTTATAATTCCAACGCGCCACGGAGGTCGTCAAACAGTGGTTCTAAAGAGGACTGACCACCCGTCTGGCCTTAACCGACACCCCCCCTAGAAATAATAAATAACGGCCCACTACAAAGACCGACTTCCTTCCTCCGCTTCCTCTCCTACAAGGTGGGAGACCAGGCCATATAGACTAGTAGGCACGCAAGCGCTGACTTTTTATTAATAAACCTCATCTAATTGTCAAACAAGAAGTTCACTGAGATCGATACTTTATATATAGACCATGAGCCTTAATCTCATAATTTGCCCTAATTATCTATTCTAATAAGTGATTCTGAACTCTTGGCATAATTATAGAGGTTAAATAAAGTAGCCTTGCACCTGAATGAATAGATATGAACTTGTTTATAACTGAAGTACTTTACCTCTGCTTTAGGTTATCCTACTCCTCCTCCAGGCGCTGGATAATATAGATATATTATGTTCCTTACACTAATTAATTTGACCACCTCCGTGGCGCAGTGGTATGCGCGGTGGATTTATAAGACGGAGGTCCCGGGTTCGATTCCCGGTGGGGCAGATTGAGATTTTTCTTAATTTGTCTGGCTGGTGGGACGCTTTTTTAGTTACCACCCTACCGACAAAGACGTATTTCCAAGCGATTTAGTGTTCCGGTACGATGTCGTGTAGAAACCGAAAGGGGTGTGGATTTTCGTCCCACTCCTAACAAGTTAGCCCGCTTCCATCTTAGACTGCATCATCACTTAACATCAGGTGTGATAGCAGTCAAGGGCTAACTTGTAGTCGATAAAAAAAAAGCCTTGCACCTGAATGAATAGATATGAACTTGTTTATACTGAAGTACTTTACCTCTCCTTTAGGTTATCCTACTCCTCATCCAGACCCAGGGTAATAAAGATATATTATGTTCCCTACACTAATTAATCTTAGAAAAACCTCTATCAAAATATTCTTACAAGGTCCAAAGACAAAAACTATGTCATTATATAAACTTACTAGCTGACCCGGCAAACATTGTTTTGCATTAAAAAGAACAATGGTCTGATATTTGTTGATGGAATTCGTAAGCGTCTACAAATGTAAACTATTACAGTTTACGTAAAATATTTAATTTTTTCAATCAGTGTTCAAGGTCCAAATAAGTCCTTTAACCCCTGTGGGTCTGACATTCAAACCTTCTTTGAGGCCCGCGGCTACCCGGGTAGCGACGGAGCTATAATGACAGCTGTCATTATTTGCCTGACGGTTGCCAGGGGACCCCTCGGGGCTGTGAAACTTTAAATAAAATAAGTAATCAATAATTACATTATCATAATTGAGTATGACAACCACGCAATAATGACACAATGATTAAATATGAAATCTGTCGGCCAGCTTGGGACAGAGTATCGAAAAGAAAGTATCGATACCATTGACATATTAATACTATGGACTTCGGGTCTAATGCAAAATTTACGTCAAAAGTGTCCCAAGATATTTTATATACACTAGGATGTATTTATGTTTTTATACACAAAATAACATTGTAATGTATGTCTTATCGTATTGTTATACAGTCTAATTTGCAACGGTCTAATTGCATGCAATTAGTAATCAGCTTCGATTGACGGTTACCATGGCAGCCTTTTTTTGACATGACAGCTTCTCGTGACAACATAAATGGTGTGGAGTCGGTAGCTTTCAAATTTTTATGGCATCTTATATTTATATATTATATTTTCAGCAAATTTTAATTTATATTTACATATCCCTGACCTCTATATGCTGGGATAAATCTTGTACCAAATAATAATTGTTGTAATTATCTTGTATTAAATAATAATTAGTTATAATAATAATTAATTACAAACCAAATCCACAAATTTACAAAATGATATGCCACTCGATATAGTTCTTTACTTTGAAATTTCAAGTTCTCGATATTTTCCTCTTTTTAATTAAACTGAAAATATATTTTTTACTTCAATGACGTTAGATCACTTTTTAAATAACTGTTCCTAATTTCATGTAGATAATTCTTATAGTTATCAAATTAATATACAATTATGGTAAAAGTTATTTGATTAATATTCATGACATAAAAAATAAAAGTTAACATAAAAAATAAAAAATTTTGAATTGAAAATAATCAAATTATTTTCATTCAAAAATTAAGTAATTAAATAATTCAAATGTTAAACAACAAAATAACTCTATGCAGTCGTTGTTCTAAAACATTCTATTGCTCACGGCAGATCCGAACTAAATGTGGTTAATTAGATAAACATATTGTACTCCTTCTATCCTATACGCGGATAGCGTATGGGAAAAGGACAGATAGATACTTTTGTTCATTTTGGTTGGTTATGCAATTCGTTTCTATAGTTTATTAAAATTTTAATAAAATAGCCTGTTTCTAAGCAAAATAATACTTTAAAATCATCAGTAAATATTTACTTACTGAAAATATGGTACACCGTCTTCTTTTCTCACCTTACTCGGGTAGTTCTTACAAGTTTTTTATAACACATTACGGCATTATTGACGTGTATTCTGTCAGTCAGCTAATATGAGACTGAATTGCGATTGGAACTCATTTCGCGTTTTGGCTTACTTTTGGTTCGGACACTTTTTATCGCTGACCCGAAGTCCATTATATTAATATGTCAATGATCGATACTGTACACATAAGTAGTATCGAAAAAGTATTGTACACGTAACTATCTAACCAAATCGATACTTTTTATATTAGGTAAGCTAACTCTTTAATGTGCCGAACAACACGTGTCCAATGATTTCAACTTAGTTTGAGAAGAACAAACTTACAGAGTAATAATAATGGAGAACTAGTAATTCTTATTTTGAAATGTCAATAAATATTTTGATTTTTAAAAGCGTATTGCATTTAAATTCCTAATCATGACAAATGTTCACTGCCAAAGTTCCCTCTTATTTGGCGGCATTTTATACAATACTAATAAAATAAACAAATAATAATCAAATAATTAAAATATCATGTATAAAAAGTACACAGTAGGTTATACTTTTATGGAAAGGAAGAGAATCATGATAAGAACAAGCGTTTTAGCTTTATGTTAATTAAGTTTCAAGTAATTTCCTGAAAACTATCGAGTGACTGTATCGAATGTACTCGATACTCCAAAGTATCGATGCTTTTTTGTCTACAACTTCAAACATAAATATCTTTAATTCCAGACTTCGCACAGTACTAAACAAAATTTCTTTGGACCATTGTTCTTTAGATGAAAATTAGATAGTAGCCGATTCTCAGACCTGCTGAATACGCATACAAAATTTGGTAAAAATCGGTAAAGCCGTTTCGGAGGAGTACGGTAACTAACATTGTGACAGGGAAATTTTATATATTAGACTAGCTGACCCATCAAACTTTGTTTTGCACAAAAAATTAAAAAAAAATTTAGATGAAAATTAGATAGTAGCCAATTCTCAGACCTGCTGAATACGCATACAAAATTTGGTAAAAATCGGTAAAGCCGTTTCGGAGGAGTACGGTAACTAACATTGTGACAGGGAAATTTTATATATTAGACTAGCTGACCCATCAAACTTTGTTTTGCACAAAAAATTAAAAAAAAAATTAGATGAAAATTAGATAGTAGCCAATTCTCAGACCTGCTGAATACGCATACAAAATTTGGTAAAAATCGGTAAAGCCGTTTCGGAGGAGTACGGTAACTAACATTGTGACAGGGAAATTTTATATATTAGACTAGCTGACCCATCAAACTTTGTTTTGCACAAAAAATTAAAAAAAAAATTAGATGAAAATTAGATAGTAGCCAATTCTCAGACCTGCTGAATACGCATACAAAATTTGGTAAAAATCGGTAAAGCCGTTTCGGAGGAGTACGGTAACTAACATTGTGACAGGGAAATTTTATATATTAGACTAGCTGACCCATCAAACTTTGTTTTGCACAAAAAATTAAAAAAAAAATTAGATGAAAATTAGATAGTAGCCAATTCTCAGACCTGCTGAATACGCATACAAAATTTGGTAAAAATCGGTAAAGCCGTTTCGGAGGAGTGCGGTAACTAACATTGTGACAGGGAAATTTATATATTAGATTAAAATTAGTAAGTTATTTTCAAATTATTTAATTTTAAAATTACTTAAAAAATGTGAAGTCAGTTTACGGACGATAATTTTACATGATAATGTCTTAAGAAATCATTAATGACACTCCGCTAAACCATAAATTGTTGTTTAGTGATAGTTCGACAAAAAGTGGCCTTATGTCCTTCCTCCGGCTCTAGACTATTTTTGTACCAAGTTTCATTTAAATCGGTTCAGTAGTTAAGGCGTGATTGAGCAAAAAACAGGGAGAGTTACTTTTAAATTTACAATATTAGTATAAATTGCATGTGTCACAAGCCGTTCTTGTCTCACGATCGCTAGTTATGCGCTGTTGTTTACACGCTCGGCTCAGGCAGAACGTGACAATGAGTCATACATTTTCGTGAGTCCAGCCGTCGCCATCGTAGTCACGTCAAAAATTGATTACAAGCTGAGTGCTTAAACCGGTTGTGCCTCACTATCGCTAGTTACGCGTTACAGGCGGAACGTGACAATGAGTCATACATTTTCGTGCGTCCAGCCGTCGCTCATCGTTGTCACGTCAAATTGATCACAAGCCGAGCGCTTAAACCGCTTGTGCCTCACTATCGCTAGTTACGCGTTACAGGCGGAACGTGACAATGAGTCGAGCATGCATTTCATCGATTAATAAAACGTTATCACGTCAAAAATGATGTTTTAACTCACGTGTGTCGTTTAGGGATCTGTCCGTTGCGCGCGAGTCTCTCCGAGCGGTAGTTCTCGTAGTGCACCTCTTGCGTCACTTCCTGCAGGTCTTGCATGTGCGTGCTGGAAAGGAACGTTTACATTGAGACGAATGTCTTAACATTACATGGATTCACCATTAAACTGCCTCGTCGGTGTGTGGTTAGTCTATCTGGCTTCAATCACCAGGTCCTGGGTCCGAGTCCTTGGTCGGGTTACGGAATAACCCATCACCTTTTTTTTTATCGACTACAAGTTGACCCTTGACTGCTATCACACCTGATGTTAAGTGATGGTGCAATCTAAGATGGAAGCGGGCTAACTTGTTAGGAGTAGGACGAAATCCAAACCCCTATCGGTGTCTACACGACATCGTACCGAAACGCTAAATCGCTTGGCGGTACGTCTTTGTCGGTAGGGTGGTAACTAGCCACGGCGAAAGCCTCCCACCAGCCAAATTAAGAAAAATCTCAATCTGCCCCGCCGGGAATCGAACCCAGGACCTCCGTCTTATAAATTCACTGCGCATACCACTGCGCCACGGAGGTCGCCTACGGAGATCGCCTCTGTATAAGGAGGAAGGCCTGGCCCTGTAGTGGGCCGTTGATAGGCTGATAATGATGATGATGACATGGATTCGCCGTGAGGGTCCGGGTCCATCGCGTGGCAGACAGAAAAACTCCGAACAGAGCCCGTGACTTGTGACACGAGTTATTGAATTATCGTCCACGAAAAAAAAATTGCGTATGCCTTTGTAATTTTTTAGTAAATAAATAAATAAATATTATAGGACAATTACACACATCGCTATATAGCCCCAAAGTAAGCATACTCGTAGGTAGCCTGTGATATGGTGCTATGATAACTAATGAATATTTATATATATATTATACATGAATACTTATAATATATAGATAAACACCCAGACACTGGAAAACATCCATGCTCATCACACAAATATTTTCCAGATGTGGGAATCGAACCCACGGCCTAGACGCAAAAGCAGGGTCACTACCCACTGCGCCACTCGGCCGTAGTGGTTAGTTGGTTACAATAGTTCAAATAAATTTTATCATCAAATGATGAAGAAGAGGAACTTCATAGCGATTTTGGTAGAGAAGTGATTCTAGGTCACATTAAAAACGGAATAATTAACCTTTAAAAACATCGAACCAATTTTATTGTTATTACAGTATAAAGGTAAAAATAACATCGTGCCTATGTGTTAGCTACTAATTGGTTTGAAAGCGGTAGCAATAATTAACAAAATAAAACTAATGTCGATGTAAAGGACATTGCCATAATGTGCCCCAGGCTGTCCAAACGTATGCTCATATTTAACTATTTTATTTAAACACACAATGATTTTTAAACAACTACCCATGTTTCATAGCAATCACTTGAAAATATATCAAAAATATAAGAATTTCAATCGATTTTTTGTGTTCTGAATCACGTGACCGTCGTCGTAGTGTGAAAAGTCAACTTTTATCAACCTTCATAACTTTTATCAGCGACTGCTTAGCTACAAGTAACTTTATTTCTATTTAAATAGAAGATCTGTACTATTTTATGACATATATATCATCTCTGGGCATCTATGGGGCAGACTTCCATATATTTTTTACTTGTCGTTTGGATCGGGATGTAGCTCTTTGTGCGCATCTTAGTCAACTTGAACATTAATTAATATAAAGTTTATGTTATATTTAAAGTTAATTCACTAAAATTTTTCTGTTATATTTTTATTCTATGTACATTTAACAATTTAAAGTTTAATATGTGTACAAGTACCTGAGATTTACATACATACATAGCATCACGCCTTGTTCCCATAGGGGTAGGCAGGGACCACATCCTTCCATTTGCCACGGTCCTTGCATACTTCCATAGCTTCTTCCACTCTCATTAATCCTTTCATACAAGTTCGTCGGTTTAGGGTACTCTTGATCTGGCCATTTTTTAAAATGTCCTGTAATGGTCCAGGAACATTCGCTTAGGTCTTCCCCTTCCAACATTTCCATTCACTCTCGCCTCATAAATCTCTTTTGTGAATATTCTTTCATCCATTCTCTCTGCATGCCCAAACCATCTAAGCATCCCTTTCTCAATTTTAGTCACTACATCTTCTTTTACCCACACTGTTCTCTTATTATAGTATTGTTAACTCTGTCACACAGTTTTAACCCGTACATACTCCTCAACGCTCTCATCTCTACCACATTTATTTTACTTTTATGCTTCTTCTGCCATACCCAACTTTCACTACCATATATGAGTGTGGGCACCAGCACACCTCTATGCACAGTCAGTCCTGAGATTTAATACATATGAAACAGCTATGGTTAAGCGAAACAATAGAAAACGAATCTTTTTGATTGTTGACAAAATAACAGCATTTTTGCTCACAAGAGATAAGAACAAAGATAATACTCAACTCATTTCGCATACCGGTCTTTCGTTTTATAAAATAAATAAAAAGTACTACACTCACATAAGCATAGTGCGCAGTTTGATGAAATCGCAGTGGTCGGGGTTCTCGACTTCGACGACCCCCCAGGGGTACAGGCGACCCCGCACGCGCCTGCCGCGGACCTCCAACTGCTGCCCCGCGCCGCATACAGCAAACGGCACTGCCGCCTTCAGTTGTCGCACCTACAGAAAGATCCTTATACTTTCCATTTAATAGCGGACGCTTAGCCCGCGGTTTCTCCTGCTGTCCGTGAAATTCTCGTTTTTTTTTTATTTTTTTTTTAATTACTTCAAGTCGGCCCTTGACTGCTATCACACCTGATGTTAAGTGATGATGCAATCTAAGATGGAAGCGGTGTAACTTGTTAGGAGTAGGATGAAAATCCACACTCCTATCGGTTTCTACACGACATCGTACCGGAACGCTAAATCGCTTGGCAGTACGTCTTTGTCGGTAGGGTGGTAACTAGCCACGGCGAAAGCCTCCCACCAGCCAGACCAATTAAGAAAAATCTCAATCTGCCCCGCCGGGAATCGAACCCAGGACCTCCGCCTTATAAATCCACCGCGCATACCACTGCGCCACGGAGGTCGTCAACGTCGTCGTATAGGATTGGATAAATGTTACTCCTCATAAATCTGGCTACTATATACAAAATGCTATTTCCAATTTGACTGTTAGTTTTAGAGATCACCCAAAAACTCACTATATTCAGCGAGCCTGTGGGTCCAGTATTCGCAGAGGGCTCATAATGCTCTGCGAGTCCAATATAATAACGCCTTTAGGGTGCTGTTGCGGTTGCCACGTTTTTATAGTGCATCTTCTACGTTTATGGCGGCGCGAACAGTGCAAGTGTGAGTTTTTCACCGAGCGACTGCGTAAAAACGTAGTCACTCGTAACGTCAAATTATATAGCATAAAAGCGTTTACTCTCGCTATAACTAGATGGCGTTACTAAAATTCCATATAAACGAGAATGCCAGATCCTAACCCAGAAAGAACACAAATTGTAAATATACTAAAAATATCCTATTATTATATAAATGTTTTACAATAAGTCATTTTTACTGTTGGACATCGGAATAAAATTAAGTTAAAAAAAGTCATTAAACTATTTCCTTTAATTTACACTCCTTACGCATTTTAAAATACTTTATTGTTGCACTGGGTTTTAGCCTTCTAAATCGTTCATATTGTATTTTCATCAACAGTGGGCTCTAAAAGGCTAGTATCCAGAGTCGTTAAGCCTGTTTAAAAATGTAATTTGCGACTGTCATGTCAGTGTGACAAATATACGGAACAACAATACGTCAATGGACAATAACCAACGTTAGGCTCGAGTCGAATACTCCGAGTTCTAGAGCTTTTAATTGTAATTTATATTAAATAGTAGACAAAATGCAATAAAATGATACATAATACATTGTTGTACATTATGTTTTTATTAGTGGGTTAAAGTCCTATACATTGTTTGGCATTCTCCTTTGCGTTTTGTTTTTACGCAGTCGCTCCGTAAGGAACTCACACTCGGCACTCTGATTCCTTTGACTCTGTTTGGAGAAAAAAATCCGTGTCGCTGCTGGCTAAGATCCGTGGCAGCAGCAACAGTATCTTAAGGATGGTGGCAGATTGCATGAACAGTCCTCTGGTGTGGAAACTCACGCAGAGGACTAAAACTCTTTTAGTTCTTAAGTACTAATAGTCTACAAGTTTTCATTGTTACTAACCCTAATTGCACTTTGTGGTCTGAAATAAATAAATAAAAAAGACGTGTGGCACTCGAAGACTGCCGCGGTAAAGCTATTGCATAGCATTTTTTATCAACTTATGTTTACCTACCGACGTCATCGGGACCGTGACCGAGCGGTTAGGCGCTCTTAGTGCCCGGATTGCCAGAGAGATGCGGGTTCGAATCCCGTCGGTTCCGCAATTTTTTTTTAAGCGTGATATTTGAAAAAGTCATTAATAGTTCTGGTATTTATCGATAGATGGAAAAAGTATTTTTTTAAGCGTGATATTATAAAGTCATTAATTAAAAAAAAAATTACTTTTTGCAAATATCGCTTGAAAAAAAAAAGTTGCGAAGCCAACGGGATTTGAACCCGTGTCTCTCTGGCAATCCGGGCACTTAGAGCGCCTTACCGCTAGGCCACGTTCCCCGATGACGTCGTGGCCGAAATTGTGCTTTTGATATTATGTTTTTGATACTCAGGGGGTGATAGGTTTTTTCGTTACGGAATTTCTGTATTCGGTCTCCACGCTCAAGGCCCGCGATAAAAGCTATACAATAGCTTAATAAAACCAGGGAGACAGACAAGCAAAAATTTTAATAATTGTTTATATGAAATTTCATAACTAATTTTATTTATTTGTATACATATATTTACCTGTTCCTTATAATCTTCATCTTCGTCGCTGTCACAATCTGGCAGCGGGTAGATTTTGATACCCTCTCTCTCAATCTCCTCCATTACCTGACAATATTGAACAAATTAAATCATTATTAATATAAATTTTCACATACATTTTTGGGGTTTTAAATCTCACAAGGAAAAGAAGGCTTTTTCGGATCACTTTCATGTATGTCTGTGTGTCAAGGACTTTTAATTCAGATGATGAATTTAATGTTTTAAAAATTTATTTTTTTCAGTTGAGGTGACATAAACTTAAGCATATGAATTAAATGATTTATTAACACAGAAATTAAGTTATATATAACTAACAAATTATAAATTAATATTATTACGTTGATAGAACTCTTAACAAATGATATATGATTCCCTCGAATACATAAAGACGGTTCTAGTGAATTAATCTTAAGAGATAGACATATACTGTCGTGGACATTTTTTCAGCTCATTTCAAGAGGAATAATTCTTTCACTCATATATTTTTCATACAACTGTTTTCACGGAAGCCCTCAAGGATGAATAATTTTCCCTGTTTTTTTCACATTTTCCATTATTTCTTCGCTCCTAATAGTTGCATTGCGATGTTATATAGCCTGAAGCCTTCCTCGACAAATGGTCTATTCAAAACAAAAAGAATTTAAGTAAATTTTAGCGCGGTCAAACAAACGACAAACTCTTCGCTGTATAATATTACTATGATTAACACAATGATAACTCGGGTAAATATAAGTCAATACAAATATAAAATATAGTCCTATGGATACAGCTCACCGAAAAGAAAAACGAAACATTTTACCTTTGGTGAAATTTTTTTTTTAATCTGGCCCTTGACAGCAATCACACTAAGTTAAGATTAGCCTCGACAATCTAAACGTTATCGGGCTAACAAACTTACAAATTTTACACCACTTTATATTAAACATTGCGGGGTATAGACTAGCCACGGCGAAAGCCTTCCACCAGCCAGACTAAGAAAAATTGAGAAAAATATCAATCTGCCCCACGGAGAATCGAACCCAGGACCTCCGTCTTATAAATCCACCGCGTATACCACTGTGCCACGGAGGCCGTCGATGGTCTAATCTTTAAATCTATAAGGCTTGGTCTTGTAGTTAGAAATAGCCCAGTAATGATAATATACTGACCCTGCTTTTGAGTCGTTGAACTTCCTTCTTGGTAAGACAATCAGCCTTGGCGATAACAGGAACAATGTTAACTTTGTTGTGCAACTGTTTCATGAACTCAATGTCCAGAGGTTTGAGGCTGAAATTAAACATATAAATTAGTAATTTATTACAAAAAAAAAGAATTTATACTAAAGCCAAACTCGATTGAGAGTGCTTGTCAACAAACAAATTAAAAATGAAGGTAGAAATCACTAGTCATTTTGCACCTAAATTTTTTTTATTAACTTGTTAATGATGAATCCATGACAATAAATTAGATTAGTAAGCTTAAAATTAATTAATATATTCAATATCTTTTAAATAAGATTTTTTTTAAATAACAAAACGTAATTTTAAATTTATTAGACATAAAACGTGTTGCATTTTCTACCTTCATTTTAAATGTGTTTGTTGACAAGCATTCTCAATCGAGTTTGGCTTTAGTATAGAGTTATTCTACAAATTAACCTAGGACAACGTGATTGAAAGCATAGGCTAAGCTTTCTTGACATGAGCCACGGCGAAAAGCCTCCCACCAGCCAGACTAAGACAAATTAAGAAAAATCTCAATCTGCCCCACCGGGAATCGAACCCAGGACCTCCATCTTATAATTCCACCGCGAATACCACTGCGCCACGGAGGTCGTCAAAAATAAACGGAGGTTATAAATATATAACGTTCATGCATTGAAATTATAGGATTTGCATTAAAAATTCAAATACTGCATACTTTGTCATTTTTGGAAACTTGGAAAATTAAACAAGGTATAGCATTTGTTCCATGAAGGTCGAAATAAAGAATTTTATTTATTTATAGATCATTATTGGACCCTTGAAGGTATATAGGAGAAAGCGGGTGCATCCCAGTTGAACCCCATACAGTAGTTCTATAGAACTGTTGGGATATTTTTCGGGCTGTCAAATTATAGAACTGTAGTATAGTTTTTGCTCTTGACTTTACTTATAGCATATAAGTTATAAACTTTATATTATTTTAATTGATATTTCATTTTGTTTTTAACAAAAAAATGTCCCTTGCGACAAAAGGTAAGTTGTTAAAACCAAGTAGTAGTCGTGTTTAAAAAAATATTCTCTTATTTTAGAAGTTACAGTTGGGGACACATTTTACCACTTTGGAAGTATCTTTCGCGCAAACTATTCAGTTTAGAAAAAAATTATATTAAAAACCTCAATACCATTTTAAAAACGTTTTGTGCAATTTAAGCAAAGCTGTATTCGATATAGTATGTTTATAGATACTCTCAAATTTAAGTGGACATTTATTATTCCAATCAAAAAAGATTCCATATTATACTTATAAAAACTATAGATATATTATATGTAACGTACAAACAAGATGTTGATATCGACATTTCTTTAATTGTCTTAGTGTCCCATTAGTTCTATATAGAACTAATGGGACACTAAGCACTAATATGGTGTATCAACAGTTCTATAGAACTAAAATTAGGGGGTACTACTGGGATGCACCCGAGAAAGCTATAGCTATGCCGATTTTTGTAGATCTTTTGTAATCTATACATTATAAAAAAAAACATTTAAGTGTATAATTTCGAAACAGCCACAATTACATTAAAACATCATTAATATATCAATTGTAAACAGAAGTAACAAACATAATATATAAATACTTTCATTTAGATAACAGATGTTAATGACTTCTCAGTGCATAATTAATTTATGTATATATTTATCTATACTGTAATGAAACTAATGCCTGGTATCCAAGAGATGGGAGAAGGAATCGGGGCAAGCAGTTCCTCAGATGGGAGGATGAGTTGAAGCGGGGATAGAGAGCAGTGGAAGTCGCTGGAGGAGGCCTATGCCGAAAGGCACACTGTGTTAAGAGACATATTATAATTAAAGTAATGTAAAAATTGTAATCTCTTAACACAGAATAAAGGGCTTATTATACGCTCACGCCCGGACACACAATAAATACATATAGACAAAAACCGAAACTGTTATGATAAACGTACTTAGATACTTGATATAAATAAACTTAAATATTCGCTACATAAATACATATATGCTCCGGGCGGAGGATTCACCCCGGCAGGGAGACCAAACGGCCGGGGGTCAGGGCGACAGGTGAAGAAACCGGCGGACTATCCTAGCCGAGTCGAGCAAGACCGCTTTTTGCATTTTGCCTGCGAGAGAACCGCCACGGAACCCCAGCCGCCTCAGATGGTGAGCGAGGCTGATTGGGACCAACCCATTGGCAGAAATAACGATCGGGATGATTTCAGTGGACTCCACATGCTACATGGCGGTAACCTCGTGAGCTCTCACAAGGTTCTCGTCATATGGAATTGTGATGTCTAACACCACGATATCAGGCTTATTCGCTAGAATAGTCCTGTCCGTGATGATAGACCGGTCCCAATAGCCGATTGTGCGTTCTAGCACTGGCACCGGTGTATACTGGTAATAAGGCAGCCGCTGATCCAAGAGACCGTACATCAGAGCAAGCTCTTGGTGAAGGATTTTGGCTGCTTGGTTGTGTCTGTGCAAATACTCAGTGTTGTTATTATTATTATTATAATGAAACTAATGCAGCAGTGGAATCAAATCTTATGGTCATTTCTGTTGTCCATCAAGGTTTATGGCATCTGTAGCACAGTGGCATGTCCGTTGGATTTAAGACGGCGGTCATGAGTACGATCCCTGGCTGGGCTAATTTTGAATTTCTTAATTGACGACCTCCGTGGCGCAGTGGTATGCGCGGTGGATTTATAAGACGGAGGTCCTGGGTTCGATTCCCGGCGGGGCAGATTGAGATTTTTCTTAATTTGTCTTGGTCTGGCTGGTGGGAGGCTTTCGCCGTGGCTAGTTACCACCCTACCGACAAAGATGTATCGCCAAGCGATTTAGCGTTCCGGTACGATGTCGTGTAGAAACCGAAAGGGATGTGGATTTCCGTCCCATTCCTAACAAGTTGGCCCGTTTCCATCTAAGACTACATCATCACTTAACATCAGGTGACTGCTATCAGTCAAGGGCCAATTTGTAGTCGATAAAAAAAATGTACCGACAAAAACGTGTAAAAGATAGAAGATTTGAAGTTCATTGGCAATTAAATAAGACATACCCATGTCCAAAGGGAGAGATGAAGTAGAAACAGCAATGGATGCGGTTGTCGACAATGTTACGTCGATTCAAACCACTCTCGTCACGTAGAAATCTCTCGAACTGCTCGTCAATGTACTGAATTATTGACTGGAAAAGAAGTTATTATTTTTCAATGCATTGTAATTGTTTTAAAATTATTAATTTGCATTGGCAACACATAAAAAGCTTTACAAAACGTTATTTTCTGATAAACATTAAATTCAAATTTCTTTTTTCTTTCTTCTGTAGTAGTAATAAAGAGAAACAATGCTACCATACATTTTTTTTTATACCTCAAAGTACTTGCATTGTAATGTCTTTGGCGCGAGACTTCCTACTTTTACCTTACCTTAACAAAATATATACTAAATACTTTTTGTGAAAATCCGAATTTTACATATTTCACCGCTATGGGGCGCTGATATTTTTTCTCTACACGAGATATCTCTTTGGACGCATCACGAGTCTTATATCTATTGAGCTGTTGAACAAAACCGATTTGGATGAAATTTAACACAGATAGAGATTTTAGTATGGAATAGCACAGAACTTTTTAATTTAGTATTCTGACATGAATACGATCTATACAATTAAAAACGCAGAGCACTTAATTAGTACATATTATAAAAAAAGTCCCGCACAACGTCTGTCTGTCCTAAATAAGCTCAGAATCATTTTTGTGTTCTCGAAAGTTTGCAACAGACCAATTTAGTTGTGAGCGAAGTCCCAGGCATCTACTAGTAAAGAATAAAATAATTACCCTAAAACAATCAGTATTGTCTATGGCATCACCATATCCAGGCGTATCTACGACCGTCAGCCGCAGTTTAACACCTCTCTCCTCAATCTCAACAGTTGAAGCATCCAACTTCACTGTTTGGTTCGTCTTCTCTAAAACAGAAACATTTGACAGTCTAACTGACATTCTGAAATACTTTTGACGTGATAACGTCTTATAATTCGATAGAGCCGGCTGCACGCACGAAAAAACATGACTCATACGGCGTTACCTCGCTTTGAGGCGTTCCATGTAAGGCTTGAAGTGCAAGCGAGAGCACGGAACGAGCGACAAAGAAGCACAATCGGCCTTTGCGTTCGACAGCGTTCGACATCCGTCTATTAAATATAATTATTAAATATATTAATTTTAAATTAAAAATTAATATATTTATTATATAAATTTATAAAATCAAAATCAATTATTTTATTAATTTAAATTAATATTTATAAAAATATACTTAAATTAAAAATTTTAATAACCAATTAAATGCTACCATTCCATCCCTATTTTTAACCGACGAAAAAAACGGAGGAGGTTCTCAATTCGACACGTATATATTTTTTTTTTTTTTTTTTTTTATTTATGACCACGCATAACTTTTTACAGTGTTGTCCGATTTTGATAATTCTTTTTTTATTAGAAAGGGCATACATCTAAGGTGGTCCCATTGTCCGCTTGTTAGGATCTGCTGATGATATCCTGGGGAAATTGAAGGAACTCTTCAAATTTTGGAGGCACGCTTACAGCGATTTCGGTTTTTGACTCGGTATCGGTAGCTTTTTGGCTACTAGTGCTATATAATATACTATGACAGTATAGTACGAGTACGCTACGTGGCGATAAATCACTAAAAAGTAAGAAATAAAAATTTTTAACAAAAAATAGAACCGACTCCAAACGCACTAAAAAGTAAAAAATAACTGTGTAATTTAGTTGCTTTAATTTACTTAAGCATATCTAGGAGTCGGTGCCAGCCAAGGTTTCTACTTTCAAGGACGTTACCTAGAACCCACAAACTGCTTTACTACGTAAAATAAATGTTCCTTAAACTTGGCTGGCACCGACTTCATAGATATGCTTCAGTAAATTAAAGCAACTAAATTACACAGTTATTTTTTACTTTTTAGTGCGTTTGGAGTCGGTTCTATTTTTTGTTAAAATTTTTTATCTTAAGTCGTTGTCGCATTCAACTATCGTCAGTAAACCGACTTTACAGACAACCAATTTTTTAACTAATTCTTGACACTGCAAATTAAAATATGTACAATGTCTTATTGAAATCTTAATGACATCTAGAAAAATGTGTGAAAACTTTAAACTTTAATAATTTCATCTTTTTAGTAAATTTCTTCTTCTTACAGAAACTTTGATGGCCTCCATGACGCAGCTGTGTGCCTTGTGGCTTTATAAAATGGAGGTCTCGGGTTAGATTCCCGGCAGGGCCGATTAAGATTTTCTAAATTGATCCAGTTCTGACTGGTGGGCTGGGCCTATTTACCACTCTACCGACAAAGATGTATCAAGCAAAATAGCATTCAGCTACGATGTCATGTAGAAAACAGGCATGGATTTCATCCTACTCCTAACAAATTAGCCTGCACCCAATTAAAATTGCAATATCACATATCAGGCGTAAATTGCAGTCAATGGCTAACTTGACTGCAATCATACGTGAGGGTATTCTCTACACTTAATTTAATCTCCAACATAGAACCAAACAAAATAATAAACTGGAGATATAGTCTTGCAGCGAGCCGCTGGCAACAGGCAGCTCGGGATCGTTGTGTTTGGAAGTCCCTAAAAAAGGCCTATGTCCAACAGTGGACGTCTACAGGCTGGTAATGATGATGATGATAGTCTCTTAATTTTAGCTGCTCATGCTTGCATTGCTTACAAAAAGAAAAGAATAGAAAGAGAATATGTAAATTAATATTAGAGACGAATATCTTAGCATTCCATGGATTCACGGTGGGGGTGCCGGGTCCATCGCGTGGCTGAGAGAAAAACTCCGAACAGAGCCCGAGACTTGTAACACCGGTGTAGGTTTAAAAGAGTACTCTTAGTGAAGCGCGTCAACATTCACCTCCCCTGTTCAAGTTATTCTCAGCCCAGCCAAATTCGAAAGGACCCTACTAGAGCAGCTCTGGACACTCGTTCTAATATGGAGCTTACTGCACTTCTAGTAAGGCCACAGTCTTTTAACAGGTTATAGAGAGACTTCGCTGGTATACCTCTCGCACCCACTTGTACCGCAAATATTATAAACTAACCACATATCCATTTTTGGTTAGTTCAGTAAGGTCATAAATATTTATTTACTTTAAATACTCTTTTTTATAACGAAATTCCAAATAAAAGGAATATATTTTTTAAATCAATAGTATAAATGAATATTTAAGCTATATCATATAATAACATTAACTTTCAGTATAACAAAGATATAGGAAAAACAACATAAAACTAGTTTTGTTTTCCTGTGTTGTGTCAACTTATTTCAATCTCATTGGTCTATTTGACTATAGTTCATGTAGTCCAGGGTCCAAATCCTGATTGTTACATATCATGTCCATACTACCAATTACATAAATAAACATAATAAACAAAAAAAAGACGTGTGACACTCGGAGACTGCTGCGGTAAAGCTATTGCATAGCATTTTTTATCAACTTGTGTTTACCTACTGACGTCATTGGGACCGTGGCCTAGCGGTAAGGCGCTCTAAGTGCCCGGATTGCCAGAGAGATGCGGATTCGAATCCCGTCGGTTCTGCAATTTTTTTTTAAGCGTGATATTGCAAAAAGTCATTAATTAAAAAAAATGACTTTTTGAAATATCACGCTTGAAAAAATAAAAAAAAATTCGGAACCGACGGGATTCGAACCCTCTCTGGCAATCCGGGCACTTAGAGCGCCTTAATGCTAAGCCACGTTCCCCGATGACGTTGTTGCCGAAATTGTGCTTTTGATATTATATTTTTGATACTCAGGAGGTGTTAGGTTTTTTCGTTACGGAATTTCTGTAATCAGTCTTCACGCTCAAGGCCCGCGATAAAAGCTATACAATAGCTTAATAATATAACAAAAAATAACTCTCTCATATCTTCCTACAATGCTATTTTATGTTGCCATGATTAGGTAATATTCTCTAATAATGTTATTGATTATTGTTAAAGAGTGTTAATGGTTTTAAGGGCAAAATTGCTCCACATAATTATACTAGCAGAATAACATATTAACAATAAATGGTTGCTATTGAATGTTGATTTACAAAAAGTAACCACGCTGTGGATGCATTGTTATATGACTTAATTTTATCAACAATTGTAACTAAACAGTTTAAATATTATTAAATATTTAGTAATACATAAGAGAACAAACCTATAGCGTCAGGAATAACTCTCTCCGGATACAGATCTGTTAGGAACAGGGAGTTGACAAGAGTAGATTTTCCGAGACCACTCTCTCCTACCACCATGAGGGTAAATTCAAAACCCTTTTTCACAGATTTTCGGTGCACCTGGTTGGGCAAGTTTGCAAACCCAACGTAGCCCGGTGTCTCCAAATTTGAAAACTAAAACAATTAAAAACAAAAACTCTGAGATTAAGGGCACACAAGGCTAGTGTCCACATCCCCATTGTCAGGGGGCTCTGTAAATCTTGTCTTCGTACATGACACTTTTCCAGGAAAAATAGTTTGAGCTGAAAAAAAAACAGTCAATTCAATACAAACCTGTTTATTTGGTTTTGTTACAGCCTAAATGTATTATAGATCTGATTATTTGAAGTGAATTTTAATTTAATCCCTGCATTGATGAGGAAAGGTATAATAACTTCAAATTTGTTAAAAATAGTTTTATTATATTATCTAACTAAAAATTTATGGTTTTCACAATTTTTTCTTTATCTGTGCTACAAGATGTACCTTTGTACCAAATTTCATAATTCTGTGATAACAAGAAGTACTCTGTAGGTTTTGATCCCCTAGCGAGTGTCGAAAAAGCATATACAGCTTTATTTTTTTATTGCATTGGCTTAGAAATTTGATTTTTTCACAGCTCCAAAGGACTGTAGCGCTGAGTATTTGATGTAAATTTCAGCTTGAATCCTCCATGTGTTCCTGAGAAAAAGGTTCTAGACAGACAAACAACAAAGTGACCCTATAAGGGTATCATTCTTTCCTTTCTATGTATGGAACCCTACAAAGAACAGCAAATATTTCTGAACTTTTAACAATAAAAATAATATAAAGTAATAAAGAAATTACTTTCTACAAATTCCAAAAGGGCCCTATACACTTGTTTGCTCAAGGGCTCCAGTATAGTTAAAGATGGCCTTGCTAATTGGTGATATGTATTATTTAGAGACAAAATATTATTTTGTGTAGCGTAATAGTAATTAAAAAATAGCATA
The DNA here is from genome assembly GCA_034621355.1 of Mycalesis mineus. Taxonomy (NCBI): domain Eukaryota; kingdom Metazoa; phylum Arthropoda; class Insecta; order Lepidoptera; family Nymphalidae; genus Mycalesis; species Mycalesis mineus. The sequence continues at coordinate 10,720,625 of CM067888.1, forward strand.
GTAGTGTAAAAATCTCGGTAGTAATCCAGAAGTGGTAACTTAGTGATGATGGAACACCACGGAAAATATGTTAAGCTGTTGGTCTAGTTAACCAACTTATAATGAAATTCTAGACTATGTTTTGAATTCCAGCTAACTTGTGCCTTATGTTGGTCTTTACAAAAATCTGGTAATAATTTTTCTTGTATGTCTAATCTGCAATCAGTCCCAGAACTTTAAGTAAGTCTGTTGCAAGAGTCACTGTCTAGTCAAGGTTGATCCTCATTAGGAATTCATCCTCATTTGGTCACTCCTGGCTTCACCTGTCCAGGTCAAGTATATGTTTTCGTTTTATGTAATAGTGATGTTGATGACTATGGTAATAAACTGTAATTTTATCTTCAGGTTCCTAATTAATAACTAAATAAAAACATAATTACTGGAATATTTGAAATCTATTTACATATAATCTAACGTACGTAATGTAAGAAATAGATATTTATTTATAAAAGAAAATAGTTTAAGACGTGCGACACATTCATTAAATATTCCAACAGCACGTAAACATTGACACACATCCGCCGCTGTGGCGATAACTGTATCGAAAACCATTTCACCGAAGGCACGCATAACAATCAATTATCAAACTGCATAGACGCTAATGTATCACTTCGATAAATATGTCAGCATGAATCATGGACTAGAGTACATCCTATAATACATTTTACAAACATATTATTCAAAATTCTTATTGGCACAAACAACCATCTAAAGGTTTTTGTTTTAAATGGGATAAATTCATCTTGATAACTTACGTTTTTGGGTGTTTCGCTGGACATTGTAATGCTTCGTTGCGGCTTGGTCAGTTCAGACAACTCTCACGATCTGTTTTTTCTCTGTCACTATATAAAGCTAGAATTTAGCTTTCAGTGTGTTATCTCGGCAACAATTGCAGTACCTAAAGTATTTATTGATAAACCATCAATTTAGAGAAAGAGACCATATTTTATAAAGACAAGAGAGAAATAATCGTCGGTACGACTCGACTTCTAAAAAAAATGACACTATTGACAATATAGAACCTAGAATGACAGTGACACCAATCTGACACCCAAAGTTGTAGGTTCCAATCGTTTTGAGTGTACCTCACATATAATTTTAATTTTTCAACTTTATCAGGAACCTAAACACTATGATATAATATGAGCTTCTTAAAATATTAAGTAAGTTTCATCGTCATCACCCTCATCAGCCTCAAAACCTACAAAACTCTTTGTTGTAAATTCAAACTTTTTCAAAAAACGCCATAGACTAAATTTTGATTATGTGCTAGAATTTTTCTTTGATCCTAATTCCTGTTCTAATTCTATTACTAAGCTGTGGTTCTGTGGATCTTTTCTTTTTGTTTACGCCAGTGAATAATTTTCGCTCTTTTTTCTAATAATTTTCAATTGAATTGAATCATTAATTCATTATTTAACCTAAATTGTAAATTAGGAATGCCGAATTGCTATGATATTGTGAATCATAGACAGCGGAGTCCTATCAATGTACAATGAAAATAGCCGATTTACATTTAAATTACAATGGCAGATAATAGTAAGTAATACAACTAAAAGGTATTTAGCTATCATCGAAACTTTTAATTAAACTTGACACAAGCTTTGGTTTAAAAGAGATCCCTTAGTGACAGGCGCCAACACTCATCTTTTCTGTTCATGTTATTCGCCCTGCCTAACCATATTTAGAAACATAGAGCAAATTTGATACTTGTAAAAAAAAGATTATAATACAATATCTTCTTTCCTTATTAATTTGAATGATTATATTGTCCAGCAACATTTTTGGATAATTTTATTCAACACACAGACTTAGTTTATTATAATAGATATTGATAAACATTAAACATTTGTATAATTTTTTGCTTCGTTAACTTGCTTTTTGTTATTATGTAAATAAAATGGTTTAAAAATATTTTTATTTTTTCAGAACAAAAATTAAGCACCATGAAGCTATATCTACTATTACCATTTATTGCAATTACTGCAATATCACTAATACTTACTGGAATTGCATTATTGAGTATATATAGTTCAACTGAAATGGTATGTACTGTAGAGTATAAAAAAATACTAGAATGATAAAATTATCTATATATTATAATTATTTATGTATAATATATGTAAAATATTCATCAATTATCATAGTACCCATAGCACAAGCTACCTACGCTTGCATTGGGGCTATATAGCAATGTGTGTAATTGTCCTATATTTATTTACTTATAAAAAAGTTAACAGTTTTAGCCAAGGAGTTGCTATATATTAATTCAACAAAACCTTGAATAAAAAATGTTAATTAGCTTAATTATTCCCAAAATTTACCCCATATTTCCGGTTGGGAAAAGACCAGAAATCGAAGAGTTTCTTCAGGGCTTCTAGCTTTCCTATAGCTATAGAAGAGCAATGTTATTTTTGTATTAAATAGGGGTTAGTCTGCCTATTTATTATATCATTATTAGCCTATTAAAGAGGGCCAAGCTTTCCTATAGCTATAGAAGAACAATGTTATTTTTATATATTATAGTTTATTATATTGTAATATTTTCCCCAAGTAAGTACGCAGTTTTAATTATTGAGGAAATGTTAAATGAAACAAATTTCCTTGTACATACAAAACATTTCGGTTACTGCTTATCGGCAGTATCCTATTAGACCTGCAATATGGTTATTGTTATGAGAGAGAGACGAATATCTTAGCATTCCATGGATTCACCGTGCGGGTGCCGGGTCCATCGCGTGGCTGAGAGAATAACTCCGAACAGAGCCCGAGACTTGTGACACGGGTGTAGGTTTAAGGGTACCCTTAGTGACGGCCGTCAACACTCACCTCCTCTGTTCAAGTTATTCTCCCTGCCGAACCATATTCGGAAGGACCCTACTAGTGCAGCTTTGGACACTCGTTCCAATATGGAGCTTACTGCACTTCTAGTAAGGCCAAGGTCTTTTAGCAGGTTGTAGAGAGACTTCGCTGGTATACCCCTCGCACCCACTTCTACCGCGTATAAACTAACCACATAGCCATTTTTGGTTAGTTCATTAGTAAGGTCATAGTATTTATTCACTTTGAATACATGGTCTTTAGGGATGTTTGTTTCCCACGGCACTGTAAGCTCAACAAGTACTATACATTTGATTTGTTTGGAAAAAAGAAATATGTCCGGTCTAGATGTCGTAATAGCTAAGTCTTCCGGGATTTTATAGTGCTTTTCATACGTGTCCATTAATATAGTCCAATCAGGAGCAGAGCCCAGAATTGAATAAGGCTTGCTGGTGGAATTTGTACTTGAGCCTGCTTTAACGAAGTTAGTTTGTCTTTTATTCGTCGTCAACCCTTTTTGAGCCCTAGCTACTGAAAGGCTTATAGCTTCACGTATGATTTCTAGTACTCTGTCGTGGCGGCGTGAGTAGAGACCCCTGTCCAGGAGCACCTTGCACCCTACCAATAAGTGCCTTGCAGTGCCCACTGCCTCACCACAGGTATAGCAAGATTTTTCCGAGGCTTTTCCCCATCTTACTAGGTTACTCTGATCTGGGAGAGTCAGTTGAAAGGCATTAAGATAAAATTTCAATAAGGCAGGAGACCAATCGTACAGCAAGGCGCGCCACTTCAGAGCCAGAGGGATGCAGAACTCACCTAAGTTTAACCACTCGTTTTGCATTTCTAGGTTCATGGCATGCACTTTGTAGTTGTCGTCCTCATCTTGTTTAAGAAAAGATTTTATTATGTCTTGGTCTTCCTTTTTACGTCTTGCACCCAACCCGGTTCTATTTACCTGAGCCCCTGCCATAAATTGTTTGTAAAATTGAAGCCTAGAGTCAAGTTTTCCGGCACCCTCGTCTTTAGGAAGTGATGCAACTAGTTCGTCCTGGGACTTAACTAGAATGTGCGTTCTGGTAACCCTGAGGTGTTTATAGAGTTCCGATGGCCTTTTTAGTTTTAACCCAAAATTATTGTAATCTCTGAATAGAGTTGAGGGGTCAGCCGAGAGTGCTAGACCAAACCAAGACTTCAATGTTTTTATGACATTTGCATCTAGTTTTGCCAGATGGGTTCTGCCAACATCATAAACGAGGAATGGCCAAGTCAGACGTGAAGTGAGATAGTTGTCATAGACCCACGCTTTTTTTATATTGTTAATGGGCTGTTGGTCTACCTTATTAAGGTCATTTATGAAGTTATCGACGACTACCTCAAGGGATGGTGTGCGTCCTTTGTAATCAATCTTTCTACCGAGGAACTTAAAAGGCAATGCTTCAGCAATGGTGGTTACACTTTGGCCACTAATAGAGAGACCCGGATCATAAGATGTAAATTTAGTATTTCGTCTCCCCAGACATAGACAGTGACATTTGCTTGGCTTTACCCTCAGCCCACCAGTCCATGAGCAGAACTCATCCACTACATTCAATAGCTCCTGACAATGTTTTGGGTTTCGTGTCAGTAAAGCAAGGTCATCTGCAAAAGCTAAGATGGACTCTGTAGAGTCATACACTTTTACCGTAACCGTTCGTCCTAATGAAGAGGAACAATGCTTCCATACATTGTTTTGCTATATCTCTATATGATATAGGCAGCATTTGCAATGAAAACTTCGAGGCGGTGTAACTTTTGACCATTATTGTTATATATGAGTCAATTTATACAAAACTATATACCAAACAACTGTCTCACTGGTGGTGTTACACCCCCGTGCCTCTGAGAACATGTTAAGCCGTCGGTCCCGGTCACTATTATCAACATCTGATAATGATTGTTAATAAATAAAACATCATCGCCCTAAGCCCGCCAACCCGCATTTGAACTGTGTGGTGGGTCTACGCTCCATACCCCCTTTCCTATAATGAGGGAGGCCTGGCCCTGTAGTGGTCTGTTAATAGGCTGATAACGATGATGGTGATATACCAAAGCTTCCATAGGAAGTACTCTATCTATTGATGAAAACCACAAGAAAATTAGTTAAATAGTCTTTGAGTTTATAGTGAACAGACATACGGACATGTGGCAGGGGGACTATTTTTTATAATATGTAGCAATAAAATAATTATGTATTTTTAGGTTAATGAAGTAATCGCACCACAGAAGGAAGTAATAGATTATACACATTGTTTGCCACTGCTTGAAAGATATGAAAGCTGCGAACAGTACTTCTATGACGAAAACAAACATAGTGATTTCTGCACATGTTTCATGGATCGCAACATCACAGACCTGCGCGGAAAAGTGACAGTTTACGTTCAGTTGGAGATTGCTGACCGGGAATTCTTAAGCAGTGATAACTCTAGGTAAATATCTAGTAAAGCACATTGAAACTAAAATAATACCTGATAATGCAATAGTGTTAATTCAAGAGAGAGACATACCAAATTTACACAAAAAAATTGGAAACCGTCTTCTAAAAATACGGTGCAATGCTATGCATGTATGGTTTATTTGCTAAAATAGATGCCCACTTGCAATAATATTGCCATTTCTTTAACTCTCTAAAGTCTATAAAGCTATACTACTCATATTTTTCGCATTGCAGCTAAATGGCTCGTGTAGACAACGCGTTCGGACGTTCTGCGTCCTGCATTTTGCTCTTTCTGTGTAAGGCTCAGAAATATCGCCAAACTATGTTCTTTCCTATTTATCGGAGATCAGTCCCTAGACCATAATCCGATCTAATGATTGCGCCATGTCTTAATTAGATATGCATGTCGCTTTACAATTTGCTTAATAATGTTGAATTCTGCAGGTACCTCATATTTTGATAAAACTAATTTTAAATGAATGAATGAGTGAGAGTATACATTAGCGATGGGTTGGTTGCCTTTAAAAATTGGCCGAAATTATCTTTTATTAATATATTTGTATATTCAATCTGCTGGTATTAATTGCAATAATATCTTAATCAACTTTACGCCGTTTTGAAAGAAAGGATGCGAAAAAATCTAAAAATAAATGGCTTAAAAATAAATTATCATACTTGTTTACACTTATTAATATACTAAGGACCATCTGTAATGCCCCCTGGTTTTCTCGCAACGAAGAAATCCACGAGTACCTCAATCTTCCAACCATCTGTGAGGAAATCAGAAAACATTGCACAAAGCACAAAGAACGGCTGACCCAACATCCTAACCGCCTCGCCAGTTCATTGGTTGTAGCACCGCGAGTAAAACGCCTGAAACGAGCCGACGTGCTCGATAACTAGCAGATAGTAGAGCGATGGCTTTACTGTCTTAAACAGCCAGAATCAGCACAACAAATCTGCTTATAGTCTAGCGACTGATTGCAGATACAAAGGGAAAAAAAAAAAAATACTTGTTTACACTGTGCAATCCTAACATTGCCTCTGATTGAGATGAAAGTTGGCCACCATGTTGTTTACAATTCTTTACATTTTTTAAAATAACGTAAACTTTTTAAAAAACATAATTGCAATATTAATATCAGGAAACGAATTTTACAAAAATTAAATACAGGAAACTGCGGTCAATTTTTGATAGGCAACCTGTAACTAATCGATTGAGTACTCCCTCAGCCTTCATTTAAAATTTGTTTTATAAAAAAAACAAATACCTGCAGAATAGAGCAGTGGGATCTTAGACCATAACGTAACCATATTTTGCGTAGTATCAAGACGTATGCAGACCTAGTATCAAAAGCATCAAGACATTGCGATCCATACACAACCGCAGAACCAACACACAATGGCACCTGTGAGGCTATACCAGACGAAATTTTTAAAGGTACATACTACTTATCGACACTAACACTACCTAATTCTCAACTCTTATTACCCGACTGCGTCAGATGGAGGGTTATGTTTTTCGAGCGTATGTATGTATGTATGTATGTATGTCCATTTCTTCGGCACGCGCTACAGCCTAAACGACTGAACGGATTTTGACAGGTGAGGTGTCGTTCAATTCGTTAAAATTGTGGTAGTGACATAGGCTATACAAATTTTCAAAATGGTGGCTGTAAATGGGGGAAAAAAGAGGGGATGTGTGTATTTCTTTCTCTTATCTTAGCAATATGGGTATCAAATAAAAGGTTGTAAAAAGACCATCTCAAAAATATAAATATCATATCATGTTTATATTGTCGTTTTAACAAAAAATGGCAAAAAGTGTACCGTATCATTTCTATACCATAAACTAAAACAAAAAGTCTCAAATAAAATTATTATTATAAAACCAATTGGAATGAACTTTTCAGTTCATAACTTCTATGCAGTCGGGTTTTTTGTTTTTGTAATAATAATGTTATTTTACTAAGCATACCAGGGAATACTCAATCACATCATAACCATCAAATTTGAGCGGCATTGAAATTCAGACCTATGGCGCAGAAATGTGGACACTGACAGTTGGACTCATCCACAAATTTAAGGTTGCTCAGCGGGCTATGAAGCAAGCTTTGTTGGGAGTCTCTCTGAAAGATAGAATCCATAATGGGGAAATCCGAAGGAGAACCAAAGTAGTAGACATAGCTCAAAGGATAAGCACGTTGAAGTGGCAATGGGCACGTCATATAATTCGCAGAACAGATGGTCGCTGGGGCCGGCGTGTTCTGGAGTGGAGACCACGAACCACTAAGCGCAGTGTAGGACGCCCTCCAGCCCGATGATCCGACGACCCCAAAAAGGGTAGTGGGAAGTGGCTGGATGAGAAAGGCAGAGGATCGTGTGTGGTGGCGCGCTCTCGGAAAGGCAGCCAGCAGTGGACTAACACAGGCTGATGATGATGATGATGATGACGATGATGATGATGATGAAGAAATTTAGAAGGGCTTCAATTGAGTGACATTTCAGTATTCAAACATAAAGTCAGTCATTTAATGTTTTCGTTTTAACCATATTTGATCCAATCTCTATAAAAATATAACAAAACTTTTTGTTTTCAGATGTTTTCATAATGAGCTTTGGAGAAGCTCGTGGTAAGTTTTATATCATAAATTCATACATACTGATATGTATGAAATATGTAGGTAGTACGAAATGTCAATATACGTGGGTATGTAAATATAGTTTGCCATTAAACAGTTCAGTATCTAGATCCGTGGTTTCAATACGTAACACTGGCGACGAGTGATTTAAAATAATCATAATTTTAGTTATTCGGTTGAAATAACAATGCCGATCGGTAAAGTAGAAAGTTTTCATGTCGGTACACAAGATTGGGACGCGTACGTGCGTCGTATTAAACAATTTATCGCGCTAAACAACATCGAACGGGACCTACATGTGGCCACGTTGGTCACCCTCGTCGGCGCAGATTGTTACGCGTTAATGTGCGACCTGTGTTCCCCTGTGCAACCAGAGGAGAAAACTTTCGAAGAGTTGGTTAAAATATTAAAAGATCATTTGGAACCTGTGAGATCGGAAATAGCTGAACGACACATATTTCGGCAAAGGAAACAGCAACATGGCGAAGATATCAAGGTATATCTGCAAAATTTAAAACATCTCGCTAAAACGTGCAGCTTCGGAGCTCAACTCGAAGTTAATCTTAGAGATCAGTTCGTGTCGGGGCTGTGCAGTGAGGAGATGCGTTCGCGGCTATTTGCTGAAAAGGATATTGATTATCGGCGCGCGGTGGAGTTGGCGCTGGCGCTGGAGGCGGCCGAGCGGCACGCGACGACGGCGTGCGCTCGGGCTGCGCCTGACGCGCGCGGCTCCGTGGCCGGCCCGAGCGATGACGACGCCCTGCACCGGGTGGGCACGGCGCGCGGCCCGCGCTCGACGGGCAGCGGAGCCGGCGGCGAGAGCAGCGGCAGCGCGGGCCGGCGAGTCTGTGCGCGCTGCGGCGGAGGTCACCCAGGGAGGTGTCGCTACAGAAATTATTTCTGTGACCGGTGCGGTATTAAAGGTCATTTGAAAAATATGTGTTCAGTGCGTAATAAAAGCAAAGGTGAAGTGAGTGCGAAAGTGCAACAAAACAAAGGTCAGATTTATTTTAATAATAATTCCGATTCAGAAAGTGAAAACGACTGTCGTTTTTTTAATATGATTAGCGGTGGAGACGATGGCCCCTATTATGTATTTTTAAATATCAACAACGCGAGTCATAAGTTTGAGATTGACACGGGAAGCAAAATTTCAGCTATCTCTAAGAAATACTATAATAAATATTTTAAAAGCCTTCCCATACAAAACAAAATTTTAACTTTGAAGTCTTATACCGGTGACGTAATAGAAACAATCGGTTTCATTACAGTCGACGTGTCTTGCGGTTCTAAATTTGCAAAATTAAAATTACATGTGATTGAAAATGGGGGCCCTCCTCTCATGGGCAGAATATGGATAAAAGAATTAAAATTATCTGTTGTTCAATGTTACAATTTGTGTAGTGAAGACTCTGTAGCTGTCGAATTAAAAGACGAGTATCCCGAAGTGTTCGCGGACGGGCTGGGCACGTTCAAGTCGCGAATTCGCTTGCATCTACACGACGACACCCCCGTGTTCGTCAAAGCGCGCGCCCTGCCGTTAGCACTGCGGGAACCGGTCGAGCAGGAACTCGCCCGCCTGCAGCGGGAAGGTGTTATTTACAAAGTGGATAGATCTGACTACGGGACACCTATAGTGCCGGTTGTCAAATCTAATGGTTCGATACGTATATGCGGTGATTATAAGATCACTATAAACCCGCGTCTTAAAGATTTCCACTATCCGCTGCCGCGGATCGAGGATCTGTTCGCGACCTTGGGTGGAGGCGAGCATTATACGAAGCTCGATTTGTCAAATGCTTTTCAGCAGTGTATTTTAGAAGATGAATCTCAGCCGATCACAGCAATAACGACTCATTTAGGGACGTTTGTTTATCGGCGCGTTCCCTACGGTATCAAATGCATACCTGAAAATTTTCAAAAAATCATGGAAGAAACGTTGAGTGGGTTGCCGTCGACGGCTGTGTTCGCGGATGATATTTGTATCACTGGTAAAGATAGACGTACACATTTACATAATCTAAGGGCGGTGCTACAACGATTAAAAGAAAACGGTTTGAGAATTAATTGGAGTAAGTGTCAATTTTTCAAAGACAGTGTTACATACCTGGGCTATAAAATAGATAAATTCGGCCTACACACTGATGATAAAAAAATCGAAGCCATAGTTGCGGCCCCGCCACCTACGAATATTACACAGCTGAAAAGTTTCATGGGTCTTGTTAATTTTTACGCAAAATTTTGTATAAATATGAGTGATATCTTAAAACCTATGTATAATCTTTTAAAAAAAAATGTTAAATGGAATTGGGACGACAAGTGTGCGAACGCATTTAATAAAATCAAAAAGGTGCTGAGTCGGGCTCCGGTCCTGGCACACTACGAGCCCAGCCTGCCTCTTATCTTGGCAGTCGACAGCAGTCCGTACGGACTCGGAGCCGTGCTGCTGCAACGTTACGCGGACGGCACCGAGCGGCCCGTGTGCTGCGCGTCTCGCACTCTCTCGCCCGCCGAGTACAACTACGCGCAGATTGATAAGGAGGCGCTCGCTATCGTGTTCGGTGTGACGAAACACCATCAGTATTTGTACGGCCGACATTTCATACTCCGTAGCGATCACCGCGCACTCAGTTATATATTCGGAAAAAATAGGGGCATTCCACTGACCGCGGCGAGTCGCTTGCAACGATATGCGGTTAAATTAAGCGCTTATAATTTCGAGATAGAATTTGTTAGATCTATAGAAAACTGTCAAGCCGACGCGCTTAGTCGTCTTCCTCTAAACGGGGATGGTACGCGAAGTAGGAGTGCAATCGAAAAGTGTAGCTATCTTCATTTTATTCAAGAAAATTTTCCAGTTAATTTTAAAGATATTAAAACTGAGATCGCGAAAGATCCATTGTTAAGTAAAATCTACGGATACGTCATGTTCGGCTGGCCTAGTAAAGTAGATTGTGAATTTGAAAAACCTTATTTTAATAGGAAAGATAATTTATATATTGATCAAGGTTGTTTAATCTGGGGATATAGAATGATAATTCCTCAAAAGTTACGCGAGACGGTATTAAATGAAATACACGAGGGGCATCCCGGTATAGTCAAAATGAAACAGATCGCTCGTAACTATGTGTATTGGGACGGTCTGGACGCGGACATCGAGCGCTTGTCGGCGCGGTGTGCAGCGTGCGTGTCGCAGCGCGCCGCACCGCCCACCGCGCCGCTGCACTCGTGGCCCTGGCCCGCCGAGCCGTGGGCGCGTTTGAATATGGACTTCTTAGGGCCATTCAACAATGCGTATTATTTAGTGATCATCGATGCTCATTCGAAGTGGATCGAGGTCGAAAAATTAAAAAGCATAACTGCGTCTAATGTGATAAATCGTTTACGGCAACTGTTCGCTAAATTTGGGCTCCCTAAAGTAATCCAGAGCGACAACGGACCACCGCTGTCCTCGGAAGAGTTCGAACTGTACCTGAAAAATAACGGTATTAAACACATCCGCACGGCTCCATACCACCCCAGCAGTAACGGTGCTGCTGAAAACGCGGTCCGTACTATAAAGAGAGTATTAAAGAAAGCCGTTGTCGAAAAAGTAGACGATATAACCGCGCTCAGCAGATTTTTATTTACGTATCGCAACACGGAACACAGCACCACGGGCCGCGAGCCGGCTGTGGCTATGTTCGGGCGGCGGCTGCGCGGGCGCCTCGACCTGCTGCGGCCCGACGCCGCCGAGCGCGTGCGTGCCGCGCAGCAGGCCGCCGAGGGTCGAGCCGCGCCGCCGCACACGCTGCGCGAGGCACGTCCCGGTGACCCGGTGCTGGTACGGGATTATACTAGAAATAGTTCCAAATGGGCAGAGGGTGAGATACTGGAACGTAAAAGTCCGGTGTCTTATGTAGTAAAATCTAACGATGGCCGCATACATAAACGACATATAGATCAAATATTAACAGACAAACGCAGGACTCGTCATTCGTTAGCCTTAGTGTCTCCGACTCGTAGTAATCCTCCTAAGGTAACCAATAGTGACTTACAGGACACAGAACAATGGGAAAATTGTGAGGCTGGTGGTGAGCCGGGGCCGCTGTCTGATGTTAGCGTTAATAATGACGAATTACAAGTTTCTGACGTATTAGAAGCTAGAGAAAATATACGTACGCGTCGGGAAGCTGCACTAGAATGTGTTAAAAAAATAAAACAAAAAGGAGAACTAATTTAACAAAGTTATATAATATATTGTGTAAGCTCCGCGGTACATAAGTTATCGTCCGAATTCCATTTCTGTATTTACATAAAACAAAGTGTATATATTATTACCTACCTATTATGTATCAATGTATTAATGATTGTTTTGTATAATTAGAGGGGGACAATGATATGTATGAAATATGTAGGTAGTACGAAATGTCAATATACGTGGGTATGTAAATATAGTTTGCCATTAAACAGTTCAGTATAATACATAAACATCACGCCTTGTTCCCATAGGGGTAGGCAGAGACCACATTCCTCCATTTGCCACGGTCCTTGCATACTTCCTTAGCTTCTTCCACTCTCATTAATGCTTTCATACAAGTTCGTCGGTTTAGGGTACTCTTGACCTGGCCATTATTTAAAATGTCCTGAATTCGGTCCAGGAACATTCGCCTAGGCCTTCCCCTTCCAACATTTCCATTCATCCTCGCCTTGTAAATCTCTTTTGTTAATCTTCTTTCATCCATTCTCTCTACATGACCAAACCATCTAAGCGTCCCTTTCTCAATTTTAGTCACTACATCCTCTTTTACACCACACTTTTCTCTTATCACACTATTTTTAACTCTGTTACACAATTTTAACCCGCACATACTCCTCAATGCTCTCATCTCTACTGCATTTATTTTACTTTTATGCTTCTTCTGCCATACCCAACTTTCACTACCATACATAAATGTGGGCACCAACACACCTCTAATATTTATAATAAATAAATTCTAATATTTATAATACCCCTCCGCGACTGCGCAGTATATCAATATACTAACAGTGCTATGACCTGTATAAAAGTTTTAAATAAAAGACTTATCGAAACGAAAATGTCTCATCTGTCATGTTTTATTGTAACCACAAGAAAAAAATAAGTAGGATAAAATCCACACCAGTTTCGATTTCTACACGACATTGTGCCGGAACGCTTAACCGTTTGGGAGTAAGTCTTTGTCTGTAGGGGTAACTAGCCTCCCACCAGCCAGACCTTGACGAATTTAGAAAATCTAAGTTGGCCAAACCGGGGATTGAACCCGGTACTTCTGTCTTATAATCCACCTCGCATACCACTCGAACAGGCATACAACTAGTGATTGCATTTTCGCACTGTTTCAGTTGGGAAATTCTCTAAATCTAATAGATGGGGCCCGGCTGGAAGAAAGACCGTTAATGGTTTTCAGGTGAGTAAAAAAATTGGTTGTCTGTAAAGTCGGTTTACTGACGATAGTTGAATGTGACAACGACTTAAGAAAATACTGATGGAATGGTAGCATTTAATTGGTTATTAAAATTTTTAATTTGAGTATATTTTTATAAATATTAATTTAAATTAATAAAATAATTGATTTTGATTTTATAAATTTATATTTTAAATTTATAATAAATATATTAATTTTTAATTTAAAATTAATATATTTAAGAATTGGTGGTTTTTAACGTGTTATAATGTTTACTAATAAGTTGATTTGTATGATGATAGTAAATAAAAAAAAAATTATATTTAATAGACGGATGTCGAACGCTGCCGAACGCAAAGGCCGATTGTGCTTCTTTGTCGCTCGTTCCGCGCTCTCGCTTGCACTTCAAGCCTTACATGGAACGCCTCAAAGCGAGGTAACGGCGCATGACGTCATGTTTTTTCGTGCGTGCAGCCGGCTCTATCGAATTATAAGACGTTGTCACGTCAAAAACAATTTCATTTCAAGTTGAAGTCGGTGCCAACTGTGAGCTTTCTACTTTAAAGACAATACCTAATTCACACAAAGTGCTTTGCTACTTTGTTGAATAAACTTTGCTTAAACTTGCACCGAGCTTATAGATATGGTTAAGTAAATGAAAGAAACAAAATGTCGCATTTATTTTTTACTTTTTAGTGCGTTTTGAAGTTGGTTTAATTTTTTATTAAAATTTTTTTTGAATATAAACAATATCAAAAATTGTGTAGCCGACCGGATTAACCACCTACTGGCGGCACCAGAGAGTGTTCTGTAAGGATGTCCTTAAATTGGATTGTGTTATTAACGAATTCGTCTCTATGTCACTTCGTCTAACGTGATACTGTAGATAAGGAGGGATATAGACAAATTAGAAACTCACAATATCAACCAAAAAAAACAGAATAGGGCCACTGGATATCTGTGTAGCAAGATTGCTGAGTTGAGTCCATTTTATCGATTGAAATTTCTCGCGGTCTGGCAGCTATTGTTAAAAACTTTGCCTTTTATTTTCATTTATTATTGAAAATTTCGCTATAAAATAAGTATATTTCTTATGGGCCAAGTTACGGACGCAGCTAGTAAATAATATTATTTAAAAACTCTAATCACTTTGGAAATCTGAGATCCAGTGGAGCAAGTGCGAGTTTTCAGCGCGTAAAAACGTACTCACTCGTAACATCAAATTATATATATTTAAGAATAAACATAATATCATAAATTGCGTAAACAGCGGGATTCGAACCCGCCTTACTCTGGCAATCCAGGCACTTAGAGCGCCTTACCGCTAGGCCACGATCCCGATGACGTCGGTACTTTTCAAGAAAAACTAAAAAGAATCAAATTATATAGAAAAAAAGCGTTTACTCTCGCTACAACTAGATGGCGCTACTCCAATTCCATATAAAATTTGCGTTTACTGATTTCGGTATGGACGCGGTAAAATCTCACACTAGCCACACAGGTCAAATTATTTAACTATGAATGTTTACAGAATGCGGTAACAATATTGTTGATGAATGACACATTGAAAACAAACGACACCTTGCTGATTCCGAACGGAACTTACGAATTTTCTTTTTCGTGTAAGTCATTTATTATATTCATTGATTTTCATTAAGAGTTCTTTTTTTTTCATCGCAACTTAGCCAGTGACTGCAATCACATATGATGGTAAGTGATCGTTATTACATGAAACATTATGACCCTAAACTCACCAACCCGTATTGGAGCAGCGTGGTGGGTGTACGCTCCATATCTCCTATAAGGAATGAGGCCTGGCCCTGTAGTGGGCCGTCAATAGGCTGATAATGATTACTCGTATGCTAAATAAAAAGCCCTAAAAATTTCAACCGAT
This sequence comes from Mycalesis mineus, assembly GCA_034621355.1. NCBI lineage: Eukaryota > Metazoa > Arthropoda > Insecta > Lepidoptera > Nymphalidae > Mycalesis > Mycalesis mineus. The sequence goes on from CM067888.1 coordinate 10,735,919, forward strand.
ACGTGATATGAGATAGTACATCGAACATATACGAGATGGTGCGCATGTTATAGCTTTACCAATAAAATAAAAAACCTCTGTTGAGGTCTCCAAAGGTATTTTTAGCAGTCTGTGTTTAAGAATTTAGTTCTTTATTTATACCTCTTTTTTTTTGGTCAAACTATACAAGACGAATAAGTTTTGGAACGAAGTTCCTTATCGCGCGTTGTGAAAGGGGGCTAGACGGAAAAAATTCTTACGAAAAGTTGTCACGACACTTTTTGATCAAAGGATCTTGCCGCCGCCTTTGATGTGTGTGCGCGTGAGCGGCGGGGCGCCCGCGCTGTATGCTGTCTCGCGCTCTCGTGGCGCCCTCTGGTGTTTCGGTGTACAACAACAAATATTATTATTACTTAAAAAAATAAAATTTTATTACAATTCCTTCACTAATTAATCGAAAAGAACTTCGTTCCATCCGGGTGTCCCTTGACACCTCTCAACTTTTTTTACCTTTTTATTAATTAACTGTAAAAAATCCCACTGCGGTCAACCATGTATACCATGCTACAAACTTACCTGACCCAGCGGCCAAAACTGGAACTAACATCGCAACTGTCACTCTTTTGATTTCTGACAGAAAACAGCGACCACAGCGACACCTTCACCAGGCCAGATAAGTTTGTAGCACTTATATTACCTATAAAAAATATATAATATAGCCGTGGAGTCACAGTGTCAAAAAATTATTTCATTATATTTCACCGAGCCTAAATGCCTCAATTGGTGACCGAAGGGCTGGCTCGTTTTTTGAAATGCAGCCAGTATTATAGCCACCATTCACGTGGGCACGATTTGTAAAGTTATTAGGATAAGTTAGCTTAAGTTCCTTATTGTGTTCTTTCTCAATAAAAAAAAATAGTAATTTTGATTTTGTTACAGTTTATCAGAACGTGAACGTCTGGCGTAGAGCATTAATATTTTCGGTAAAGACAACTGATGTTAGATATAGATCGAACGTGATCGACATCGTTGCGTTAGTATTAGGAGTTGTTTTACTAATGTGGGTCACCACTGTGTACGTACTACGCAACAGGCTACTTGGAAATAAAACCTTACAAACATCTGCAGGTATGTAGAACTTTACGTTTTTTTTTAATCGACTTCAGGGTGCTCCTATACTGGGGTCTTTACTCACGCCGCCACGATAGAGTATTAGAAATCATACGTGAGTATACCAGCGAAGTCTCTCTATAACCTGCTAAAAGACCTTGGCCTTACTAGAAGTGCAGTAAGCTCCATATTGGAACGAGTGTCCAAAGCTGCTCTAGTAGGGTCCTTCCGAATTTCGCTGGGCAGGGAGAATAACTTGAACAGAGGAGGTGAGTGTTGACGGCCGTCACTAAGGGTACCCTTAAACCTACACCCGTGTCACAAGTCTCGGGCTCTGTTCGGAGATTTTCTCAACCACGCGATGGACCCGGCACCCGCACGGTGAATCCATGGAATACTAAGATATTCGTCTCTGGCCTTTGACTGCTATCATCTCTGATGTTCAGTGATGATGCAATCTAAGATGGAAGCGGAGTAACTTGTTAGGAGCAGGACGAAATCCACACCCCTTTTGATTTAATAATTAATAAAATTACGAAATAAAATTATTAAAATAATAAAAAAAGGCTAAAGACTTTAAATAGTAATAAAAATAATTAATTAGACAGAGACGGCATTACACTGAAGTGACGTCATACTTTGTAACGCCATAGTAGCTTCGTACAAATTTTCATTCTGCGAAATAGGGCAAAGACCCCTGCTACAAGTTATAAGCATCTATAACTTTGCATATATTAATAATAAATAAAAAAAAGTTGAGAGGTGTCAAGGGACACCCGGATGGAACGAAGTTCCTTTCGATTAATTAGTGAAGGAATTGTAATAAAATTTTATTTTTTTAAAGTAATAATAATATTTGTTGTTGTACACCGAAACACCAGAGGGCGCCACGAGAGCGCGAGACAGCATACAGCGCGGGCGCCCTCCGCCGCTCACGCGCACACACATCAAAGGCGGCGGCAAGATCCTTTGATCAAAAAGTGTCGTGACAACTTTTCGTACGAATTTTTTCCGTCTAGCCCCCTTTCACAACGCGCGATAAGGAACTTCGTTCCAAAAATATTTAGTCATCTTCCCGTTGCGATTGGTTTCCTTTTAAAATCAATTTGTTTTTAGGCGCTATATCGACTGAGAAACATCTATTGGAGTCAAACACAGACAGTGGTATAGAGCCTGAGCCCAGCGTATGTGAATCGCCAGACGACGATACCAAACGCAAGCTGTCGATAGCAAAAAGTACGGAGACATAGTATTGTCTGTGGTCGGAGTCAAACGAGCAAATTATTTGCATTTATATTTTATCACAAAATTGAGTACGAGATTAATTATTATTTTATTAGAGTCATGCTAGGTTAAATCACAAAATGGAGTCTCAGTATTGTCTATGACAAAAACGCGACTCCACTATACCTTAAATGGCAAAATAAACTCCGAGATTAGTTTTATCAAAGTCGTTCTTAAAAAAAACGACTTAGGTTTCCTTAAAATCACAAAATGGAGTATTGTCGGACTCTATTTTGTTTTTAAGAAAACTGTCCGAGTATTGTCTGTGATCAGATTCACCCTACTAAACAAGTATGGAGGGTAGAGGAAAGGAGGATCATCTGTGTATATGAAAGTGTCCTTCAAAATGTATTAAATTAGGATGGCGCCACAGTTGCATCAAAGTAACTCTCAAAAGAAGCGCCAAATATTGTTAGAGTATATTTTTTTTGTTTTGAGATTTACGTCCACTTGGACAACTTTTCATAACACAAATTTTACCCATAACTGTTCTGTTATTCACTCACTTTTTCATAAAATTAAATGTTTATATATCAATAACCGTACTATTTACTGTTTACGAACTAAAATCACTCTAAACGTACGTTTGGTTATAATTCTGTAAGGTTATATTTACCACAATATTTTGTACAACGTAAGTTTATAACCAAACGTTTAGAGTAATAATTAACTACTTTAGTCGATAATGACATTAAATTTTTTAACTCGGCATACTTCAATTCATCTACGATTGCTACATTCATACCATACCCTGTGCATCCACCAGCGCGATTGTGGAGGATTTTTGAACTGTTATTTAACGCATACAACTGGACACTTTTTCAACTTTTCTCCCATATAAGATGACTCTCCTTTCCTCTACCCTCCATACTACTAAACAAGACTACATTATAATACTACAAACTTATCTGGCCCGATGAGGGTGTCGCTGTGGTCGCTGTATCTGTCACAGAGTTGACGGAAACAGCGACTACCAACCAAAAGAGTGACAGCTGCGACGTTCTGGTTTTTGTCGCCGGGTCAGCTAATTTTGTAGCATATACTTTTTTATCATAAACGATCCGAGTATTGTTTATGATATAAAATCATATCGTTGTAATTGTAATATAGTTTATTTTTAAAAAATAAGATCCTAACATTTAAGTATGGCTATGAAATAGGTAATACTTTATTGGATTCACAAACAAAAACTGACAACCGATAGAAGGAAGGAAATAGTTTTAAGGAAAAATGGTGCTCGAATTTTAGAATCTGCATTTACTCTATTTTTATAAATATTATATCACAAACATTAAAAAAATATATATGCTTGTTAAAGAAGTACAATACTTCGTTATTTTTTGATGTTCTATTTTGTTAATATGACTAATTATCTGATAAGTTATTTTTGTTGATTTGTGTGTTGTTGTAAATGTCTAAAAAATTAAAATTTAATCAATTAGGTAAATTCCAATAGGTCCAGCCGAGAATCGAATTAATGGGAGGCTCCGTGCCATAGAGGCCATCAAATTAATATTTGATGACCTCCGTGTTTAGACTAATTTAAGTCTTAAATTAATATTCATAATTATAAATAAGTGTTCATTTACTGTATTTGAGAAATGGAACCTAATTATTAGTAAACGAATCTTCACGATCTAAAAATATATTATAAAAAAAATATACGCGTCGTATTGAGAACCTCCGTTTTTTTTCGTCGGTTAAAAAGGTTTTTCTATAAAGTTATTAAAAGTAAATAGTCCAGTTTAAAAAAAATTCTAAATTACGAAAGTGATCAAAATGAATGAATAAACTTGTTTTGTACATAATTACTCTTGTTTTATTTTTGTCTAGCAGATACCCGAGTGGAAGTGGGAATATCTCCTTTTATACCTTATTCAGAGCCAGGCCTGTAGTGAGCCGTTAATTACTTGGCTGATAATGATGATGATCAATTGTGCTATATCACTACTCATAAGTCTGGCTATCATTTATCCACAAAAATATTTTTTACAATCCGACTGGTAATTTCAGAGATTAGTTGGGAAATACACAGGCAAACATTCATTTTGTTATGGAGAGTAGAGGTAAGGAGGACAATCTGTGTATATAAAAAGTGTCCGTCAAAATGTATTAAATTAGGATGGCGCCACAGTTGCATCAAAGTAACTTTCAAAAGAAGCGCAAAATACAAAATAAAACTTTTGAAATCATTTTTTTTGAAATTGGTTATAATTCTGTAAGGTTATATTTACCACAATATTTTGTACAACGTAAGTTGTTGAAGTTCTCAATAATTAACTACTTTAGTCGATAATTACATTAAATTTTTTAACTCGGCATACTTCAATTCATCTACGATTGCTACATTCATACCATACCCTGTGCATCCACCAGCGCCATTGTAGAGGATTTTTGAACTGTTATTTAACGCATACAACTGGACACATTTTCAACTTTTCTCCCATATAAGATGACTCTCCTTACCTCTACTCTCCATACATTTTGTTCTATAGTTGTAATTGTACTTTCATATGCATTTAGTGAAAAGCTGTTGATTTGAAATTACGAAAAAATTAAATAGACTTCAATTGTTTTTATTATTAGAGATAATAGCGCTTTTGAACCGTTAGAACCGGTTACTCATCAACATCAGTCTAATAGTAATTGTCATTAAGAATTAAACGTTATCACCCTAAGCCGATGCTGCGTGCTAAGCGTGATGGGTCTAGGCCCAATATCCCCTCACTCACAAGGAGGGAGGCCTGGCCCTGTTCTGGACCTTTAATAAGTTAATAATGATAATGAATCTTATTTATCATTACAAGAAGGTCATATTAGGTTCTTGGTAAAGTTAAAGCAGTGTTGGAGGCATATTCCTGCATGTACATGTCTATAGTGTATGGTTATGATTGGCTGTCGTAAAGCTTATGTGAACGTATTATCTGTGGTAATTGTCATCACTGACTGACACTTTACCGTCATGAACTCAATTGTCAATGTCATTCGAAATCTGTGATGACAGATGACAATTTTACGAGAAAACGAAAAGTTCAGTGAGTTTTATTGATGGTTTTCCTAATTTATATTTAATTGTAACAGTTTAACTGAGAGATTACCAAACCCTATATATTTAGGAATAAGTCACAACAATGGCGACGTCAAGCGACACCTCAGATCAAAATGTGAAGTCCCGACGTCCTGCAGGTGATCTAATTTTTAATTAATTGTAAAGACACACCTCTCGTGGCCTCGCGTTATTGATTATGTTATTTTTCTAGAGTCTGCCTTCAAACAACAACGGTTGCCTGCTTGGCAGCCAATACTTACGGCTGGCACGGTCCTTCCGACTTTTTTCGTGATTGGTATTGCATTTATACCTGTGGGAATTGGTTTATTATACTTCTCTGATGAGGTACGTTTTATGATAAACATCTGACATTTTCGTTTATTCTGTCAAATTGTCTTTTTTTTATTACTGCTAAATGTTTATATATTGTTTAATTAAATCTTTGTTTTTATGTATAATGTGGTTGTAAGTAAAATTGATTTATATTTCCTTCTTGTAATTGATTATAAATTGTAATGATGACTCATACAGAAGTGTAAAATGAGTGTAGTATTACTTCTCATATCAAGAAGTTGATATAAGCACTAAGTAATTTTTTTTATTTTAAAGTTCTTAAGATAGAGGAGGATAACTATAAATATTTATTTAGTCTAATGTCTTTACATTTAGTATAAATAAACTGTTTATAGGTAGCATTGGCGATGGCTCCTTACAAGCCAATTCTCATTAGTATATTTTTTAAGAATTTTGTGTGCTTTTAATCATGCTGCTTATTAGAATACTTGCTTTAGGGAAAGACTTAATTGTTTAAACTTATTTTAGAAAAGCGCATACCTTTGTCAAAACTCCACCCTTCATCACTGATAGACTAGCTATATAGAATAAGTAACCTGCCAGCAGCTTATATGTCATATTATGAGCTGCTGGCAGGTTGCACATGTATAAACTAGTAACATTGTAAAATATATTCTAGGTAAAGGAACATGTAATGGATTATACATACTGTTTGAAGGAAGACGAGAATATCACCTGTGCTGAATATATCAGGAAAAATGATATGAATCCTTGCAAATGTCAAATTGAATTCAACTTGACTGAGGATTTCAAAGGGGACGTCTACTTTTATTATGGTCTCGCCAATTACTACCAGAACCATCGTCGATATGTCAAATCTAGGTAAATTGTATTTTTTTAAATTTATTATAATATATGGAAATAAGTGTGATAACAAAAATTGTGGAGCTGACAGGATTCAAACCCACATCTCTTTGGCTGTTGCTGCCAGAGCATTCTACCAACTGAACCACAGATCCGCTAGCTCCGAAATTATACATGATAACACGTTTGATTTTTATACAACAAGAGCTAGACCTGTACCGCCATCTAGTATCAACTTTTAGCAAGTTCATCGTCATTACTTCTCTGCCGTGTCTGGCAACAGTGACTGGATTCTCTGTTGATTCACACGAGGGCTTTGGTTGTGTCCCCTCATGTGACTTATGTACCCTATTTTCGCGCGGAATGCCCTAGCGCATTGAGGACATGTTAGGTTAGGCTTGCTCTAGAAACTAGAGGTAGTCTGCTGAACTAAGGAACTCCACCCTGCTCTGTTTGCGGCTAACCTCTCCCAATGCAAAGAATTTATGTTACAGTTAGCCAAGTGCCTCTTCTGCACATCTTTATACTGTGCAACTGTCCGCCTTGTTTCCGCTTACTGTTCTTACGTTACGTTAACCTTACGTTGGGCGTTCTGACTACATGTCCCAACCAACGTAACTGTCGCCTCATCAGATATGCCTCAATGCCACATAACATTCGCCCGGCGTAAAATGTCGGTATTTTTAATGTGGTCAGACCACCTGATATTTTGAATATTGCAGAGGCACTTGAGGTGAAACTTATCTAATGTACAAATGTGTCTGCGATAAAGCAATAATTTAGTAAGTTACAATATTATTGAACATGTCGATATGTCAAATCTAGGTAAGTTGTACTTTATTCGTAAACTATACAGCTAATTGCTTAAAGTTGTGTAACAGTTAAATGATAAAAAAAGAGAATCTATGTCATTAAAATTTACTATTAGAAAAAAAATTATGATTTAAAAATGAATTAAAGTTGTGTAACAGTTAAATAATAAAAAAAGTGAATCTATGTCATTAAAATTTACTATTAGAAAAAAAATTATGATTTAAAAATGAATAAAAGTTGTGTAACAGTTAAATAATAAAAAAACTTAATCTATGTCATTAAAATTTACTATTAGAAAAAAAAATTACGATTTAAAAATTAATTAAGATTGAATTTGGAAAATATTTAAACAATCATCATCATGATCAGCCTATTAATACAAGGCTAGGTTTCCTTCCTTTTAGAAGACGGAATATGGAGTGTAGACCCATCATGCACCAATGCAGGTTAGGGTCATAATGTTCCATTTAGTAACGATCACTTACCATCATATGTGATTGCAGTCAATGGCTAAGTTGCGATGGATGAAGTTATATATTCATTTATTAATGATCTCTTGAAGGTACTATGAATGCTCTTGAAGGTACTATGAATATCAAATCATCATCACTATCAGGTGCCTTCTCCAAAACGAGTTTGGCAGTAGGATGGAGAAACTTCTTCCTGTCCTGAGAAACAGCTATATAAGCATGTAGTTAATATCATATATCAATAAATAATCTCAGTATTATTCAGCAACCCAACACAGGCTTCATACCTTTATAAGCTAACCACTAGATAAATGAAACACACAATCATCATCATCATCATTTTCAGCCAATGGACGTCCACTGCTGGACATAGGCCTTTTTTAGGGACTTCCAAACACAACAATCCTGAGCAGCATGTGCCCAGCGGCTCACTGCGACCCGTTTGATGTCATCAGTCCACCTGGTGGGGGGTCGACCAACACTACGCTTTCCGGTGCGGGGTCGCCATTCTAGCACCTTCGGCCCCCAACGTCCATCAGCTGTTCGAACTACGAGCCCCGCCCATTGCCACTTCAGTTCTGCGACTCGCTGAGCTATGTCGGTTATTTTGGTTCTTCTGCGGATCTCCTCATTTCTGATTCGATCACGCAGAGATACTCCGAGCATTGCTCTTTCCATCGCCCGCTGAGTGACTCTGAGCCTTCTTATGAAGCCCGCAGTTAGCGACCAAGTCTCGGATCCGTATGTCATCACTGGCAACACGCGTATGTCATCACTGTGTCTCACAGAATATTTTATGACTGTGTTTTCTGTGTTGTGTTTTTAAAAATGTTATTAAAAAGAAAAATATCTTTCAAATCTTACTTAACTAAATTCTTGTCATTATGAGGTATACAATGACTAATACCCTTATTTGTTTGTTGAAAAAAAATTCATATTGAATTTAGCTTTAATATAGTTAAGGCTCAGCAAGAAACATTATCACCCTAAGCCCGCCAACCCGCATTGGAGCAGTGTGGTGGGTGTACGCTCCATATCCCCTCTCCTGTAAGGAGGTAGGCCTGGCCCTGTAGTGGGCCGTCACTAGGCTGGTAATGATGATACAATCTATTGAAATTTTAAAACAGTTAAAAAACCTATAAATAAATTTAAAAAAAGCTTGTTTAAAAAATATTTGACGACCTCCGTGGCGCAGTGGTATGCGCCATGGATTTATAAGACGGAGGTCCTAGGTTCGATTCCCGGCGGGGTAGATTGAGATTTTTCTTAGTTTGTCTTGGACTGGCTGGTGGGAGGCTTTCGCCGTGGCTAGTCATTACCTTCGGACAAAGACGTATCGCCAAGCGATTTAGCGTTCCGGTACGATGTCGTGTAGAAACCAAAAGGGGTGTGGATTTTCGTTCCACTCCTAACAAGTTAGCCCGATTCCATCGTAGATTGCATCATCACTTAACATAAGGTGTGATAGCAGTCAAAGGGCCAAGACTTGTGACACGGGTGTAGGTTTAAAAGAGATCTCTTAGTGACGGCCGTCAACACTCACCTCCTCTGTTCAAGTTATTCTCCTTGCCCAGCCAAATTTGTCGAAAGAGGGTAGGACATTGTGATTAAATTAGGCCTTTGTATTCCAAGTAATTATAACTCAAGCTGACAGTAATAATTAATTCGTTTGCACAAATTAATTTTCAGAGTTGTCTAGGTTAAGCGATAAGCAAAGTACAACGTCTGCACCGCGCCACGCCAGAGCCTAGACTGCCCTTTTTTTTTTTTTTTCTGATTGAGTAAGTGCCGTAGGCTCCATACGGGACCACAGCGGCGTCACCGGGGGGGTTGGGCGAGCGCAGAAGCATCGCCGGAGAGTGCCCGAAGGCGAAGAAAAAGTAAGAGGGCGTAACGTCTCTCTAAGGGCGTCTCCTGTGAGACTCGGGCCTCGGCTTAGAGGGACGTTTGGAATGGGCATGTGGTTTTGGCGTGACTGTTAAATCAGGCCAAAACTTCCCCTTAATGGACGTGGGTGAGTTCCACGTCCGGGTGACGTTAATAATCGGGGACGCCCGCCAGTTGTAGACCCGCTCCTTTTATACAACTTAGAATGACTCAAGTAGTGGGGTGTGTGGGGGTATCGAACGATGCGCAGCCGCAAGAGGGCGTAGCTGGTACACGTGCAGCTCACAGACTTCTTTCTAGTCGCGTACGGTGACGCAGGCGCCGTCATGTATGTAAATTGTTTCATTGTTTACAGGGATGACAATCAGCTGCTTGGACGTCTCAGCCTTAAGCCATCAGGGGATTGTGAACCATTTGCATTTGATAACGGAATACCCATAGCACCTTGTGGTGCTATAGCCAACTCTTTGTTCAATGGTAAAACTTTATTACTCTTATTTATTAATGTGATAGAGTCATATAAAATAATTAACACCGGCTGTACGCACGAAAGTGCATGACTCATTTTCACGTGCATTTCAAAGTTTCATCATTACATATTATAAAACAAAGTTGCTTTCTTCTGGCTGACTATGCTTAGATCTTTAAAACTACGCAACCGATTTTCATGCGGTTTTATTTATCAGATAGAGTGATTTAAGAAGAAGGTTTATGTGTAATACATGCATAATATAGTAGAGACACACTAATAATTTTTGAGGTTTCTGATTTGATGTCGTAAATTAACGCATTTTGCGCTTATATTGCAAACGCTGACTAAACCCTACGAAATATCAAAATAATGTACTACAGTATTGCACACCTTAAAAAGGTCTATAAAAAAATCCGCGATAGTATATGTCTATCTCTTAGGGATAACCCACAACAATCATTTTTTATCTTTTACTTTCAACCAAAAGTAACGGCGTATTTACGAAGCGATTTTAAGCATTAATTAATCCTTATCCAATTGTACCACTATTGCCCTTTACAGCATGTAATTTAAGTGAATATTTTCCAAGATATATAAGATTCAAAATGCAGGGACATACGTTAGTACTAGCATTGCACCCGTGCGAAGCTGGGGCGGGTCGCTAGTTGCTAATACAAAAAGATGTAAAAAAAATTTGATTACATGTACCTTTTTAATTAAATAAAAATTTTTAACAAAAAAAATTGGTTGTCTGTAAAGTTGGTTTACTGTCGATAGTTGAACGTGACAATGTCTTAAGAAAATACTGATGGAATGGTAGCATTTAATTGGTTATTAAAATTTTTAATTTAAATATATTTTTATAAATATTAATTTAAATTAATAAAATTATTGATTTTGATTTTATAAATTTTTAATAAATATATTAATTTTTAATTTAAAATTAATATATTTAATAATTATATTTAATAGACGGATGTCGAACGATGTCGTTCCGCGCTCTCGCTTGCACTTCAAGCCTTACATGGAACGCCTCAAAGCGAGGTAACGACGCATGACGTCATGTTTTTTCGTGCGTGCAGCCGGCTCTATCGAATTATAAGACGTTGTCACGTCAAAAATAGAACCGACTCAAAATGCACTAAAAAGTAAAAAATAACTGTGTCATTTAGTTGCTTTAATTTACTTAAGCATATCTATGAAGTTGGTGCCAGCCATGTTTTTAACTTTCTTTCTTCTATTTCTTTTACTTAATTTTTTTATTCTGTGGAATTTTGACATTGTGGGGACATCTGATTGAAACCATGTACGATTGTTCACTGATTTAATACTCTGTGGCATACACATATATAATATCCCCACAACTTGAGTACTAATGAATCTCATGATTTTTGTTTAAGATACATTGTCTGTGATGTCGAGGGAAATGAACATGGATGTGCCGGTGCTAAAGACAGGCATCGCTTGGACTTCTGATAAACACATCAAATTCGCCAATCCAAAGGGAGACTTGAAGACTGGTAAGGGGGGGGGGGAGACGAATATCTTAGCATTCCATGGATTCACCGTGCGGGTGCCGGGTCCATCGCGTGGCTGAGAGAAAAACTCCGAACAGAGCCCGAGACTTGTGACTCGGGTGTAGGTTTAAGGGTACCCTTAGTGACGCGCGTCAACACTCACCTCCTCTGTTCAAGTTATTCTCCCTGCCCAGCCAAATTCGAAAGGACCCTACTAGAGCAGCTTTGGACACTCGTTCCAATATGGAGCTTACTGCACTTCTAGTAATGCCAAGGTCTTTTAGCAGGTTGTAGAGAGACTTCGCTGGTATACCCCTCGCACCCACTTCTACCGCGTATAAACTAACCACATAGCCGTTTTTGGTTAGTTCATTAGTAAGGTCATAGTATTTATTCACTTTGAATACATGGTCTTTAGGGATGTTTGTTTCCCACGGCACTGTAAGCTCATCAAGTACTATACGTTTGATTTGTTTGGAAAAAAGAAAATATATCTACATTTATAACTGAAATATACTGATAGACCTCTTGATTCATCACAAGATCTCTAAAATTATACACTTGATAAAAAAAAATTAGGCATAGTTACTCATTTGACGATGTAGATGTTTTTTATTTTATTCATTACAAGTATGACCTTGACTACAATTACACTTGATGGTAAGTGATGATGCATTCTATCATAAAATGAGCTAACTTTTTAGGAGTAGGATAATATTCTTCCTCCCTTTCGGTTTCTACATGATATTATACCGCAACGCTAAATCGCTTGGCAGTACGTCTTTGTCGTTAAGGTGGTAACTAGCCCCGGCCGAGACATCCTACCAGTCAGACCTGGACCAGTTCAGTAAATCTCAATCAGCCCTGCAAGGAACCGAATCTAGGACCTCCGTATGATAAATCCATTATGCCACACCACTGCCAAGTTAAAACTACTAAAACGTGGCCAAGTTTATTTATAGTATATAGTGTTATGGTCGATTGCAGAGTTTGCAAACTTCACCAAACCTATAAACTGGCGTCGTCATGTTTGGGAGTTGGATCTAAATGACACGGACAATAATGGCTTTCTGGTAAGCTTTCATTATTTATTCATAGCTATTAGCAATCACCCACGACTTGAGGCTCAGGAAGCCCTGAGTGGCTAGTGTAAGATTTTACCGCGTCGATATCGAGAACGGTAAACGAGTATTGTATATGACCCATTCTCACACTCACCCATTTGAGTTTTCTCTCGATACTGCCAGGGGCGCTGCTTCAATTCCATATAAAATTTGCCTTTACGCGAATGTGAAGTTTTCGATTTGTTTTGGTGAAAGCTCACACTATACTAAAGGCAAACTAGATTGAGAATGCTTGTCAACAAACAAATTAAAAATGAAGGTAGAAATCACTAATCATTTTACACCTATTTTTTTAAATGAATTAGTTAATGACGAATTTATGATAATAAATTAGATTAGTAAGCTTAAAACTAATTAATATATTCAATATCTTTTAAATAAGATTTTTTAAAATAAAAAAACATAATTTTAAAGGAGAATGCCAGATCCTAACCCAGAAAGACCACAAATTGTAAATATACTAAAAAAATCCTATTATTATATAAATGTTTTACAATAAGCCATTTTTACTGTTGGACATCGGAATACAATTATATTAAAAAAAGTAATAAATCTATTTCCTTTTAGTTTACACTCATTACGCATTTTAAAATCTTTATTATTGCACTGGGTTCTAGCCATTTAAATCATTTTTATTGTATTTTCATCAAAATTGGGCTCTAAATCGATTATATCCAAAGTCGTTATGCCTGTTTAAAAATGTATTTAATGAAGCTTTGCGACTGTCATGTCAGTGTGACAACTATACGGAACAACAATACGGAAATGGAGATAACCAACGTTAGGCTCGTGTCGAATACTCCGAGTTCTAGAGCTTTTAAATGTAATTTATATTAAATAGTAAAAAAAATGCAATAAAATGATGCATAATACATTGTTGTACAATATGTTTTTATTAGTGGGTTAAAGTTCTATACATTGTTTGGCATTCTCCTTTATTAGCCATGAAATGTGTTGCATTTTTTACCTTCATTTTTAATTTGTTTGTTGACAAGCATTCTCAATCGGGTTTGGCTTTAGTATAGGCACTCTGTACAACAATATGTATTATTTACTTTGCATTTAACTGTGGTAGAAGTCATTAATTGATAGTTCTTAAATACATCATCAAAAAATAAATTTTGTGCTTGACATTTTATAAGATTTTACTTTTATAAAAATATCTTGCATATATTTTAAATACAAATACTTTATAATCGAGTATTTGAAATACAAAATACAGCATTTTAACGATTTTTCTTTTAAATACTAATTACAAAATACAGCCAAGTGTTTTATCAGTCAATTTGTATGTCCATGTTAGTACAGCAGCAAAGATGCAGTGTTGCCAACTTTAAAGATTGATATATTGTTAATGGTAGAGATTTGCAATATGCACCCATTCATAAGATCGGTAAATGTAATTATGCTCAGATGTATTTTTAAACCATAAGTATTTGAAATATTAAATAGCTTAGATATTTGACATACCAATTACAAGTTACATTTTTAGGAAGTAATTAAAATACTGCCCAACCCTATACATAATACTACTACAATACATTGAATACTATAATACTTAATGCATTTAATAATATAACTTTACTTAATACGAGACGGTAAGGAACACTAAAAATAAAACATTTTTTCCATTCAGAACGAAGATTTGATAGTGTGGATGCGCACAGCAGCGCTGCCAACATTCCGCAAGTTGTACAGAAGGGTGGACCACTCGCAACGTGGATTTATTTCTGGCCTCGTCAAAGGACCATACGTGCTTCGAATTGACTATAGTATGTATGAGCTTTACAATTCATAATGGATTTAATAAAAAAAACCGGCCAACTTGCGTACTGAGAGTTCCGTACAAAACTTGCAGGTTCGCATTTGATTTTGTTAGGTTTAAAGGTATTAAAGACCTGAGTATTATATATGAATTTGAATTTGATACATCTTAGTGTTCATGAAAAAAGGGGCCGTAATTAAAAATATCGTAATTAAAAATATTAATATAATTTATGATATATATATATAACGCAAGTAAAAAGTACGATTTTCCCAATTTTTTCTTTATCTGTGCTTTAAGGCGTTGCTTGTACCAAATTTCAAAATTCCGAGTTTACGGGAAGTGTAGGTTTTGATTCCCTTGTAAGTGTCAAAAATTTGCGGCATATACGGCTGTATCTTTTGATTGCGTTGGCTTAGAAGTTTGATTTTTCACAGGTTCAAAGGACCCTAGAGCTGAGTATTTGATATACATTTCAGCTTGATATCTCTGATAAAAATGGTCTAGACACACAAACAGACAAACAAACAACAAAGTGATCCTATAAGAGTTCCAACATTTCCCATCGCGGTAAAAATCCCTAAAAAATTATTATTATAAAAACAAAAAACCCGACTGCTTAGAAGTTATGAACTGAAAAGAGAAAAACAAGGATCACTATATCTGTATAAAATTAAAATACTTCATGGTGCTGCAAACAGAGATAACATACTTTAACCTGCGGGGAAAAAAAGATCCACCAAAACTACGTTTGTCCCCGCCTTCAGCACCATAAAGTATTTAGAATTTTATACAGATATAGTGATCCTTGTTTTTCTCTTTTCAGTTCATAAGTTCAGTTTTCAGTGCAGTCGGGTTTTTTGTTTTTATAATAATAATTTTATTTGAGACTTTTTAGTTTTAGTTCATGGTATAGAAATGAGATGGTACACTTAGTACACTTTTTGCCTTTTTTTGTTAAGAAAGTAATATGAACATGATATGATATTTATATTTTTGAAATGGTCTTTTTACGACCTTTCAATTGTGATCCATATTGCTAAGATAAGAGAAAAAAATACACACATCCCCCCTTTTTTCCCCCATTTACAGCCGCCATTTTGAAAATTTATATAGCCTATGTCACTACCACAATTTTGACAAATTCAACGACACCTCACATGTCAAAATCCGTTCAGCCGTTTAGGCTGTAGCGCGTGCCGAAGAAATGGACATACACACATACATACATACATACATACATACATACATACATACATACATACATACATACATACATACATACATACATACATACATACATACATACATACATACATACATACATACATACGCTCGAAAAACATAACCCTCCTTCTGTCGCAGTCGGGTAAAAAGATAATAAAACAATCGTTATCAATACTTTAAGTTTTAATTATAATGCAAAAATTATAATGTAAATATTATTTACTGAAAATACAATTGGTATATACAATATTTATTTATTTTATAATGTACCTATAGATTACCCGGTGATAGACTTCGACGGTAGGAAGTCGTTCGTAATATCGACGACGTCGCTGCTGGGCGGCAAGAACCCGTTCCTGGGCGTCGCGTACGTGGTCGTGGGCACGCTCTGTCTGCTGCTGGGCATCGTGCTGCTCGTTATACATGTCAGATGCTCTAAGAGGTAAGTTGAGTTAGTACCTATAGATTACCCGGTGATAGACTTCGACGGTAGGAAGTCGTTCGTAATATCGACGACGTCGCTGCTGGGCGGCAAGAACCCGTTCCTGGGCGTCGCGTACGTGGTCGTGGGCACGCTCTGTCTGCTGCTGGGCATCGTGCTGCTCGTTATACATGTCAGATGCTCTAAGAGGTAAGTTGAGTTAGTACCTATAGATTACCCGGTGATAGACTTCGACGGTAGGAAGTCGTTCGTAATATCGACGACGTCGCTGCTGGGCGGCAAGAACCCGTTCCTGGGCGTCGCGTACGTGGTCGTGGGCACGCTCTGTCTGCTGCTGGGCATCGTGCTGCTCGTTATACATGTCAGATGCTCTAAGAGGTAAGTTGAGTTAGTACCTATAGATTACCCGGTGATAGACTTCGACGGTAGGAAGTCGTTCGTAATATCGACGACGTCGCTGCTGGGCGGCAAGAACCCGTTCCTGGGCGTCGCGTACGTGGTCGTGGGCACGCTCTGTCTGCTGCTGGGCACGTCTGCTCGTTTACAAACTAAGAGTATTGAATTCGATTTTGAAAAAACTGCACCTATAATATAGTGTTAAATATCAAAACTCCGTAACCTTAAGTCGACTGAATCCAACGACTCACTGTAAACTATTTCAATCTTTTTTTTTCAGGTTAATTCTTGAAATTCCCTCGGGAATGGAAAATCCTCTTCATAGTTTGAAAATAAATGGTAATAAAATCAGCACGCCTAGGTTGCATTGTGTTTATTGATATAAACTAAAGAATGTTGACCGAAATCGAAAATAATCTCTTACTAAAGAAGGTAGCGGCGAAATCGAAAATAATTTCTTCTATACTAAAGCCAAACTCGATTGAAAATGCTTGTCAACAAACAAATTAAAAATGGAGGTAGAAAATGCAACACCTTTAATGCCTAATAAATTTAAAATTATGTTATGTTATTTTAAAGAATCTTATTTAAAAGATATTGAATATATTAATTTGTTTTAAGCTTACTAATCTAATTTATTATCATGAATTCGTCATCAACTAGTTAATAAATAAAAAATAGGTGTAAAATGATTACTGATTTCTACCTTCATTTTTAATTTGTTTGTTGACAAGCATTCTCAATCGAGTTTGGCTTTAGTATAGTTCCGTTGCATTAGGACGAAAGAGACAGCGATATTTTATACCAGATGACGCATTCTAGGAGTGCTGGTTAGTTAGTAATCGTATTTTAATATCCTTGCATAATTCTAGATATCCTTCTCCCAATCCAACCTCCAGCTTGGTAGAACCTGTTCCCATTCCTGATAATCCTACTAACAAAAAAGTCTCCAGAGGTTGGTAAGTAAGACTGTGTAACTTATTCTTACTCTCAACCAGTGCCGTAAGCAGGTCAGTAGGCGCAAACTCTGGAGGGGCGTAGAAATGACCAGACCATTTTTTTTATCGACAAGTTGGCCCTTGACTGCTATCACACCTGATGTTAAGTGATGATGCAGTCTTAGATGGAAGCGGGCTAACTTGTTAGGAGTGAGACGAAAATCCACACTCCTTTCGGTTTCTACACGACATCGTACCGGAACGCTAAATTGCTTAACGATACGTCTTTGTCGGTAGGGTGGTAACTAGCCACGGCGAAAGCCTCCCACCAGCCAGACCAAGACAAATTAAGCAAAATCTCAATCTGCCCCGTCGGGAATCGAACCCAGGACCTCCGTCTTATAAGTCCACCGCGCATACTACTGCGCCGCAGAAGTCGTCAATAGTGATTGAAAGTGAAGTGATTGGTTAGGCGGCGGTGTTGGCCGGCGCTCACTGCATTCTTTACGCGAACGAACTATAGTGTTAAGCATCATGTGCCAGTAATTTCATCGCATAGCATTTACGTCAATAATTGTATAACAACTTATTATAATCTGTTACCCTTTTTCCACAGCACCACAGAGATGATCAACGTTAATCCTCGCACACCGTATTCTTAAGAAGTTCCTGAGTTTAAAAGTGATCAATCAGTATAAGCATTTCAACCACATGAGTAGATAAACGGGAACAGAGGTAAAGCTTCTTAATAACGTGCAAAATTGTTACCTATAGGGTTGTCATAATAGATTAAAACAAATTAAACAAACGTTTCGCACTGACATGACCCTAAGATTGTCAACTAACTGTGTCAGCGCAAACCGGTTTTTTCCAGTTTCGCCGCGTACCCGACAAGCGGTTGGTGGTCACTCACACATGCCCCGCGTGCTTGTAGTAGTGCAACCGATTCGCGCGGTAGTATGAAGCTTGGTCTCTGTTCCTTTTATCTATTCATATGATTTCAACACTACGAGCAGGAATACAAAAATATGTTAAAAGTTATTTATTTAAAAACCCCTTTTTTGTTATATTGGAACTTTCGTGAGTATTTTTTTCATATTAAAGAAAATAATAACGGCTAACGTTACTACTTTCGGAATATGCTCGACTAGTTTCGAACTCATACGGGACCCTTAGTCATGAGCTGGTTCATGCAACACGACGTGAAACAAACTGTGTCTGCAAAATTTTTCTGTGTTGACAGTTGAAATATATGAAATATTTCTTCTAATATAACATAATTTTAAAGTTTTTTGTATTGTATGGACGCTGGCGCCCGCGCTGTATGCTGTCTCGCGCTCTCGTGGCGCCCTCTGGTGTTTCGGTGTACAACAACAAATATTATTATTACTTAAAAAAAATAAAATTTTATTACAAATCCTTCACTAATTAATCGAAAGGAACTTCGTTCCATCCGGGTGTCCCTTGACACAATAGCAATTTTCTCTGTCCACATCGTTTGAACGCCGCTATTTTATATTTTATTTGAAAAAAAAAATTAAAATGGCGGCGGGTTAACTATGCCAGAAAAAAAATTAAAACCAGCTATTTATATTGTCAAAAGGACATTGCCAAAATTTGCTCCAGGCTGTCCAAACTTATGCTCATATTTAACTGTTTTATTTAAATAAACAATGAATTTTAAACAACTACCCATGTTTCATAGCAATCACTTGAAAATATTTCAAAAATATAAAAATTTCAATTGATTTTTTGTGTTCTGAATCACGTGACCGTCGTCGTAGTATGAAAAGTCAACTTTTCAACCTTCACAACTTTTTCCTGCGACTGCATAGCTACATACAACTTTGTTTTTCTGTAAATAGAATATCTGCACTATTTAATGACATATATATCAATACTGGGCAGCCTGGGGTACACTTCCATACAATTTTTGGCAATGCTCATCAGTAACTTTCCCAAATTGTCATAGCGTAGCTAACTAAACATTAGCTACAACTATAACAATATTTTGCGGTTTATCTTGTTATTTGCTACACAAATTTTTATTGTATTCATAATCTTATCATAAAGAGATTACATGACATACACTTTAATTTCTTTTGTAAGCCCTTGAAATTATATGAAGATAATAGATAAACTTGTTCTGAATACCTATAGAGATTGAACATTACGTACTTTCTATAGGTTTTGCCAAACAGCAGACGGGACGCGACGGTGACGCGACGCTGGCGCGAGTTGTTGTATTGTAATATACTAGTTAATATAAACGTTTACAATCATAAATAACAATCTTTTTTGAAGTCGTAACAATATTTTGAACAGTAAAAAGAATTTGAAAATAGCAGCGTGACAAATATATATATATATATATATATATATATATATATATATATATATATATATATATATATATATATAATCTCCCAGAGGAACATCACAGTGAGTTATCGCGTTCAGTATACTACGCGACATTTTCTATAAATAATTAGTACACAATTTACAACGGCTCACGACACGCTAGCGTCGCTTTGCCATCGTGCCCCATCCGCTTTGCGTCAAAATCATTATTCAAATAGCAATTTTTCTTTCTGACCCCCATAAAGCCGTTTCTGTGCTTGATCTCTACAATTTTGTCGGTATCCTATCTGAGAGTGAGGGAATAGAGGACACTTGAGTTTGAAAATATCTCTTAAGGGTAGTTTCAACATGAAAATAAAAGAAATGTCGGCCTGGATGACAGTATGTGCTTTTTACAATTAGTATTCTTAGAAAATCTAATACTTTACATTAGATATTTGTAGTTCATAGTAGTAATGCACTTATTTTCATAAAGTATTTATTCTTAGGTTATGTACTTATTTGTTAAATTCAATATCTATGTATTATGTTTCTATACAATCATTTTTTTGATCTTATCATTTCTTTTATTTTATCTCTTATCTTAAGATATCTGTAAAATATTAGGCAGAGTCCACACAAGACGTAATAATCTGTCGAGTAAGCGGTTATAAGTACTATGAGGCAACGTCCTGAGTGACGTTTTTTTTATAAAAAAAAATTCGACGGCAACTTTCTATAAACGCTTGTGCTCGGGACAAATTAAAACATGTCCAGTATTTTGTGCGCCACGAATTGGGTATTTGACTAAATTTTTTTATTCGTTTATAATAATTACGTTATTATAAACTAGGATAAAAATAATGACGGCTGAAAATAAAATTAAAATTCGACAAAGACACGCAACGTTGGCTATGGTGCTACAGAGGCGTCACAATTAAGTAATGCCGTCTTTTTCTAATCAAAAAATTTAAATTCTTGTTAGTTGACAATTAAATTCGTAATTTCGTTTATCAATAAATAAAGTTTAAAAAAATATTTTATAACTTCAATATTTTAACTAGCGTCAAATACCCAATTCCTCATGCGGTACGCCGTCACTCAGGACATGGATTAGTTTATATTATTTTAAAATAAGTATTGTGATATGTTTGTTTGATGATTTATTTGTTAATGTTGAATATTTTTTAAATGTGAAATAACATAGACGTTAACCGTTGGTTATCATAACTGAAATCTTGGTGCACACAGGCCTTATTCCGTTACATGGTACCTTTGTTACAGTATCTTGCATTTTTAAACGAAAATTTTGATTGTGATATAATTTATCTAATTAAAGGAAATAATAATGTACCTACTTTATAACAATCTTTGACACATTTAAATTAAATTAGAGTATTTACATATTAAAAAATAATGTTTAAAATTAAATAAATTAGTTAACTTCTTTTATTAATACTTAAATTCGAGATTAGTGTTACTTGTAAGTGCCTTTTAGAGAAGTAAAATATATATTCTATTTAACATTTTGATATATATTTATTTCATAATTACTTAATAGGAAATTAAAGTATTCACTTTTTAAATATTACAAGTACCTACTTGCAAAAATAATAAATAAGACAAGATATAAATTCTAACCATAGGATGTAAGGCAATAGAAATGGTGTATGCAGCGGTGTACCCTTAAAGTGTCAACACACAGCGTCGGGACGGCAACGCGACATTGGCG
Source organism: Mycalesis mineus (assembly GCA_034621355.1). Lineage (NCBI taxonomy): Eukaryota > Metazoa > Arthropoda > Insecta > Lepidoptera > Nymphalidae > Mycalesis > Mycalesis mineus. Next base: position 10,757,622 of record CM067888.1, read on the forward strand.
CGACGTGAACCGTTGTAATATCTAGTATTAGTGGATGCCAGCGACTGCATCTGTGTGAAATTAAAATAAATAAGACTACAAAAATAAAAACAGCCTAAGTTACTTTTTATAACTTATTATATTAGTCCTCGAAGATAAATAATTTTCCACATTTTTCACAGATTCTTCACTCCTATTGGTTGCAGCTTGATGTTACATAGTCCAAAGCCTTCTTCCATAAATGAACTATCCAACACAAATTTTCAATTAGAACCTGAAATGTGAGATTCTATTTGGAACTAACAAACACTTTTTAGTTTTAAAATATTCGTAATAGATATTAAGTACGTCATACAAAACGCCATGCGAAACTTGACGGCTGTCTAACGTATTCTTTATTAACTAGTGCAATACAACTCAGTGACTCACGCCACCATCCCGTCGCCGTCCCGTTCCGTACGCTTTGTGGCGGAACACTTAAACCTTAGTTTAATAAATTCTAATATATATGTTAATTTCAATTAATATTGTGAATTTAATGTACACGCTAAAATTATATTACAACATTATTTAATTTCTATCCCAAGATTGGTTACATATAAAAAATATAAATGCATTTATTTAAAATTGGCTTACACAAATACTTAAAAAGATTAGCTTATTATAAGATATTTAGTCGTATTTGTCAATAGGTTTCACGAAATAAATGTTTTGAAATTGTTGAAACTTGTTTTTATTTAAAGAAACCACATATTTAACATGCCACATATTTAAACGACTTCAAAAAAAGTTTCTCAATTCGACCGTGTGTACATATACAGGGTTACATGAAAATATGTCACGATCCCGTTAAAGGGTTATAGTACAGTAAAGTGCTTAGGCAAAAGTGTATCGTTTTTGAGTTATTAATTTTTTTCTTTTTTTTCTAGGTAAAGGCTTTTCTAGGCTTTAAAAATTAACAAAAAAAAGAAACACAATTTAAATTCCCCATTTTCTTTTATTTCTTACATCCTTGTTAATAATAACCAATAATAACACTACAACAAACTCTAAGCGTTTTTAAATAAGAGCTCCAAAACTGAACAAATTTTTAATTTTAATTCTTTGAATAACCCACAATATTCTGTAAAAATCACTATTGCACTTATCCTGCGGATTATTTTAAAAACATCTACGTATCCTTAGCTATCCATCGGTACATAAAAATACAGGAAAAATCAAGAGAGCAGGAAGAAAATTCTAAGAAATGCTATTGTTTAGGAATTAAATCAGGAACATGATGATGAGGGATGATCAATCTAAGATGAAAGCATGTTAACTTGGTAGGAACAGGATGATATCCACACTCCTTTCGGTTTTTACACGACATCGTACCGGAACGCTAAATCGCTTGGCGTTATGATATAGATGGGCAAAAAAGTTGTGGCAAAGGAAAATATTACATAAAAAAAAATTGGTTGTCTGTAAAGTCGGTTTACTGACGATAGTTGAACGTGACAATGTCTTAAGAAAATACTAATGGAATGGTAGCATTTAATTGGTTATTACAATTTTTAATTTAAGTATATTTTTATAAATATTAATTTAAATTAATAAAATAATTGATTTTGATTTTATAAATTAATATTTTAAATTTATAATAAATATATTAATTTATAAATATACCTATTAATATTTAATTAAAAATCAATATATTTAATAATTATATTTAATAGACGGATGTTGAACGCTGCCGAACGCAAAGGCCGATTGTGCTTCTTTGTCGCTCGTTCCGCGCTCTCGCTTGCACTTCAAGCCTTACATGGAACGCCTCAAAGCGAGGTAACGACGCGTGACGTCATGTTTTTTCGTGCGTGCAGCCGGCTCTATCGAATTACAAGACGTTGTCACGTCAAAAAATTGCGAAGTTTTTCGTCCTATTGAAAAATATTTTCACAAAGGAAAAATACCGGCTACAGTATTTTCAGTTAGGTCTATCATTTTAACAGTACCTATCCGTGGCGCAGTATGCGCGGTTGATTTATAAGATGGAAATCCTGGGTTCGATTCCCAGTCGATTAAGATTTTATTGATTGGTCCAGGTCTGGCTAGTGAGAGGCTTTGGCCATGGCGCTAGATGCCGACAAAGACGTACTGCTAAGCGATCAGGCGTTCCGGATGTGTTTTTATTACAACCTACTCCTAACAAGTTACAAGTATGTCTTATTAGCTTTCCAACGAGTTATAAAAAAATAAAAAAAGTTGAATAAATGGCTGATTAAATGGACTCCATCGAGAATAATTGAAAAATCGTCATTTTTGAATTAATTTATTTTGCTTTGTTAACTTAAAATTACAGCTGGTTTTTAAATTGTGACTACTATTCCTAATGCAAGCACGCATTATAGTCCTTAACTGAGTTTTTACAACGTTACTGAATAACTAACTAGTTGGGAGGCCGACCTCAGAAAAAAAATAGCCGGTCCTAACTGGTCTCGCGTAGCCCAATCTAGAGAGGACTGGATGTCTTTGGAGGAGGCCTTTACCTACAGAGGGGTTCTTGCAGACTAAATTGTAAAATTAATAACTAAATTTTATGTTTATTTCTTTTTGTAAATCTGCTCGAAACGAAAGGCTTTTTTATTTACTGGATAATAATATTTAGTACATCATTATCAGCCTATTAGCGGCTTGCTACAGGGCCAGGTCTTCCTCCTTACAGGAGAGGGGATATGGAGCGTACACCCACCACGCTGCTCCAATGCGGGTTGGCGGGCTTAGGGTGATAATGTTTCATTTATTAACGATCACTATCAGATGTTGATGATAGTGACCGGGACCCACGGCTTAACGTGCTCTCCGAGGCACGGGGGTGTAACACCACCAACTTGCAGACTCCGGGCTTGGAATGTACTGAACATTTCATAGAAGAATGAAAAAGCTCAGAATTATTCCATGACCCGACCCAGGACCTCGTGATCGAAGCCACATTGGCTAACCATTAGACCAACGAGGCAATCGATATTTAGTTTGCTACCATCTTATTGTCTCATCACGTATCCCTATACTAAAGCCAAACTCGATGGAGAATGATTTTAACAAACAAATTAAAAAGAAGGTAGAAATCACTAGTCATTTTACACCTAATTTTTTTAATTAACTTGTTAATGAATTCATGACAATAAATTAGATAAGTAAGCTTTAAACTAAATAATATATTCAATATCTTTTATATACGATTTTATAAAAAAAACAAAACATAATTTTAAATTTACAGGCATAAAATGTATTGCATTTTCTACCTTCATTTTAAATTTGTTTGTTGATATGCTTTAGTATAGATACTTAGCTTAGGTATACCTAGTAATACCTAAAGTCGAGCCACTGAAACGACAGAAAACAAATGAATCATTCTTGAAAAACTAACATTTTTGCATATGAGAGATAAGGATACAGGTAATACTCGCCCGCTTTGGCAACATTAGTTGTTGATAGAAGGGCATAGCGGTCCTTTGTTTACGTTAATTATAAAATGTAGGTAGATATATATTATTATAGGTGATAATGATAAGGTTATGCCTAGCAAGAAACTATCGCTAACTTAGTGACTTAGCATTGATTAACATTCTAGTAAATAGGTTTAAAACAAAACCTTGAACATTAGGCGCGAAACTGCGGAATAGGGAACACACAAAATATTATTATGCATTGTGCTTAACCTATTGTAACCTTTGCCATACTAAAATATAGGTGTATTTAAACAGAATAGGTATAAATATATATTAAAATTTTTATTAAAATTTTTTGTATATTGCAAAAGTACTACGTGAAGTATTTTAAAAGTGGATTACATACCTATGAGCTAAGCGAGTATCATCATTATCATTATTAGCAGGCTATTAACAGCCCACTATAGAGTTTGGCCTCCCTTCGTGTAGGAGAGTGCGATATGACTGCTGCTCCAGTGCAGGTTGGCGGGCTTAGGATGTTAATGTTCAAATCATTGAATTATCAGCTGTTGATGATAGTGATCGGTACCGATAGCTTAACGTGCTCTCTGAGGCACGAGGAGTAGCACTACCAATACCCTGACTCTAGGCTTATTATTATATTATATTAGAATTTTTCTGAAAATTTTTAAGAAACGAAATCTCATGATTGTTCCCTAACTCGATCCATTATTCGAATCCATGTATTCGTGATCGAAGCCACTTTAGTAACCACCACACCAACCAAGCAGTCGGATAAGAGACGAATATCTTGGCATTCCATGGATTCACCGTGCGGGTGCGGGGTCCATCGCGTGCCTGAGTAAAAAACTCCGAACAGAGTCTGAAACTTGTGACACGGGTGTAGGTTTAAAAGAGTACTGTTAGTGACGCGCGTCAACACTCACTTCCTCTGTTCAAGTTATTCTACCTGCCCAGCCAAATTCGGAAGGACCCTGCAGCTTTGGACACTCGTTCGGATATGGAGCTTACTGCACTTCTAGTAAGGCCAAGGTCTTTTAGCAGGTTGTAGAGAGACTTCGCTGGTATACCTCTCGCACCCACTTTTACCGCGTATAAACTAACCACATAGCCATTTTTGGTTAGTTCATTAGTAAGGTCATAATATTTATTCACTTTGAATACATGGTCATTAGGGATGCTTGTTTCCCACGGCACTGTAAGCTCAACAAATACTATACGTTTGATTTGTTTGGAAAAAAGAAATATGTCCGGTCTAGATGTCGAATTAGCTAAGTCTTCTGGGATTTTATAGTGCTTTTCATACGAGTCCATTAATATAGTCCAATCAGGAGCAGAGCCCAGAATTGAATAAGGTTTGCTGGTGGAATTTGTACTTGAGCCTGCTTTAACGAAGTTAGTTTGTCTTTAATTCGTCGTCAACCCTTTTTGAGCTCTAGCTACTGAATGGCTTATAGCTTCACGTACGATTTCTAGTACTCTGTCGTGGCGGCGTGAGTAGAGACCCCTGTCCAGGAGCACCTTGCATCCTACCAATAAGTGCCTTGCAGCGCCCACTGCCTAACCACAGGTAGGTATAGCAAGATTTTTCCGAGGCTTTTCCCCATCTTACTAAGTTACTCTGATCGGGAAGAGTCAGTTGAAAGGCATTAAATTAATTATTTATTAGTAATATTAAAGCGTAAATAAAGAAGATTATGCTGACGGAGGGATATGGATGGATTATATCAAGGTGTGAGTTCGTAGCCGACAGCAGACGACAAATGTAGACGACGTGTCGCAGCGGCAGTGGTTTGTATGAATTCCGCCCTTTTTTTGCCGCCCCCGCCTTGAGGCTAGGGCCCTAAATACCTCGTACCTATATAATGGGTATTTTTAGCCACTCGTATATCAATCTACTATTGGTAGGATTTGCATTTCAATAACAAGTAGGTACCAAATTCAATTATAGTGTCTAACCCTGACTCTGTTATTCCTAACTAATATATTTACATTATTATCGCGCGAGAGCCAGTGATGGCAAAATCTTCATCATTTTATAAAAGCTAAAACTTTGTCAGCTCATGTTCATACAATTGCTATACGCATGGCAGCTATGGATTTAGGATAATGGTGACTTTGGGAGGTGGCGAAAGTTCTTCAAAGAAGATCTTCAAACCTAAATTAGAATTTAAACTATACTAAAGCCAAACTCGATTGAGAATGCTTGTCAACAAACAATTTAAAAATGAAGGTAGAAATCACTAGTCACTTTACACCTATTTTTTTTTAATTAACTAGGTAATGACTAATTCATGACAGTAAATTAGATTAGTAAGCTTAAAACTAATTAATGTATTCAATTTCTTTCAAATATGATTTTTAGAATAACAAAACATAATTTTAAATTTAGTAAGCATAAAATGTGTTGCATTTTCTACCTCCATTTTAAATTTGTTTGTTGCCAAGCATTCTCATCTCGAGTTTGGCTTTAGTATAGTTATGTTATCCATATTATAAAAATATATAACGGCCGAAACTCACGTCACGGTTGTCGGAGAATGCCCGACTAGTTTCCCGGCGTGAAGCGTCGCGCTGCGTTACCAGAACAAGCAAGCTCATGACTAAGGACCCCGTATGGGTTCGATACTCGTCGGGCATACTCCGACGTATATGTCTATGATGTAGTCAATAAAAAGATTTTTAACAAAAAATAGAACGCACTAAAAAGTAAGAAATAACTGCGTCATTTAGTTGCTTTAATTTACTTAAGTATATGATGGCGCCTGCGTCATCGTACGCGACTAGAAAGAAATCTGTGAACTGCACGTGCACCAGCTACGCCCTCTTGCGGCGACGCATCGCTTAATACGCCCACTCACCCCACTACACGAGTTATTCTAACTTGTATAAAAGGAGCGGGTCTACAACTGGTGGACAGTCTTGGCTCTGGCGTGGCGCGGTGCAGACGTTGTACTTTGCTTATCGCTTAACCTAGACAACTCTGATAATTAATTTGTGCAAATGAATTAATTATTACCTTCAGCTTGAGTCGCAGTGTCTTGGGGTTGCATTAATTAACACGAGACGTTACGCATCATTGTAATACCATAATTTGCCAGGAGTGATTCACTGTTCCTTAAGTTGCTGTTAATTATTCTTTCAGTTATCTATTTGTGGTTTAGTTATAATTACTCTAAATACAAAGGATTACCCTATTATTTTATCCACTAGGTTCGACCTACTTTCGACATATATATATGAGTCGGTGCCAGCCAAGGTTTTTCTACTTTAAGGACGCTACCTAGAGCCTACAAACTGCTTTACTTTACTACGTTAAATAAACTTCGTTCCTTAAACTTGGCTGGCACCGACATCATAGATATGCTTAAGTAAATTAAAGCAACTTAGCGCAGTTATTTCTTACTTTTGAGTGATTTATCGACACGTAATCTACTCGTACTATACTCTCATAGTATATTATACGGCACTTGTAGCCAAAAAGCTACCCATACTTACACAAAAACCGAAATCGCTGCAAGTGTGCCTATAAAATTTGAAGAGTTCCTTCAATTTTCCCTGGATATAATCATCAGATCCTAACATGATGACTATAGGACCATATTGGAAGTGTGTCCTTTCTAATAAAAATATAAATATCGGACAACTCTGTAAAAAGTTATGCTTGGTCATACCTACATAAAAAAAACATACGTGTTGAATTGAGAACCTCCTAAGTTTTTTTCGTCGGTCAAAATAGGTGCGTCTAGCGTATGAGGGCACTTCGAATATTATGCTATAGGAAATAACAAAGTTACAGTTTTTATTTCGACTTAGGGTTTTACACAGCAGTTTTAAGTTTCAGTTAAAGTTCTGTTTCAGTAAGTTTTTAGATTTTTAAAATTAAGATGGTTTGGACATGCATGCTCTTAGACCATTATAGACCGTTCTCATGTTATGAAACCACGTTACATATTTTTTCACTATAATTTCCTCCCTACTTCACGCGTTTTAATGTATATTTAAAATAGGTAGATATGTTGACCTATATCGGTCAGTAGGTCATCGTCACCTAATACTTTTCAAGAGCTACAGATAGGCTATTTTAGTACACAAAATTTTACTATTTGTTAATGAACGAAAATTATTAACGTATTTTCCTTTTTGTAAGTTAAAGATAACAAAATTATCGTTCACTAAAATTATTAATTTTTAAACAGAATTTCACGGTCACCCTATCACGCAGTACACAATCAAACGTGTCGGCGTCGTACAAACCAAGGAATATACCGCCACCCGCTCAGTGAACTAATGTGTCCATCATTTTGCTATTTTTGCGAAATTGAAAAAAATGTATTTCTTAAAATGTACAGTGGATTTTTGATCTATTGATTAAATAGAATCGCTAAAATGAATATTCGCACCTAAATAAAAATCACTCTGTATACCTATACAGTGTACTTTTTGGTGAACAAAATCATGTCATTCTCTGTCCTCACAGACTGCCTCGCATTTTCAGAGCATTCTCGAGGTCAGTGAATCATTTTCCTATCCTTTTTAAGTACCTATTAAGCCCTCCTATGTAGTTATATTTTCGCAATAACGATTTACCTACATTTTCAAAATATATAGTTTTCATGACAAACAAACAGTTATTGTCACATTTGTAATATAAGATAAATTACTGAATAAAAATGTACATATTTATTAAATTAGATTTTGTTTACAAATTCAACTCATGCATATATATTCCAGTGTCGACCTATTTTCAAAAGTCAGTTTAGCAAGTTGTAGGTTTAATTTACAGGTAATGTTATTATATTTTAATTTAAAAAAAAAAAAAATTTTTTTATTTTCTCGTTAAATTTTATAAATACAATCTTTTCAGAATTGTAGAATAATTTCTACAGACTTATAGATTATACTAACTAACCGGCTAAGATTATTTCAGACAATATGGTGTCGATACCTCATAAATCATCTTATGATGAGAGAAGCCCATTGGACAATACAACTAGCGAGAGAGTTGTTATATCTGGCATGTCTGGTCTCTATCCAGAGTCACACAGTGTGAAGGATTTGTCAGATATTTTGTATAATAAGGTAAATAGTTTTGCTTTATGTTTAAGTTTTCGAAACATTCTAATATTATCCTTTTTATTTAGTTTCACATGTCCTGGTTAATTTTGTGCATCCTTGAAAGTTATATTTGACCCATTTATTTACCCGATCGAGATAAGATTTTGCATGTTTAAGTATGTATTACGCATGACAATGTAATATTATGACGATTCTTACACCAAAAGCAACTGCAACATGGGTGTCCAAACCCGGTGCTGTTACTTCACAAGTGTGCGAACATCCACGAAACAGCATTCCTCAATGTCAACTATACTCTGCCCTTCACACGTGTATAAATGTCCGATTGGATATAACAATAGAAAACCAGCTCTTTGTGGGTAAATATAGTGTAAGAGACAGCGTATAGTTTGCAGTGGGATATGACTCCTGTTGGTCTAGTCGAAGAGACCGAAGCCCATGTCGTCGTCGCTCTCGGACTCTTCCTTCACGGGCTTCTTCTCTTCTTCCTTCTTCTCTGCTGCGAGCGCGGCGGCGGTGGCAGGAGCGGCACTCGCGCTTGCTCGGCTCCTTAATGAACTCCTTGATGGTGGTGGCCTCCTTGAACTCGATGTCGGTGGCGGCGGCGATGGCCAGCAGGTTCTTGAACACGTCGGCGATGGAGTGCGGCGCGGACGATCTGATCCTGTAGCTGAAAAGTACATAGTAGAACAGTACTCTACTAGAGCTCGGCAATAAGACGAAACAACCCCATTATCTTTGTATCCGTTTGATTAGTCTTAATGAGTACTTGTTATACATATTATAGAGCTTGTTTTTAACTCCTAAGACTGGGTGTACCTAGCGGTAATAATTTCGATCGCGCAGTTCTGCCTAAAGCATAGGGTTGCCATCTCTAAAATTTGGGAAACAGCACAAGACGCGTGAAAACCCCGGATTTTAGAGTCCGAAAGCCGGACATGTGAACAAGATCTTTTAAACATATTCAATGTAACAAAAAATAGTTGAAAATGTCATAAATCACCTTTTTTTTATCTGGAACGGTGAATATACTTGGTTCATCGGTTGATCGTGGTGTGGTGCGAGCATTGTGCGTGTCTCGCGGGCGGCACAATTTTATCCAGGCCAGGCCTGCCTTCTTATAGGAGAGGGGAAATGGGGCGTATAACCACCACGCTGCTCCAATACGGGTTGGCGGGCTTAGGGTGATAATGGTTCATTTATTAATGATCACTATCAGATGTTGATGATAGTGACCGGGACCGACGGCTTAACGTGCTTTCCGAGGCACGGGGCTGTAACATTTCATAGAAGAATGAAAAAGCTCAGAATTATTGCGCGATCCAATCAGCCGACCCAGGAATTGAACCCAATTTCGAATGGAACCGAATTTTTCGCATAATTCATATAAAATAATATCCAGTTTATCTATCCATGTTTTGCCAATAATATTCGTTTTTATAAAAATTGTTTCTTCATGAAATTGTAGGTAATTAAATAAAATCTTCTTAATTCCACGTTTTATGTATCCCTAGATAAATCCAATTAACAATGAAAACCTTCGGTGGAAGGATAAACATCCCGAAATAACACAGCACACAGGCAAAGTGCCAGGTCTTATGCGGTTCGACGCTCAATTCTTCAGAGTCCACTATCGCCTGAGCCTGAACATTGACCCCATGGCTCGCAAAATGCTAGAACAGACATATCAAGCTATTTACGATGCCGGTGAGGACAATATAATTATATCATTATAATCCTATTAAGGGCCAGGCCTCCCTTCTTACAGGAGAGGGTTTGTGGATCACTACGCTGCTACAATGAGGGTTGGCGGATTTAAAGTGATAATGTTTTTTTTAAGCTATTGTATAGCTTTTATCGCGGGCCTTGAGCGTGGAGGCCGAATACAGAAATTCCGTAACGAAAAAACCTAACACCTGAGTATCAAAAACATAATATCAAAAGCACAATTTCGGCAACGACGTCATCGGGGAACGTGGCTTAGCGGTAAGTGCCCGGATTGCCAGAGAGACACGGGTTCGAATCCCGTCGGCTCCGCAACTTTTTTTTTTCAAGCGTGATATTTCAAAAAGTCATTTTTTTTAAAAATTAATGACTTTATAATATCACGCTTAAAAAAAATACTTTTTCCATCTATCGATAAATACCAGGACTTTTAATGACTTTTTGAAATATCACGCTTGTAAAAAAAAATTAATGACTTTTTGAAATATCACGCTTGAAAAAAAAAAAAATTTCGGAACCGACGGGATTCGAACCCGCGTCTCTCTGGCAATCCGGGCACTTAGAGCGCCTTACCGCTCGGCCACGGTCCCGATGACGTCGGTAGGTAAATATAAGTTGATAAAAAATGCTATGCAATAGCTTTACCGCGGCAGTCTCCGAGTGCCACACGTCTTTTTTTATTTATTATAAGTTAGCCCTTGACTGCAATGACCTGATGATGCGATCTAAAATGATGCATATCGGGCGAAGCAGAAATACAGGAATGTGAACGGCTGAAAACCGTTCTGGGGGACCCAAGCTTATAAAAATTGTTATCTTTCTGTACAGGTTTCAGTCCGGAAGAACTTTCTGGAAAGAAAATCGGTGTATATATTGGAAGTTCAATTTCTGAAAATGAAAAGGCTTTATTTTTTTCCGCAACCTCGAGAATGGGATTTGGTATCGCAGGGTACGAAATTCTATGATTCACAGAAGTACAACATTTGTGCACTTGGTACTACGTGTTAGTGCGTGCGTGCGTGCGTGTGGAGTAGCACACTTTTAATTACCAGTTCATCTTTTTTTTTTTTTTCGACTACAAGTCGGCCCTTGACTGCTATCACACCTGATGTTAAGTGATGATGCAGTTTAAGATGGAAGCGGGCTAACTTGTTAGGAGTGGGACGAAAATCCACACCCCTATCGGTTTCTACACGACATCGTACCGGAACGCTAAATCGCTTGGCGGTACGTCTTTGTCGGTAGGGTGGTAACTAGCCACGGCGAAAGCCTCCCACCAGCCATCGCACGCGCGCACACTTTATTGTACGCCGAGTGCAAATATGAGTTGAATTGACTATACAAGCATTATATTTGCAGAGGCAGTAAATCAATGTATGCAAACCGCATTTCTTATTGGCTAAACGTTAAAGGCCCTTCTATGAGCATAGACGAGGGCTGCTGCAGTTCTACTGAAGCCCTGAATCAAGCTTACCTGGCCATCAAACATGGGGATTGTGAAGCTGCCATTGTCGGAGGATGTCATCTTTGTTTACATCCACAATCTACTATACATTATGGAAGGTAAGAAACTTAAAATAAATAACTTGATTATTGTTGATTAGGTGGCCTGTATCAAGCCAGTTACGGAAATGTTGGAAGCAGCTGCTTCAAGATCGTGGTGTTTGGATGTTCTTGCAAGAGGCCCAGCCAGCAATAGACGTCTATTGACTGAAAATGATGACGATATACGGACGCCCGCGAATGAATGTATTGCAACCTTCCAACAATACCAAAAAAGTAAAGAATCATAAACCCACATATAATATGCATACTGTAATTGGATGTAGCATGAATCGTATAATCAAAAATTAATCTGACTCGAATTGTCGCTAACAATGGGCCTCATAAGAAGGCTCGCAGTCACTCAGCGGGCAATAGAGCGAGCTATGATCGGAATAAAACTGAGTGAGTTAACAATAGTATAATAAGAGAACAGTGTGGTGTAAAAGAAGATGTAGTGACTAAAATAGAGAAAGGGATGCTTAGATGGTTAGGGCATGCAGAGAGAATGGATGAAAGAAGATTAACAAAAGAGATTTATGAGGCGAGAGTGAATGGAAATGTTGGAAAAGGAAGACCTAAGCGAATGTTCCTGGACCAAATTCAGGACATTTTAAAAAATGGCCAGGTCAAGAGTACCCTAAACCGACGATCTTGTATGAAAGGATTAATGAGAGTGGAAGAAGTCAAGGAAGTATGCAAGGACCGTGGCAAATGGAAGGATGTGTATGTATGTACGTATGTATGTATGTACGTATGTATGTATGTACGTATGTATGTATGTACGTATGTATGTATGTACGTATGTATGTATGTATGTACGTATGTATGTATGTATGTATGTATGTATGTATGTATGTATGATCGGTGTATCTCTGCGTGATCGAATCAGAAATGAGGAGATCCGCAGAAGAACCAAAGTCACGAGTCACAAACCTAAAGTGGCAATGACTGATGCACATAGTTTGAAGAGATGAAGAACGTTGGAGTCCCAAAGAGCTGGAATGGCGACCTCGCTCCACAAAGCTCAGTGTTGGTTGACACCCGGGTAGGTGACAACAAGTGGGCGAGGAACCGTTGGATGCAGTTGGCTTGGGACAGCGGTGTTTGGAAGTCTTCGCAAGAAGCATATGTCCAACAGTGGTCGTCGGCATCGTATCGACGTCGTCGACGTCGTCGACATCAGGAGTGGGATCGGCTGATAATGATAATGATGCTTCTGATTTAGAAGTTAAAAAAAATTGGTTGTCTGTAAAGTCGGTTTAAAGTATATTTTTATAAATATTAATTTAAATTAATAAAATAATTGATTTTGATTTTATAAATTTATATTTTAAATTTATAATAAATATATTAATCTATAAATTTATTATTTTTTAATTTAAAATTAATATATTTAATAATTATATTTAATGTACGGATGTCGAACGCTGCCGAACGCAAAGGCCGATTGTGCTTTCTTTGTCGCTCGTTCCGCGCTCTCGCTTGCACTTCAAGCCTTACATGGAACGCCTCAAAGCGAGGTAACGACGCATGACGTCATGTTTTTTCGTGCGTGCAGCCGGCTCTATCGAATTATAAGACGTTGTCACGTCAAAATTTAGAATGTGGCCGACATTTTGAATTTTTTTTATGGTATCTTTTTCTTCCCCATCACTAAATAGATCAGTTAAAGATGATTTTATTAAAACATGTTTATTTTATAGTGCTATATAAGTCTGAAAATACTTTGATATGTTCTTTCCAAATCTCCCTTTGTTTTAGAATTATAAAATTGAGTATGGACGGTAGAACTAAATCGTTTGATACTGAAGCGGCTGGGTGCGCCAAGTCTGAAGCGATCAACGTTTTGTTTCTACAAAAAGCTAAAGATGCTCTTAGGTAACTTTTTATTATATCTCATTTATTTATATTTAAATTTCTTTCAAAGGACCTGGCCGGATTCTGCCCCCAAATTGAATAGAATTTGCAATATTTATTAATATGTTAAAAAAAATAAAGCAATATTTAAGGCAAAAGTTATATTTCTCTATAACATTCGAGAAATACGTATTTTTTTTGGATATTTCTTTGACTCGCATTAGCTTATGAGTTTGGATACACATATAATACATATTCTATTTGTATTTAGGACTTCAGTTTGTAATTAAATATAAAAAATACGACTAACAAAACACTGTATTATTTGCTACTAACTATATAACACTTTCGTAAACGACAGTAAAATTGTTACTATTTAAAATAATTAGGCGCCTTTTTGTAACATTGAAGAGTCTCGAAAGTTCTTTGACCACAAAAATTAAATAACGGTATTCTAATACTCGTAAGCTTTAAAATAAGGTACTATATGTCACTGCAAACGAATTTTTTTTTCGGGGCACAGCTCCATTCTAATTCCGGCCATGTCCTTTCTAACAATGGTAATTAATAAACAAAATTATACATAAAACACTTTTAAAAATGTTTACAAAAACCTGTTCTGCTTTCGAAACATTTGAGTGCTAAAACAACTTTAGTCAGAGCTTCGTAGTAAGAAAGCCAAGCGAAAGCTTCTTAATATGTTGGTCGAAGCTTTTCGCAAAAAGACCATTAACTGAAATGACTATAGGAACAACAATCGTCGACTCAACATTCCACATGGCGGCAATCTCGTGAGCAAGGTCCAAGTATTTTGATACTTTTTTCTTTTCGGCTTTCACCAGATTATCGTCATGTGGAACAGTAATATCAACAATCATTGCACGGCGCGTTGATCGGTCGGTAATCACTAAATCAGGTCTATTGGCTACAACATACCTATCAGTGATAACCGTTCGACCCCAGTAGGCAGAGCAACGCACTGTTATTTTCAAGAACTAACGTTGGGTTGTGTAGTCGTATTTTTTTATCGACTTCAACTTAGTCCTTGACTGCTATCACGCATAATGACAAGTGATGTTGCAATTTAAGTTGGAAGCGGGAAAACTTGTTAGGATTAGGATGATATTCACACACCTTTCGGTTTCTACACAACATCGTACCGGAACGTATGGCTTGGCGGTATGTCTTGGTCGGTAGGGGGGTGGTAATTAGCCACGGCAAAAGCCTCCCACCAGCCAGACCGAGATAAATTAAGAACAATTTCAATCTGCCTGCCGGGAATCGAATCCAAGACCTCCTTCTTATATATCAACCGTACATACCACTGCGCCACAGAGGTCACCGTATTAGATAGTAGTGTCTTGCAACCTTCTAAGAATAACAAAAAACTGACAAATAATTCATCTGTACATCGTCTTGTTATATCTCAAATAGCTTACGCAGAGTTTCCAATAAAAGCTTCCAGGCGGAGCGACTTTTCCATCAATTATTAATTATCATGAGCCAATTTATACAAAACCTTCACAAATTATATACTTACTATAACCTTTCTCAGGAAGTCTTTACCTAGTAGTAAAAACAGCAAGAAAATCCGAATAGCAGTTTTTGAGCATATCGCGAACAGACAGACAGACAGATGATAGTTATAGTTAATAAAATTACCTAGACATAATAATTTGGAAAATATGGATTATATATGTCATGATACTACCATTCACTGCGACCACATCTCACTGGCGTGATCTGAGTCACGTCTGAGAGATGTGGTCGCAGTGAACGCCACGAAGAGAATCAGCCTCAACTCTCCAGACCGCTGCTATATATCGGCACCGATCGGTCCTCCCCGCCACTACCAAACTCCGCCGAGTGGCTGTCATGATACTACACTCACTGCGACCACATCTCACTGGCGTGATCTGAGTCACGACTGAGAGGTGTGGTCGCAGTGAACGCCACGAAGAGAATCAGCCTCGACTCTCCAGACCGCTGCTATATATCGACATCGATCGGTCCTCCCCGCCTCTACCGAACTCCGCCGAGTGGCTGTCATGATACTACCCCGACATGTACATGTAGAAATTTTTTCAGAGTTTACGCTGAAGTCGTACATATGAAATGTGTATACTCGTATTCATCTATTCTGCAAGACGAAACAAAAGATCTAAAATTTGGTTTCTATAGAGATCCTGATAACATGGCCAAACTCGTAAATACTTTCTATGAAGAAGCAAATATCTCGCCTCACGCTGTTGAATATGTGGAAGCTTGTGGTTCTGGTACTTATCTGAGAATTAAATATTATTATAAAAATTTTTAAATAAAACTAGAACCGACTCAAAACGCACTAAAAAGTAAAAAAGTTGAGAGGTGTCAAGGGACAGGACATTAGTGAAGGAATTGTAATAAATTTTTTTTTTTTTAAGTAATAATAATATTTGTTGTTGTACACCGAAACACCAGAGGGCGCCACGAGAGCGCGAGACAGCATACAGCGCGGGCGCCCCCCGCCGCTCACGCGCACACACATCAAAGGCGGCGGCAAGATCCTTTGATCAAAAAGTGTCGTGACAACTTTTCGTACCAATTTTTTCCGTCTAGCCCCCTTTCACAACGCGCGATAAGGAACTTGTGGTTAAAGAATCTTTATTCTCAAAAGAAATTACAAAATTTCACTTAATGAGAAATTAATTATAAATTTTACAAAATAAAATGCGCAGCGGCGAGCAACAAACCGATCGTAAAAGTATGTAGGTAGATTTGTAAAACGTTTGGACTTAGTGCGCCTGGCAATGCCGATGCATATCCAGGACCGTACTCAGACATTCTTTATAACGTATTTTTTTAATCTTTTCTTGAAAATATTTATGCTATTTATATTTTTAATATCTAAGGGTAATTTATTAAACATTTGTGCTCCTTCAAAAGTTATGTTCCTTTTTCCATAATTGGTGCGTGGTTGTGGTAAGGAAATATTATCAGCACTACGAAGCAAACGACGTCCTAAGTCTCTTTTTGTTTTAAATGTTAACTGCGACTGGATTTTGTGAGTTTTAATTTTTTTGATTAGTACACAGGTATTATAGTAATATATTTGTTGAATGTTCATTAACTCTGTTTTTGAATATAAAAATTTTGTAGGAGTCCTGAAATCCAAGTGGTACAGAATTTTTATAATTTTATTTTGAATAATTTGTAAACAGTTTAAATTGGTTTTTGCAGCGCTGCCCCATATTTCTATTAAATAGTCGATATGTGGCTTTACAAGAGAACTATAGATGGTTTTTCTAACTTTTAACGGAAGACATCGAACTATTCTATAAAGTGATCCCAGGAGGGACGAAAGCGTTGATTTTATTTTACTTATTTGTGGTTTCCATGTTAGATTACTGTCAATTATTAATCCTAAATATTTTTCTTGGGTAGATTCTTTAATTATATTATTATTTATTGAGAGTGGTACATGATTGGAAATATTTTTGTTCTTTGCTTTAAAGATGACATAGCTAGTTTTTGTGGTATTGACCGTTAGTAAATTTTGCTGAAACCATGAATTTAGTTTATTAAGATCTTCTTGTGCTAGTTTAATGATATCAGTGATTGAGCGTCCATAGTAAAATATACAAGTGTCGTCAGCATAAAGACTGACTTCCCCATGTAGACAAATCTGACTAATGTCATTTACATAAATTAAAAATAAAAGGGGTCGCAGTATAGAGCCCTGAGGTACTCCGCACGTAATCGACTGAATGGCGCTTTGATATTTGCCAATTTTTACAACTTGAGATCGATTTGATAAGTACGATTCAAAAGTTTTGTATGCGGTATCTGTTATTTTTATACTTGCAAGTTTTTTTAATAAGATCAAATGGCTCACGGTGTCGAACGCCTTCTTTAGATCTATAAATATACCTAGAGCAATATTTTTTGAGTCAATGTTGGTTTTTATTTTAGTCACAAGATCTATAGTAGCTGATAGTGTGTTTGATTTGGGACGAAATCCATACTGCCGTTCAAAAAGAAAGTTTATCTGGTTAAGGTAAAGAAGCAATCTGTTATAAATGACTTTCTCGAAAACTTTAGAAATTACTGGCAATACCGAAACTGGTCTATAGTTGCTAGGTTCAGATTTCTTTCCGGACTTATATATCGGTGTAACTTTTGCTATCTTAAGTTTACTGGGAAACTCACCTCGATCTAAATAATGGTTTATGCACATTGCAAGTGATGGAGATAAATAATCTTTGATACATTTTATAGATTTTGTATTAATTTCATCTATACCAGAACTACAATTTGAATCAAGATTGTTTATTAATTGGGTTATTTCGTCCACTGTACATGGTGTAAATTTAGAAAGACAAATATTTGGATGGACTCGCGACTTTTCTTGATTTATTATTGTTAAAGTATTTGTGTTATGGATAATTGGTATTTGACTAGCTAAATTAGGACCAATTTGAACAAAAAAGTTGTTAAAATATTTACATATTTCATATTCATCAGAAACTATTCCTGATTCAGTCATTAATTTTGGAGGAGCACTTTTTGTTTTTATTTTATTATTAGCTAAGGTAAAAATGAGATCCCACGTTCTTTTACGGTCGGTTTTACATTTTTCGAATAAACTAATATAATACTTGTTCTTTGTCTTTGTAATTAATTCTAAAGTTTCATTTCTTTCTTTTTTAAAATTATTCATTATATCTGTGTTACTAGGTTTTTTCTTAGTTTTTATCCAAACCTCATTTCTCTTATTTATTTTGTTAATTATTTCTTTGTTAATCCAATCCTGTTTTGGTAGATTAAGTATTTTTATTTTTTCCATGGAACTCTTTTTAATAATGTTTTTTAATGTGTTTTCTAGTACATCATACTCACACACATCAAAATTAACTTCTTTGGAATATTGTAATAAGTTATCATAGTTAATAGCTTCATAAAGTACTTTTTGATTTGATTCCGGTTTATAATTTTTCATTCCAAGAATGATTTGGTGATGGTCCGAGATTGAAGAGTCTAACAAGGCTATGTGATAGGTTTTGTCCTTTAAATTTGTTATCATATGATCTAGAATACTATTTGTGGTAGTTGTTGTCCTGGTGGAATATTCTGGGGTTATATTATTAATTATTTCATATGCATTTTCCTTTATAATGTCTGTATATTTTTGAGTATTTCCATCTTTTGACAATAGGTTAATATTGAAGTCGCCGAATATAATAGCTCGTTTGCTCTGTTGTAGTTGTACTTCGAAATCTTCCAAGAAGAGATTCAGATTCGTATAGCTAGGCTTGTATATTAATCCTATATCCATGTTGTATTTTTCAGTATGAACCCACAAGTAGTTATTACCATTTATATATTCTTCTTTTAGTAAATAGTGTTTTATATTATTGTATATATAAATCGATACTCCTCCACCTATTTTATTATTTCGGTAATTGTAATAATGTGTATAGTTGGGAATTACAAGGTTTTGAGCATCCTGTTCACACTTTATCCATGTTTCCGTCAAGAGTAGTACGTGTATTTGCTGATCAAATGACTTTAGAATACATTTTAACTCGTCCAATTTTCCTGGTTTAACTATACTTCTGATATTACAGTACAAAAAGTTCAATGAACATCGGTTGTTTTCTAAATCTTTAGAATCTTGTAATATTTGGTAGGTTATCGTTTCCTCTTCTTTAATATAATTTTGTTGCGATAGTTTTCTTAGTTTTTTGATGATTTAACTATTTTGGGAGTACCTCTTATGTATTTTATTATAAGATTGCTTTCTCCACGTTTTTGCCTAGTTGCTAGTTCTTCTTTTAATTTCTTAAAGTATAATTGCTGTGTCGGTGTTTGATCTGCAAAAACTTTAATATTTTTGTTTTTGATGTCAGCCTTATTTTTAAGTATTTCTCTAGATTCTTCAGCTGAATTAAAAATCAATTTTATAGAGCGATACATTCCAGGTTTGTATTTTCCAAGTCTCATAATCTTTCTAGGCTGTGGATAGTTTGGCGATAAACTACTTAGCACCTTTTTTCACCTTCACCTTAGAACTTCGTTCCAAAAATAACTGTGTCATTTAGTTGCTTTAAATTACTTAAGCATATCTAGAAGTCGGTGCCAGCCAAGTTTAAGGAACCTTTATTTTACGTAGTAAAGCATTTTGTGGGTTCTAGGTAACGTCCTTAAAGTAGAAACCTTGGCTGGCACCGACTTCTAGATATGCTTAAGTAATTTAAAGCAACTAAATGACACAGTTATTTTTTACTTTTTAGTGCGTTTTGAGTCGGTTCTATTTTTATTTAAAATTTTTTATTTCTTACTTTTTAGTAATTTATCGCCACGTATCGTACTCGTACTATACTGTCATAGTATATTATATGCCACTAGTAAAGCTACCGATACCGAGACAAAAACCGAAATCGCTGTAAGCGTGCCTCCAAAATTTGAAGAGTTCCTTCAATTTCCCCAAGATATCCTCATCAGATCCTAACATGATGACAATGGGACCACCTTGGAAGTATGCCCTTTCTAATAAAAAAAGAATTATCAAAATCGGACAACTCTGTAAAAAGTTATGCGTGGTCATACATAAAAAAAAAATATATACGTGTCGAATTGAGAACCTCCTCCGTTTTTTTTCGTCGGTTAATTAACAGTAATTAACATATTAAAATAATATATTTTATTTAAGCTACGCCTGAGGCGGATAAGGCAGAACTCGAAGCCATCGAAAAAGTGTATTGTAGCAACCGAAAGAAACCACTTTTGGTAGGCAGTGTTATGTCAAACATAGGTTTTGGCGAAGCCGCATCGGGGATAACTGCTATTACAAAGGTAAAACTCACCTTTTGGTTATTCATTATCAGGCCTCATTCCTTATAGTAGAGAAGAGATGGAGTGTTGAGCCACCACGCTGTTCCAATGCGGGATGGCGGGTTTAGGATGATAATTTTTCTCGGTTGCACTTTGAGGCACGCTTCCGACGAGCTTACCTCCAAAGCCGACGCTTTTAACTTTAATAGAGCGTTTTAGCGGACACTAGCAACTCCGCGTTTTGTTGTGATCTGGCTGATCGTGATATTTTATACTTCCTTTGGAGTGTAATGTACAGATTTTGGAATATAAATCAGCTTTGCTTTACAAATATTATATTTCTGTAAGTATCCATATATCGTTACTGACATTATGATGGCGAAAGTTTGTATAAATAAATAAATAATAAATATTATAGGACACTTACACACATCGCTATATATCTATCCCCAAAGTAAGCGTACTCGTAAGTACCTCGTGTTATGGGTGCTATTATAACTGATAAATATTTTTATGCATATTATTTGACGACCTTCGTGGCGCAGTGGTATGCGCGGTGGATTTATAAGACGGAGTTCGATTCCCGGTGGGGCAGATTGAGATTTTTCTTAATTTGTCTTGGTCTGGCTGGTGGGAGGCTTACGCCGTGGCTAGTTACCACCCTGCCGACAAAGACGTACCGCCAAACGATTTAGCGTTCCGGTACGATGTCGTGTAGAAACCAATAGGGGTTTGGATTTCATCCTACTCCTAACAAGTTAGCCCGCTTCCATCTTAGATTGCATCATCACTTAACATCAGGTGTGATAGCAGTCAAGGGCCAACTTGAAGTCGATAAAAAAAACACATAAATACTTATAATATATAGATAAACACCCAGACACTGGAAAACATCCATGCTCATCACACAAACACTTTCCAGATGTGGGAATCGAACCCACAGCCGCGCAAAAGCAGGGTCACTACCCACTGCGCCACTCGGCCGTCAAATGTATGTCATTTATTGTACGTCATTGTTTGTATGGATGTTTGTTACTCTTTCACGCAATAACTACTGAATGGATTTTGATAAAACTTCACAGTAATATAGCTTATATATCAGAATAACATATAGGCCACATTTTATGCCGAAATTCCCACAGGAAGGAGAATCGCACGAGTGAAACCGCGGGCGTCCTCTAGTATACAATAATTGCTATTCTTTAAATTAGTACTAGTAAATTTTAGGCATGGTTTCAAAATATATGAAATAAAAAAATGCATTAGAATGAAATTCAAAGCTGCGTATACGCATTAGAATAAAGTTCTCTGCAATGCGATTAAAACGGACCAAAACATTGCACGTGATTTGAATGCATGCGTGCGTTTATTTCTGGTTTTTTTAATCCTGAAAATCAATGTACAGATTGGTTTAATTCATTTTAGCTTACGCTTAATAGACTATCTAAAATGGGCATGTTTTCCAAATCAACAGGTTCTTTTAGGATATCATACTGGACAGCTAGCAGGGAATTTGAATTGTGACTCACCAAGAAATGATGTGGCAGCTTTGCAAGATGGTCGAATGCGTATTCTCACTGATCATCACAGCTTTGGACGTTCGTACGCTGCTGTCAATGGTTTGTCCTTGTTAGGAGATACTGCTCAAGTCCTTTTATGTGGTCATTATAAAGCTAAGGTAATTATTATGTTCTTCATCAATTGTAAATCAATCAACTGTAAAACAAATGTTAAAAGATTTGTCGTTTATTTCATTTAAACTTTTAAACTTAAAGAAGAAGATTGATTTCCATACAACCTTGGGCCAGATTTTACAGAGCTAAAAGTTGGTTATAAATTAGAACATGTAAAGATATCATGTATAACATGTTTTTTATTAGAAAGGGCACAATTCCAAGATGCTCCCATAGTAATCATGTTAGGATCTGATGATGATATCCTGGGAAAATTGAAGGAATTCTTCAAACACGCTTAACTCAAAACGCACTAAAAAGTAAAAAATATCTGTGTCATTTAGTTGCTTTAATTTACTTAATCTAGGTGTCGGTGCCAGCCAAGGTTTCTACTTTAAGGACATTACCTAGAACCCACAAACTGCTTTACTTCGTTAAATAAATGTTCCTTAAACATGGCTGGCACCGACTTCATAGATATGCTTAAGTAAATTAAAGCAACTCTTTAAAAAGTTATGCGTGGTAAAAAAAACATACGTGTCGAATTGAGAACCTCCTCCGTTTTTTTTCGTCGGTTAAAAATAATGAAATCAGTTATTTTGTTCGCCATTGCCATTTCAGCTATTGTTCAAATGGCATAATTTAGTAAAATATACAACATTTTGAAGATATGGAGGATATATTATGGAAATAAGAGTATATTTTAAAGAAATGAGAGTTAGAGTTGTTACTGCAAATTCAATACTCCTTAAGAATATTTTATTAGATTTCTTACTTTAAAGTTGTGACTGAAGTTTATACAGTAGGTACCGTGCCTTAAAAAAGGTTTTCAACTTATTCACGGAACTATTTTTTCCGTTGCTTCATCATCATCATCATCATCATTACCAGCCTACTAACGGCCCACTACAGGACTTTCCTTATAGGAGAGGGATATATGTATTTATCCATTGCTTAATTGGCAACAATTAGTAATAAATCATTTTGCTTTAGTTATTTTTGTATTTTAGGACCCAGAGCGTTACAAGTCAAATATTCCCCACTTAGTGCTTGTATCTGGTAGACAGGAATCGGCCGTCAACAAAATACTTCAAGATTTAAAATCTCGCCGTGTTGATCCCGAGGAGATAGCTCTACTGCACAATATTCATAATAAATACAGAATTTCAGGACATTTAGGAAGAGGATTTATTCTGCTCGGTAAGATTACGTTCATTTAACTCGTTAAAATTGATATTACCATCATTTTGTGGCATCGAACATCGAAGTTTGGTTGTCAATATGCGAAGAACTTTTCTAACTTTTAACTTTAACGTCCAACCATTTATACCTTTGAAGTTCTGGTAAAACCGTATAGAGGTATTGTTACAGATGTTAATAAATATAGGAGCTAATCATGTACACATAATAAGTTATGAATAATTAAACTTTGCATTACTTGTTGATACATAGTTGTCGATTGCAGCTGTAACTTAGAATTTAAAGCTCCCGTAGGTGGAGTTTATTTCTTAGTATAGGAAGCATCCTATGTCCTTTAACAAAATGTAATCAATCTTACACTCAATTTTAGATTGATTGGCGGTTAAATCGGGTTATAGAAGATTATCGCAATTAGGTATAATTTCCTATTATTCTAACAACAGAACAAAAAGCAGTATTTACCAATTTTAAGCAATTTTTCAAGTTGCCAGAAATGGTACATATGAGCATGGCAACTGAATTGGAAATTGAAAATAAACGTAATATCCAAAATTGCGAAGCCGACGGGATTCGAACCCACGTCTATTTGGTTATCGCGACCAGAGCGCGCGTGTGATATTATGATTGATTTTTTATTTTCACAACCCGGTGTAAGGCCGTGATGCCACCTATTTAAATAGTATAAACTTATTCTTCAACATCCCAAAGTGTGGTAACACTATCCAATAAAAATAAAGAAATTGAAAATTGTAAGTGAAAATTTCATTTCTAGACACGAATGAAGAAAACGAAACCATTTGCCTGCAAGAAAAGTCTGACTACTTTGACGAAAGCAAGCGGCCACTGTGGTTCGTATACAGCGGCATGGGCTCCCAGTGGGCCGGTATGGGAAAACAGCTCATGAAAATTCCAATATTTGCAGCGGCTATTGAAAAGTGAGAGTTATTTTCATTATTTATCCAAAGCCACGTTTAAAAAAAAAACTAAGAGAACACTTCTTGCAATTTCAAAAAAATTAACTCATGGATTCTATTTTTATTTTGTTTTATTTTTTTTTATTTTTTTTCATTTTGTTGCTTGACTTTTGTTCCTTGTTCATATTTGTCTATTCTTTTCTGATTTATGTACTGTTCATGTTTACTTCTTCTAATATATATGCCCTCTATTTATTATTTCTTATATTTATATAATTTTAACATATTGTAACTTATTTATATTTTATTATGTATTTATATATTAATATGTCCAGACGTCACCTCATCTTACGGGCTTTACGGAAGACCAGCGCGGTGTCCTGAAGGGCACTGCAAAATGCTGAGTGAGGTCCTGTTTGGGATCACATCACATTCACATCCTGTATCTTATCCGTTGTTGTATTATATTTCTATTAGTGGTGTTTTTCTAAGTAAATATTTTTCTTTCTTTCTTTATTTTGTAATTACAAAATCTTTTTCTTTTATGTTAACTGATCTTATAGGATTTATACCTTCTACTAGATTCTTTGAAGCAACCGGCTTTACTTTCTTCACACAAGACGAGATAACCGAAATTGTAAGTTATAAAATACAAATTGTAACATTGATTTTTATATGAGCACCTGCGGAGTTTCTCCTGCTCTTCTCGGTAGGATCTTTCTTTCGAAACGGTGGTAGAGTCACTACGTACTGACAGACTTGAATTTTCACAAGTGCTTGCAAAATAGCCTACATGAAACAGATGATTTCGTGTCATACGTAAATACACCAATTAAATATTACAATAATTTCATTTGATATAACAGATGTCGCCGTGTCTTGGAACCTAAAGGGGTGGACATTGTGCATATAATTACATCTCCAGATAAAACCATATTTGACAACGTTCTCAATACTTTCGTTGGAATTGCTGCTATACAAATTGGACTAACAGATTTATTACGAGCCTTGGAAATTACCCCTGATAAAATTATCGGTGAGTTTTCATTTTCATCAAAAATACTGTGAACTAGCGTCACTCAGTGTTTATTTCGGACAATCGTATAAGATTTTTTTTAGAAATATATTTCTAATTATTACAATTTCTAAAGATTTAATTTATAAGATTTAATTTGTATAAGATTTTTTTTATAAATATTTTTCTAATTATTACAATTTCTATAATATATTATAGAAATTGTAATAATTAGAGATGCGCCGAGTAACACTTTTACCGAGTAACGAGTACCGAGTTATACTCGGCTCAATTTTTTATCAACCGAGTACTCGGCGGAGTAACTCGGTTCAACAAATTCCCATTTCGCGAGTGTAAACAAGTACAAACAGGTTCGCGCCGGTCGAGGCTTGATACACTCCTCACTCCGCCCACACCAGAAAATTTATTGACAAAAAACAAGAGTCCTTTCGAGTGGCGGACAGGGCACCAACCACGGTATCCAGAGCTGGCACGTTTAGCAAGAGTATTTCTATGTGCACCTGCAAGCATCCTGTATGTCAAGCGATTACTTTCGGAGTCCGGTAACGTCTACGAAGGAAAGAGGAATAGGCTGTTACGCGCAGAGAGCCTTGTGTTCTTGCATCATAACTTACCTTTATTATTTAAATATTAATACTCATTCATTAGCATAATTTAGATTTTATTAATTGAGATTTTTAAAGATTTCCTAAATTACTAATAAATATTGTTTGATTAACACTGTTGCATGAATTTTATGTACCTGTAGGATGGCGGCGACATCTTTTCGACGCAGGTACAAAGACTGGAATCATATTCGAATTTGAGAGACACTGAGAAAGTAACTTCGAACGTGGCTGAGAGAATAACTCCGAACAGAGCCCGAGACTTGTGACACGGGTGTAGGTTTAAGGGTACCCTTAGTGACGCGCGTCAACACTCACCTCCTCTGTTCAAGTTATTCTCCTTGCACAGCCAAATTTGTCGAAAGAGGGTAGGGCATAGTAAATAAACTAGGCCTTTGTATTCCAAGTAATTATAACTCAAGCTGAGAGTAATAATTAATTCGTTTGCACAAATTAATTATCAGAGTTGTCTAGGTTAAGCGATAGCAAAGTACAAGGTCTGCACCGCGCCACGCCAGAGCCTAGACTGCCAACCAGTTGTAGACCCGCTCCTTTTATACAACTTAGAATGACTCAAGTAGTGGGGTGAGTGGGGGTATCGAATGTTGCGCAGCCGCAAGAGGGCGTAGCTGGTGCACGTGCAGTTCACAGACTTCTTTCTAGTCGTGTACGATGACGCAGGCGCCGTCACGGCCATACTGACCAGCACACGTCCTCGTGGGCGTCTTTGTTGCTTATCTGAGATAAACAATGACAGTTCGATCATCCTGACAGACATTTTACCGTATTTACAAATCTCACAAATATAACGATCTATTCCTTCAGATTATGCTGGACCGGTCAGTAAACCCTACAGCGATCCCTTCAGTTTATTAACTGGCCCGGATAATGCTAGACCGGATATTGATCCCTTTAGCAGATAATGCTAGACCAGATCAATTCCCTATAGCTGATGGTGCTAGACCGGACATTGATCCCTTTAGCAAAGTCATTGGACCGGCTAAGCCCTGCAACGACTTTATTTTTTTATTATTATTATTATTTTTCGTTTTTTTTTCTCTCTTTTCTTAACCTTTGCTAGACCGGAACTAATAATTCCCTTTAGCCCTATCATTGGTCCGGTTGCCCCTTCAATGATAGTTACTCTTTTTTTTCATTATTTATTGTTTTTCTTTTTTTTTTATTTTTTTTATTAGTTATCAGCCTGCATCACGATGTTGTGAGGTTTATAGTGTCAGAATTGGCAGACATAGTATCAGAATGTACAGTTACGTTATGTCCAGAATTGACTGATACGGTATCTGAATAATTTTGCCATAGACGAATAATTTCAATATCATTAATTTGATAATCAATTTCTAGATTAATTAGATGACTGTCAGTTTTTAAATCATCCGCCGTCACGTCATCGTCACTAAGATAATTGCTTTAATTTGTTTTATTTTGTGAGTGAGGAAGAGCAATGATAAGGTTTTGTAGTGGGGATGGATCCGATCCCACTTCTGATGTAGGATGGCGGCGACATCTTTTCGACGCAGGTACAAAGACTGGAATCATATTCGAATTTGAGAGACACTGAGAAAGTAACTTCGAACGTGGCTGAGAGAATAACTCCGAACAGAGCCCGAGACTTGTGACACGGGTGTAGGTTTAAGGGTACCCTTAGTGGTACGCGCGTCAACACTCACCTCCTCTGTTCAAGTTATTCTCCTTGCACAGCCAAATTTGTCGAAAGAGGGTAGGGCTAGTAAATAAACTAGGCCTTTGTATTCCCCGTGTGGGGTTGCTAGTCCCCCATCGGGCGCGTCCCCGGGTGGTGGATAGGGGAATGCCTCTTAGAAATGAGGGGTACCGGGGAAACCCGGCGTGAACCATACTAGCAAGGGGTGGGGCGCAGTTGTGCGCTGTTTTCGGGGGTTGCCGTTTGGATGCTCTGATCAGAAGAGTGGACTGTAAGAACGTTCTGAGGTAACATGACAGGGAACATGGTATCCCTTTCGATGTTGGGGGCCGAAAGGCCATGAGGAAGGAAACCTCATAAAAAAAATACCCTAATCTTAAGGTTCGTCGCCCGCCGATGGGATGAATGGCTGGTGGGAGATCAGTCGTGAGGGCGGCACACTAAATAAAAAAACTAAAATATGAAACTGCGAACAGATAAAAATTCTACCCGGGAGGGTCCCGCAAGCGGGGAATCCCTTGGTGCACTGGACAGCCGGTGCATCGGCCCTATCGTATACGGGGGGGCCAACTGTCGCAACACAGAGAAAGAGAATATGGGGGGGAATGAGAATGGAAATGCGCAAGGGGGAGGAGGAGTAGTAGAGATGGATGTAGGTTTTGAAGTAAGCATGAAGAAAGAAGTATTTAAAAAGAAGACGAAAGGGAAGCATGAGCCTCTGATAGAAAAAGAAAATAATGAGGCAATGGCTGACTCCGACTACAGCTTAAAAATTGCAGATAGCAGACCCAGACTGGGTTCTAGTTCTTCTGCGGCTGAATCGGGCTCGAGTCGCTTGTGGCAGGGTATTAAAAGGCCTCGCATAGATGGTGATGACAGACTTGCATCGTCGGATGACGATTATAAGCCAGGCGTATCGATGCCGAGAGGAAAAGGTAATCAGCTTAATATGCTGAATTATGAATGGGTTAAGACTAAAGAAGCTCAAAAGAAGCGAGTAAAGACGAAAAAACGAGCTGAGCAAGAGCATTCTATGGCTACGGCGGAAGAGAAAATCCGCCAAAAAGAATTAGAACGCACAGGACATGAGGATGCCCCTCAACCTAAAAATAAGACTGCAGCCCAGATTAAGGTGGGGGTGTTAGAGGACTTAGCATTAATCAATAGCATCGCTAAAAAGTCCTCCAACCTAAAAGGAACATTTGTGCGTGGCCTTAGAGATGCTGCTGCCTCCATTCAACAGGCAGTGGAAGTCTTAAGTTCGCGCACAATTGTAGAAGAGACGCGGCAGCTGCAGGCCGATAACAAACGCCTACAAGATGAAATGGCCAGCCTCCGAAAAGAGCTGAGCCAGTTGAAAGCGGATATAGAGAGTACGCGGAACCAAGGATCCACGTCTTCTCCTATGGAAGCATCAGAAAAACTAGGTCCTTTACCACAGCCTCCTCGAGAAAAGGCCCGACGTACCGCAAATACGTTGACAGAGTCTGCGATGGACGACATAAGTCGCTCAGTGATGATGCAGGTTGGAGACATGCTCAATGCCCGCCTGGCCTCCCTAGAGGATAGACTTCTGCCGGAAAAACGGCTGCGTCCTCCGCTGGCAGCAGATAAGAAGAAAGCAACAACACCACCAACCGCAAATGTGGCGAATGAGCATGTACCGGGCCAAAGCCAGTCTACAAAAGGATCAGGTACCGAGGGTGTCCACCCAACGCCTAAAGAGGAGCAATGGGAAAAAGTTAGTCGGAGAAAAAATAAAAATAGGAAAAAGAGTGAAATCGGCAAGAAAACTACGCCGGCAAAGCAGTCGTTAGGACAAACACGGACGCCACAGCAGTCCGCTAAGAAAACACGCAAGTTACGACCTCCTCGTTCTGCGGCTGTTGTTCTAACGCTGCAGCCAGGTGCTGAGGAAAAAGGTGCCACTTATGCTTCTGTGCTTGCTGAAGCCAAACAAAAAATTGCCCTTTCAGATCTCGGCATTAAAGCCTTGAGATTCAAGAAAGCTGCTACCGGAGGACGTATCTTAGAGCTCCCAGGAGCCTCTAATGATAACATGGCGGACTGTCTCGCGATCAAGCTGAGGGAAGTTATTAGCGAGGAATTTGTTAGGGTCACAAGGCCTATTAAATGTGTAGATATGCGTGTCTCAGGTCTGGATGATTCAGTCTCCAGTGGTGATGTGGCAGCTGCTGTAGCTCAATGTGGAGGTTGTCCAATTGAACACATACGGATTGGCAATATTCAAAGGGGTAATTCAAATTTAGGGACGTTGTGGTTGCGCTGCCCAGTTGCTGCTGCAAAAAAGGTCATGGAGGGTGGTAGACTTTTAGTTGGCTGGGTTTCAGCACAAATAAAAGTCTTAAATGATCGGCCTCGACGGTGTTATCGATGTTTGGAATCTGGTCACTTTAAGGCGCAATGCACTTCTAAAGTTGATCGAAGTGATACCTGTTACCGCTGTGGTCAGAAGGGTCACAAAGCAAGAGGATGCACAGTTGCTCCACACTGCATTGTGTGTGCAGATGCTGGAAGGCCGGCCAGTCATATGGGAGGGAGCACTGCTTGCAATCAGCCCACTAACTGGAAGAAGACGAGAAGTGGACAGACTTATGATGGTCCTCGGGCCTCCTCGAAGTCTGCTCGCCCTTCCACAAGTACGGATCCAATGGATGAAGATGTCTCAATGCCCAATGGATAGCATTAATATAGATCTCAAATTTCTTCAGGCTAATATTAACCACTGTGCCAGAGCTCAGGACCTTTTGTTCCAAAGTTTGGCAGAGTGGTTCATACACGTGGCAGTGGTAGCCGAACCGTACTTTGTTCCATCAGGAGATGATTGGGTGGGGGACCGAGACGGTCTCGTGGCCATTCATACTCGAACTTCGGTGGGCTCTCCGGCATTCGATAAAGTGGCAAGGGGTCAGGGATACGTTATGGCCCGCCTTGGAGGTGTATTCGTAGTCGGGGTTTATTTCTCTCCAAATCGAACGCTAGCTGAATTCGAACAGTTTCTGCTTGAGGTTGGTACAGCAATCAGAAATGTCCGTCCTGGTCGAGTACTTGTTGCTGGGGATTTCAATGCTAAATCTTTAGCGTGGGGATCTCCGGCAACTGACGCGCGGGGTGAAGCGCTCGAGGAGTGGGCTGTTTTAGCGGGCTTAGAGATATTAAATGAAGGAACAGTTCTGACATGTGTACGGCAACAGGGCGGTTCTATCGTGGATATAACGTTTGCCGATACAGTCTTAGCTCCCTTTGTTCGGGGTTGGGAAGTTTTGGAAAATGAAGAGACACTTTCGGACCACCGATACATTCGGTATGAAGTCTCTTCATCCAGAGGCCCATTCCAAACCATAAGGAATGATGGTCCTCGGTGGTCCGTCAAGCGTCTTAATCGCGATGCCTTGGTTGAGGCAGCTTTAGTCCAATCATGGTTGTCGGCGTCAGAGAGCCTAGTTGCCGTTGAAGAGGAATCCGAATCGATTGAACAGGCTATGAGGCAAATATGTGATGTGGCCATGCCGAGATTGGGACCCTGGACTCCAAGGCATGCTGTATACTGGTGGTCTGAGGAGTTAGCACAGCTGCGTAATACTTGCGTAGCTACAAGACGCCAGTATACACGTTACAGGAGACGGCGAATCCGAAACCAATCGGAAGAACAACGCCTCTATGGCATTTACCGTGAGGCTACTCAGTCACTGCAGGTCTCAATCAGCACTGCAAAGAATCTAGCTCGAGAAGCTATGTTGAATAGTCTCAATGAAGATCCCTGGGGCAGGCCCTATAAGTTGGTGAGGCAGAAGCTTCGCCCAAGAGCTCCACCGGTGACTGAAACTTTAAAGCCCAACCAGCTAGGGTTGGTGGTGGAGACGCTGTTTCCTAATAGGACTGATGTGATGCCGCCGTTTATGGCCTCTTGCACTGACGAAGAAGATACTTCGTTTTTGGAAGTGTCTGAAGGGGAGTTACAAGCTGCAGTGACACGGCTACGATCAAAAAACACAGCACCGGGACCCGATGGCATACCCGGTAAGGCATGGGTGCTCGCTCTAGGTCCTCTGGAGCCCAGAGTGAGAGCACTCTTCAACGTATGCCTGGAGCAGGGCCAGTTCCCGTATTCTTGGAAAACGGGAAAGCTGGTCCTGATAAGAAAAGAAGGTCGTCCTGCAGAGTCACCGTCAGCTTATCGACCCATAGTGCTCCTGAATGAAGTGTGCAAGCTTTTTGAGCGGGTAATTGCTTCTCGCATTGTCAAACACCTCGAAGAAGTGGGGCCTGACCTCAGCGAGTTTCAGTATGGATTCCGCCGAGGCAGGTCCACTATTGATGCAATTGCGAGGGTAAGGGCCCTGACAGAAGAAGCGGTTTCCCAAGGTGAGGTCATTTTGGCAGTCTCCCTTGACATCGCAAATGCATTTAATACTCTGCCGTGGAGTTGCATCAAGGAGGCATTGAGATACCATTTGCTGCCACAATACCTTCAGCGAATTGTGGAGGCCTATCTTTCAGACAGAGCAGTTGTGTACACAACGAATGGCATGTTGATGCGGAGGGAAATGTCATGCGGTGTTCCACAGGGTTCGGTCCTTGGCCCACTTCTGTGGAACATCGGATACGATTGGGTATTACGGAGTGTAAATATTCGTGATGTAAGCATCACTTGCTATGCAGACGACACGCTTGTTACTGCCCGTGGCATAACTTTTAGAGAGGCGCGAGTACTGGCGACTGCTGGAGTGGCTGATGTAGTGGCTCGAATCCGGCGATTGGGACTGGAGGTTGCCCTTAACAAATCAGAGGCCCTTTGTTTTCATGGGCCAAGAATGGCACCTCCAGCCGGATCAGAACTTATAGTTGGCGGCGTATCCATTGCTGTTGAGTCAACAATGAAGTACCTGGGACTTGTCCTCGACAGTCGTTGGAAATTTGAGGAGCACTTCCGCCGCCTCTCCCCCAAGTTATTAGGAGCTGCGGGGGCGCTGAGCCGACTTCTCCCTAATATAGGAGGGCCTAATGTCAGTTGCCGTCGTCTGTACACTGGTGTTGTACGTTCGATGGCGCTGTATGGTGCACCGATTTGGGTGTACTCCCTGAACTCCCGTATACGGACTCTCCTGCGGAGGCCGCAACGAGTTATGGCAGCTAGAGTTGTCAGGGCATATCGCTCTATTTCCTTTGAGGCAGCCTGCGTTCTGGCTGGGACACCTCCATGGGATTTGGATGCAGAGGTGCTGGCATCTATGCACCTGCAAAGAGTGGACGCTCGTTCTCAAGGGGTTTATCCATCACCACGTATGATTGCTGGTTGGCGGCGTACAGCGAATAAAGAACTTTTCCGACAATGGTGTGTGAAACTCGATTCACCCAGTACTGGTCTCAGGACCATTGAAGCAATTCGGCCTGTACTTCAACAGTGGACTAACAGGAGGCATGGGGCAATTACTTTCCATCTTGCACAGGTCCTGTCGGGACACGGGTGTTTTGGAAGGTACCTGTGGAAGGTGGCCGGTAGAGAGCCTACTCAGAAATGCCACGAGTGTGGTTGTGCCTCAGATACTGCACAACACACTTTGGCCGAATGTGCAAGTTGGGCCGAGCCACGCGAAACTCTCGTGGCAGCAATAGGACATGACCTGTCATTGCCTGCTGTCGTCAAAGCGATGACAGATAATGACAAATCCTGGGAAGCTATGGTCTCGTTTTGTGAAACTGTAATGTCGCAAAAGGAGGCGGCGGAACGCTTGAGGGAGGCTGACGCTGAGCCTCATTCGATTCGCCGCAGGAGAGTCGGACGCAGACGGTTCGCACACGACCGCCACTTGCCTCCCTAACGAGGACCTCTGGGCGACTGTTATTATGGGGAATCCGTCGCTCACTAGAGATCAATCCTCGAGACAGATGGCGTGTTATACATTCACGCCTTTAATTAGTTAAGTGTATATAAATCGTAGAGGAGGGCCTGCTCTTGCGGGCGTTGCTGTCTGGGTTGCGGTTGTGTGCGAGGCCGTTCCCATGGCCCAGTGTAAAGGCTACGGGTTGCTAAGCCGTGGGGTTTTAGTCGGTAGGAGTCCGACATAACCTGTTTGCCTCCCCTGGCAAGTGGGTATCCATGAGGATTTCCCCACGAGAGAAAAAAAAAAAAAAAAAAAAAGGCCTTTGTATTCCAAGTAATTATAACTCAAGCTGAGAGTAATAATTAATTCGTTTGCACAAATTAATTATCAGAGATTTCTAGGTTAAGCGATAGCAAAGTACAAGGTCTGCACCGCGCCACGCCAGAGCCTAGACTGCCAACCAGTTGTAGACCCGCTCCTTTTATACAACTTAGAATGACTCAAGTAGTGGGGTGAGTGGGGGTATCGAACGATGCGCAGCCGCAAGAGGGCGTAGCTGGTGCACGTGCAGTTCACAGACTTCTTTCTAGTCGTGTACGATGACGCAGGCGCCGTCATACCTAATACTCGTTATTAAATAACAAAG
Source organism: Mycalesis mineus (assembly GCA_034621355.1). Classification (NCBI taxonomy): domain Eukaryota; kingdom Metazoa; phylum Arthropoda; class Insecta; order Lepidoptera; family Nymphalidae; genus Mycalesis; species Mycalesis mineus. The sequence goes on from CM067888.1 coordinate 10,791,670, forward strand.
TATAACCGAGTTATTCGGCCGAGTACGAGTATCAAAAAACCCGCCGAGTACTCAGAGTACCGAGTATCAACCGAGTACTCGGCCCATCTCTAGTAATAATTGTTAAAATAGAATCAGAAAATATTAAGATTTTAATAAAAAATTAAATCGCCTTCAAAACGCAACTAAAAAGTAAAAAATTACTGCGTGATTTGGTTGATTTAATTAACTTAAGCATATCTACGAAGTCGGTGCAAGTGTGCCCATAAAAATTGAAGAGTTCCTTCGATTTACCCACGATCTCATCATAAGTTTCTAATATGATGACTATGGGACCATTTTGAAAGTGTACCGATTATAATAAAAAATGAACTATCAAAACAAAATCGGACTACTCTGTAAAAAGCTATACGAAATACCTATCTCAAAAACTACTGAACCGATTTTGATGAAATTTTAAGTATTCCCTATATTGAACAATGCCTAGTACTACAAAAAAAGAATTACTTAAATCGAACTTGTAGTTCCGGAGATATGCGAACACAAACAAAAATTCCCTATCTCAAAAACTACTTAACCGATTTTGATGAAACTTGCAGTGTACCCTTAGTTGCGTAACAATGCGTAGTACAACAAAAAAATAATTACTTAAATCGGACTTGTAGTTCTAGAGATATGCGAACACAAACATAAATACGATTTTGACGACCTCCGTGGCGCAGTGGTATGCGCGGTGGAATTATAAGACGGAGGTCCTGGGTTCGATTCCCGGCGGGACAGATTGAGATTTTTCTTAATTTGTCTTGGTCTGGCTGGTGGGAGGCTTTCGCCGTGGCTAATTATCACCCTACCGACAAAGACGTACTGCCAAGCGATTTAGCGTTCCGGTACGATGTCGTGTAGAAACCGAAAGGGGTGTGGATTTAATCCTACTCCTAACAAATTAGTCCGCTTCCATCTTAGATTGCATCATCACTTAACATCAGGTGTGATAGCAGTCAAGGGCTAACTTGTAGTCGATAAAAAAAAATACGTACATACATACGCTATTAAAATTTGGCATATTTGTTCAGACGCTGATATATACTAACATATGCGAAAACTGGAAATATTACATATATACGAGCTATTCTCCAATCCACCAAAAATACATAAAAATTTTAAATCTTTGTAGACGTTTCGCAGGAGTTCGATATAAAACACGATATTTTTATATCGTTGTTCTATGCTAAAGCCGAAAAGGAAAAAGTATCAAAGTACTTGGACCTTGCTCACGAGATAACCGCCATGTGGAATGTTGAGTCAACAGTTATTGTTCCTATAGTCGTTTCAGTCAATAGTCTTTTTGCGAAAGGTTTCGACAAACACCTTAAGAAGCTTTCGCTTTGCTGTTGGATCAAGCAAGAGTTGGATACAGAAGGCAGTCCTTGAAACGGCGGGTATTGTGAGGAGGTTCCTCACTCTGGACACTCAAATGCTCAAGTGTTACATATAATTTTGTATATCAATTAACATTGTTATGAAAAAAATGTAAATATATAAATTAATGAGAGAAATAACATGAGGTACTCATTGGCTTATTTCTAGGACACAGTGTGGGTGAGCTAGGCTGCGCGTACGCAGACGGCTGTCTGACAGCCGAGGAGATGATACTGTCGGCATACTGTCGCGGTCTGGTCTCTGTGCAGACTCCGTTCATTCGTGGAGCGATGGCAGCTGTTGGACTTGGTTACGCACGGGTACCATATTGAAAATTTAACAAAATATTCATAAATTCGTAAAGACCAAGTGATGTTTGGATGCAGAATAGAAAATGATTAGATCTTAGTAACAAAATTAGTTAATCTTAGTAATAAGAAAATATTTTTGGTATTCAATGTACAACCTAAAAAATCTTAAAATAGCGAAAGATTAAACAACACGCGAAAAATTTTTTGCTTGCAAATTGTTAATACCTCAGTGTATATGTGAATATTTTAAAACCGAATTCGTATTCCGAATTCTAACCTAGAATTTTTCGTAGTAATGTACTCGAACCCGTAGTTCGCCCATGTCAGTCTAAGGCTGTAAGTAATTGTAAAAAAAAATATTTTGATAGTCTCCCATTACTGCAGATATCCACTATGGCATGTACTGCGATCGCAATTTCTTTTACCCCACCATGCACTTTGCGCCATCAAAAGTAGGCATTGTGATAGAATGCATTTACGGTATTGATATTGAAACTAGAAAATTGTTTAGGTATAGTAAGATGTCTATTACTATTGTTTTTTTCTTCCAGATATCTAAAATGGTTCCACCTGAGATCGACATAGCTTGCCACAATGGTCCAGACTCCAGCACAATTTCTGGTCCTGCCGATGTCATAAAGGAATTTGTCGCTCAACTTGCTGCGAAGGGAATATTTGCCAAGGAAGTGCCATGCTCGAACATTGCATATCATTCTCGATACATCGCAGAGGCAGGTCCAAGACTACTCAATTATTTAAGTGAAGTGATCACGTCACCAAAAGAACGCAGTGACCGCTGGGTTTCAACGTCAGTGCCGCAAGAGAAATGGGATGATCCCATTGCCAAATATTCATCCGCAGAATATTACACAAATAACTTGCTTGTAAGTATAATATGACCCGAAATATATTCAGTATGTTATCGATAAAACTATAAATGAAGAGACTCGAACTGGTGTTGTGTTATCTTCTGACGATAAGTTTTTGCATATTGGCCGGAACTAAAATATAATGGTGCTACTGGTAGAAACTTAAGAAAATGAGATTGCACTGCCATGACTAAACATTATTTATGGGGCTTATAATATATTAAAAATGTTTAGTTTAGCTGTCTCAACAGGCAAAAAAGCTGCCAAAATTACCAGATTTAATTCTGATGCTGCAATACGAATGTGTACATTGTAATAAAATTTCGTTCCAGAATTCAGTACTTTTTGAGGAAGCTTCGAAGCTTATTCCACCAAACGCAGTGGTAGTAGAAATTGCTCCTCATGGCCTCTTGCAGCCTATTCTTAAGCGTTCTCTACCTAAGTCCTGCAATCACGTGCCTCTGACCAGACGTGGTCACCCCGATAATACAGCTTTCTTGCTTGAAGCTTTCGGGAAGTGAGTACATTTTAAATATAATACAACAAACTGTTATAAATTAAACACACTTTGTTGTTTATTACATAAATAACTTATCCTTACAGTCTCTTCATGTCTGGTTACAATCCGCGAGTGCAAGTTCTTTACCCGAAAGTAGAATTTCCAGTTTCCACTGGAACACCAATGCTGTCACATTTAGTGGAATGGGTGCATAATGAAGTATGGTATGTTGATTGTAGACTTAAATCTTGTCGTTGTAATAAAATAATAAAAGTTTAAATTATTTTCGTATTTACTGCACACTGTATGTAGCTGTCAATCCCTATGTCTTAGATCTAAAACCCAGGAGAAGTGTCGGTGATGCTTATGGTGCTTTTTGTGATCTACCTAAGGTGTTTGATTTTGTGAAATATAAAAAATTGGTTAGGGGGTATATTCTTTCTTTACTGGGGATTTGAGGATAATGTCAGTCGTTATATATAACACTTCAAAAGTAGCTATACGTATCCACGTAGGTCTTAATAAAATAACACGGACATTACATTCCATTAATAATTCACAATCAAAAAATACAAACAAGTTAAAGAAATGAAATAAATTTACATTACTAAATGTTGATAATTTATTAATAATAAATATTGTTACTGAATAAGCGGAATAGAAACATTAAATTACCATTGTGCGACTGCATTTAAGTTCAATTGATGTATTCTTTTAAATCATCTTGTGGAACTTGTTTGATACTGGAATTCTTTGTGTAATCTCTGGCAAAGGTCAAGACCGATTTAGCAGTTAAAATAGAAATGGGTAATATATAAGCAAACTCATTTACGTGATTACAATATTAATGTGTTTTCAGGACTGTAGGGTTATTTGAGGTAGAGCATAGCACAGCTGCGGCTGAGTGTAATCATAACATATCGATCCAGGACGATAGTCTCAATTACTTAAGAGGACATGTTGTAAAAGGTTAGTTTTAATTTTAAAAATGTTTGAAGTTTAAAAGGAAGTAAGTACTATAAAGGAAGTAAATTAGTCTTAATTTTAATGCGTCATTTAATAAAAAATATTAATGTTTTAATTGAAAAGATCCCAGTCTTTGTGTCCTAATTTTATTTTAAGAATAAAGTTTTGGAGTTTGTTGAAATTTTGCGCCCAATTTTCTAATGACATGTGATTTCTCATTGCATTTTTAGGAAGAAACACGTATCCTTTTGCTGCTGCAATTGTAGCAGTTTGGGATACATTAGCTATGATATTGGGAGTTCCAAAAAAGCAATTATCCGTTCAGTTTAATCATGTACACCTTTACTTAGAACCTCTACTACAAGACCATAACCAACTGTATCTTAATGTTACCATACAAAGAGGAGGCTATTTCGAGGTAATAAAACCAAAATATTGTTGACTAAAATATTTTGCGGTCATACACTATTTTTACATTCCTAACACAAAAATAAAATATTTTTTTTTAAATGTTTTGTTCTTATTTGTAGGTTTTGAGTGACGATATTAAAGTTGCAACTGGTTTTATTACCAGTGAAATAAAAAAAGATACAGATGAACAAGATGAATTAAAATTAGTGGAAGACTTGGAACTGAAATCCGAAGATATTTACGAATTATTGAGCGCTATAGATTACAGCTACGCGTACGTTTAGTTAAATTCTCAAAAATATTTTTCTTAATTTCAATAGATTATGAAATGCCAAATTATATTGTTTTAGGGATGAATTCCGTAGTATTTATAACGCTAATATGACACTTACTAAAGCTCATCTACTTTGGCAAAACAATTGGGTAACACTTATCGACGGTATGATTCAACTCAATGCACTTAGAAATGTTCATGAAAGTGTTTCTCAGCCTAAGTTCATTAGAAAAATGGTAATTGATATTGAAAAGCATGCAAATGATCAATTAGTAGCGGAAGATGGTGTCAATGTTATATTGGCACAAATGTGTGAAGTGATGAATACTACAAGGTATTTAACAAATTAAACATTTATGATTAATGCTTACAAAAGTAGTTATATATTTTATTTCCTTGTATCAATACAATTTAAAATGAATACATTTTAATTCTCATTATACCACGTGTTTAGATGTGGAGGTGTGTCAATGGAAACCATTATATTCTGCGACTTACAGGCAACAAACAAAGAAACCATTGCTTTTAATAAGGTTATTCCCCAATTTTGCACTAATATTATCGATGTGAGTACTTTTAAATTACCTATCATATTAGTTTTAGAATTTAGAGAAAGGCAGAAGAAGTTTATTTTTTAATTTATCAGAAATTAAGACTGTTTTATATATTATCTTGTAAAATAATGTCAAATATAAGATCCAATACAAAATTCCAAAAATGTTTTTACATAAAAATGAATTTTCCAATGCTGACATAAGTGTATTGAAAAGGAAGTCAGATAAAATTACTGTTTTGATAATATAATATGATAATTCAGTAATCATGGATTTAGTTAAATATTTTCAGAATATTCAGGCCGGAGAATATTTTATACCAACTCAAGAAAACATATCAAAAGATAATAAAATAGCTCTGGAAGTAACATCCTTGGGTGATCCTGACTCCACAAAATGGGTAAAAGTAACAAAATCATATCATCGAGGAATTCCAGTGAAGGTACTCGTATAAGAACATAAGATGACCCTAGCTAGTGTTTAAAAATATCTGCCTCATCTAATATTTAAATATTTCAGGTTCAATACGCAGGTATAAACGATGTCTATGTAAAGAAGGTATTTGGAGTAGTAAAAGAAAATAAGGATAAAAAGATACTAACTGAGTATGACTTCAGTGGTTTCTCAAATAGGTAACGTAGTCGAGTATGAAAACTTATGACATTCATTAATTAAAATAAAAAATGTAATAAATAATACCGTTAATAACTTTCAGAAAAGAACGCGTGATGGGTATAGTTCAAGAGGAATCAATTAGCACAAACGTCCAAGCAAAGCCTGAACTGCTATGGCCTGTGCCTGCACATTGGACGTTAGAGGAAGCAGCTACTGTTCCTTTAGCTTACTGCCTGGCATTCTACTGTCTTGTAATTACTCGTTTATAGTGTTTATTGATTTTAACTTGAAAAAAGTTTCAGTTATATAACTTTTGACTTTACAGTGCTTCAAAGCAAGGTTCTACCGTGGCAACAGTATTCTAGTGCATTGCGGAGCAGGAGCTTTAGGGCAAGCCATCATATCGATCGCACTCGCACACGACTGTGATGTCTTTACTACAGTCAGCAGTATTACGAAAAAAAAGTTTTTGCTAAAATTATTTCCAAAACTTAAAGGTAAGGTCCGTTAATATCAATAGGTAGAATTATTATAAATTGGGTGTTTTTTTACGTTTGAGTATTACTAGCTGAACAAACTATTCCGCTTTATATAAATAGTTATGATCTTCAATGGCATATAAATTGAACAAAGATCGAATTCTCAACTCTATTACCGTATTATCGTTTCTAACATGTAACAGCAAACTTACCAAAATGCTGACGCCTATTCAGTAGGTACTTGTACGTACGTATCGCGTGTCGCGCTTTTTAGAAATTTTGTATTATCTCCTAAACTATGTAACTAATTAACATACTGTAAAAGGCAAATCTTATCTGTGAGAGATCCTTGTGATTATTAAATGATTTATTTTGATAAGGATTTAAGTTGTATAAATAATGACGTAAACGTAAGCATATGAAAAAAAACTTTTTTTAAAACACAAAAAGTTTTATATCTGCCAAAATATAGATATATGCTGTCCCGAACTTTTTTGTAGAACTTTTTAAGACACATAATGTTCCCATACATTGCTTTCAATTATTCCCAACAGTTAAGGCAGCGCACGCGCATAAAGCCAATTTAACAGATTTTTGCGGTCCGACTCGTGCGACAAAAACTGTGATAACTTGGTTAATATATACAATACAAATATAAAATATAGCTTATGACACTCACCGATAACGTAGCATTCTACTGGTGAATCTTTCAAATCGAATCAGTAGTTCTGAAGATTTTCCCCGACAGATCTTTATTTACAAACTTACAAACTTTACCTCTTTATAATATTAGTATAGATAATAGTGTGTGTTGTGTATGAGATAAAACTTGTTTTCAGAAAATCAAATCGGTTATTCTCGGGACATCCATTTTAAAGATATGGTTATTAATAATACAAATGGAAAAGGTTGCCACATTGTTATAACTTCATTAAAAGGAGATTTAAGAGACGTAAGTTCTAATATAATTAGCCATTGTACCTGACAACATATTGTTTTATAAATCGATTGTCTATGTTATGTAATTATTAATAATTGTAAGGATCTTACCCATTAACATTTACAAACAACAGTTAGCCACAATCACTTCATTATTAGTTGAATTTTTTTTACCATTTATTTTGTTACTTAAAGATAAAGTCAAAATCTCATTGCATTAATTTTTTTATTAAATATTTTTAATTTTTTACAGAGTTCAATAAAATCTTGTATATTAGGTGGAAGCATTGTTGACACTTCACTTCTAGTGAACGATGAAGATTACTTCTTTGGAATGTTTAATATAACTAAACTTACTACTTACAGTACACTGCAGTTTTCCTCACTATTTGAAAGTAATAACATAGAAGACTTAAAAGTAAGTTTATTTATATTCCATCTGATTATCAATAATATCAATGTCAACTCAGCTCAATTAAAGCTTCCAATTTTCAGACATTCCTTTTCACTTAACTCCTTATTGTCTCCAGACTTGTCTCATCAACATATCTACGAATCAAGAATATACATATCATATATCATCAAGACTGGGTCGCATCACGAAATAATTCTGACTTTTTCATTTTTCTATGAAATTTCCAGGACATTTCAAGCCCGGAATCGGGAAGTTTTTGGTGTTATGACACCGTGCCTCGGAGAGCACGTTAAGACGTCGGTCCCGGTCCCTATCATCAACATCTGATAGTGATCGTTAATAAGTGAAACACTATCACCCTAAGCCCACCAACCCGCATGAGAGCAGCGTGGTGAGTCTACGCTCCATATCCCCGTCCTATAAGGAAGGAGGCCTGGCCGTTAATAGGCTGATAATGATGATGATGATATCATCAAGAATATCTACGAATTGTTTTGTACGCTGATACCAGAGATTAAAGTTCGAATACAGAAAGTAGAAAGTAGTTCTTGGGACGGCTCGTATTATGAGGAGTGTATTTACTCTGGATCCCTGACCACCGGTTACTTGTGCCCTCAAGTTCCTCAACCTGGGGAATGATTATTTATAACAGGGTTCTATTGTAAATAAACATCAATTAATCAATATTGAACGATTAGCTACATATAAAATTAAATCAATAATTAAATGCCATAACAATCCGAACTATTTAACTTTATAGCCAGATTCTGTAAACTGCTAGGATTTTGAGACCTTTTATTTTATTTCATTATCTGAAGCTGTATGTAGACTATAGGTGATGGAATAGGACCCGTGGTGCAGTGGTAGAACGCTCTGTCCGCGATAGCCATAGAGATGTGAGTTCGAATCCCACCTGTTCAGTAATTTTTCATATCACGTTTATTTTATAAAAACGTAGAATAACTGCTGATTTTATTTTTACACTTTAACTTTAACTAGAAATTACAACTGATGGTGAGTGAGGGTATCGCCCGTGGCTACGTGCGCCCACTGTCGCGCGTGGTGTATGCGGCGGAGCACGCTTCACGTGCGCTCCGGCTACAAGCTAACAGCAGGCATGTGGGACGAGTGCTGCTGCATTTACAAGACGATATGTCCTACGTTCAGAATAGGTAATATGTAAATATTTTCCACGTTGTAAAATCAAAATTATGGTCGCTAACTACGGTTATCATTATAAGGCTCAAAGTCAGTGGGCGATGGAACGATCTGCGTACTCTTGCTTGCTCTGCAATATCGAATTAGAAATGAGACGATCCGTAAATAGCCAAACTTACTGGTATAACCCGACAAGTCGCTAAGTTGTGAGACAAATAACCAGATTTATAGTTCTAAGGCCTTTCAATTAATTAGTGCTTGGAAGTTCTTACAAGATAACCTAAGTCCATAGGTTGATTATTATGATGACGATAGACAATGCGAAGGCAAAGCGCAAAAGCAGGCGTCCACTATTGATACTCATATAATATTGGAGTTTTATACCCAAAACTACGTTATTTTAAGGCTGAAAATTTGTCAACCCATTGTCCTCCTATAGGTATAAGTAGTTACCTCTTGTGCTATATAACATTATGATGTTAATCGGAAACTTGGTTTATATCACTTAAAGAAGTGTTAAATGTAAAAGAAGTGTACTAATATAAATACATATTGGAGTTAGTTACACAATAAGCAAACAAAATAACGATCTAGAGACGGATATAAATTATTTGGCGATTGTCAAATTTATAATTTGGTTTCAGAATAAGCTGCTCGTCTGATAGACTACACATACTGTTATCTGAGGACGTTGTTTTGGGAATGCAATTAGCCGATAGATTAATAAAACGAGGAGCAAGAAGATTACTACTGCGTTGCCCTAAAAAGTCAAATAGCCTCTTGTATAAAATAAGGTAGGTAATAGTAGATAATACGACATGATATTTGCCAAAATAATAATACATAATGGTAAGTTAGAACTTATTATTTGAAACAATCGATCCCAATTATTAATAATTGCCATAACCACTGATACGTTACAATTTATTTTATAGGTCATGGGAAAAACTAGGAGTCCGATGTGCAGTTTCGTATAGAAAATTATGGAAAGAAGATGTTGTTAATGTAATAAATGGCGAGGCACCCGAAAAAGTTGAAGGAATATATTGCATATTAAATTATGATGCGCAAATTGAAATCGTCAATAAATATTTAGAACATTTGACTCAAACTATACGAAAGTTGAAGTGGCCCGTAAAGTAAGTATAAGACTGTCATTAAAAATCGGTGTTTGTAATAAATAAATACTAATATATGTGATATACGGTTTCAGGTGTTTCGCAGTTATTCATTCTAGAGACTTTGTTAGCGATAATATGATACAAGTAACGGAACCATACGATAAATTCACAATAATCAAGTCGCCATCCTCAAAAGTTGTAAGATTTTTTAAAAATAGAAACCGTAGTGTATGCGTCAATTTGTTTTGGAGATTTTCTTAATTTTTACCTCCTGTTTGCAGGTTGAAAATAATGAATATCTTCCAGTTAGCCACGCCATTGATGCTATAGAGAAAGCTATATGTTACAAACAACCCATTTTAGCTGTACCTCGTATACAAAAATCTTTTAGCACTTTTATACAGGAGTTAGCTAATTTAGCTGGTAACCAATGAATTCTATTATAACTTTCATCTTTTTTCTCATAACCAATAAAATGCCACTCTATTATTATTCCTGATTTCGGGCTTTGGCAGAAAAATTTAATAAAAAATCAAATTGATTATTTTGGTCTTTAGACATTTTTATTACTAGTATAGATGGTTACGTATTTGTAGATTTTTCTACTCTTGATGGCACTTTGCAAGATGCAACACTTGAAGAACTTGGAATGGATCCATCAAAATATCAATTTCTTAGAGCTTATTTGAGGGATGTTTACAATATTTTACTGGACGAGAACAAAATACCATCGTTAAACAGTAAACAGTTAACAGTAAAAAAGTAAGTATTACTATAACAACTTTCCTGTAATGAAAAGTGTTAGAGAATACGCCGTGTATATATCGTCTATATTTTATTATAGTTTTCTTTATCAGATACATAATGTTTTGTAGAAACTTACTTTATTTGCAGGATATGGGAGTTAACAGGTAGTGAAAAAAAAGCAGTATTTACTGAAACAGAGGATTTTGAAACTTTCTTTTCTCAAGTTGATGCGGATGAACTTCAAGCTACAGCAGAAGTAGTATCAGCACTAAGGCAATGTACTCTGGTAAGCACCTCTTGGTTCACGGAGAAGGAAATGGTGGAGACCACATAATTTTTGTGAAAATTTTACAATAATGTATTGCAACGTAAACTCCTTAAAGATCTACAGACACAGAACTTTCATGAGATTATATATTGTACACGCTGTATTCAGTTGTTGTTTCATAAAAAAAATATATTATGCAATGTTTCAGCTTATTGATGAATGTGACGAAAACGAAACATATCTATGCATAGTGCCGGGAGTAGAAGGACTACACGTGCGATTCCGTGAGCTGTGCGAGCGGGTCAAGGTACCTGCACTAGTATTGCAGCCAGGAGTTGACAAGCCGCATGAGACTATACAAGAAATAGCAAAGAGATATGCCGAGGTTAGTAGTTCTCGTATTTATTAGCATCTTTAAAAGTTTTTCTTGGTAAAAAGTTGTGTCTTGGAACACGAGAAGTATTTGTTGTTACAAGGTTATTAGGAAATTTCGAGCAAGAATCCCTTCAAGGGATCAAGTCTGAATCATAAATTGCCTTATTTTTATTCGTAGAGTCTTTGTCTTTCGAATCTAGGTCGTCGGGGCCAGTTTCTTCGGGATCAAAATGTAAAAGTAATAACAAAAGCCCAACAAAATTAAGAGCAATTTAAAATTATTTACAAAATAATTTAAATTGTTTTAATTTAAAATTCTTATTTCTAGATCCTGCTGAAAAAGACTCAATTTAAGGAGCGCTTTTATCTTCTCGGATATGAAAGTGGAGTTTTAGTTGCCTTGGAAATGGCAAAGATTTTCGAAGAAAAAGGTAAGATTTTTATGGTTCATGAAATTTTTTAATCTTAATATTAATAATATTGCCTATATAATAAAATAACTGTATAATAAAATAGTTAATTTCGAGTAAAATAATTTATTCACAAAATAGTTAGTAAACGAAACAAGTGTACAAAATACTATATTCCATTTACAGGTTTAACTGGCACAATATACTGCATCGGCGGTGCACCGCAAGAAGTTCTAGAAATATTTGATGAAAAATTAGCTAAATTTGAAACAGAAGAATCATTGCAAGTGGCTGTAGCTAATCATATGTTTAAGTTATTGGTTAGCGATGGTAACCCTGAGAATTTAGAAATTGAGCTGAAAAACGCCTCTACTTGGGAAGAGAAAGTATCATTCTGTGTGCAAAAGCTGTTAGGACGTATTAATCATTCTATTCAGTATGCAAAACAATTAATCGAAGCATCATATGCAAGAATTGTTCAAGTTAGGCGTTACAATTCAGTGCCACAAAACCTGCGTTCCCTCTTGATTCTGATTCGATCTTCTTCATCAGCGGGTAGTCTTAATAACGTTCGACCAATATATTTCCAAAATCTTTCGCAACAAAAAGTTATAGAATATCAGTTGCAAGTTCCTTTGGCGTATGCAGTGAGAGATATGAGTTGTGCTGCTATTGTGAATCGTCATTTGGACATAGATATTATTGAGGCATATGATGCGAAAAATTTGTGCGAAACCTACTTTACAAATGCTGATGCATTTGTTTTCAATGAATCAATGTTGTTTTGATGCTTAGATATAAATATTTTATTTAAGATATTTACTTGTATTAAAACTTATTACTAAATAAAAAATACGGGCATCTTGTGCGTTTATGAGTTCAACCCTTCCTAAAGATTCCATATTACAATAAAATTATTATTATAAAAACAAAAAACCCGACTGCTTAGAAGTTATGAACTGAAAAGAGAAAAACAAGGATCACTATATCTGTATAAAATTCTAAATACTTTATGGTTTATGTTAAGTGTGAATGTATTCGAATGTATGTACTTTTTACGTATTATACCACCTGCATTCTTGTTTACTAATTATGTTTTCCGTAGATGTAAGGTTGCCTGGAAGAAATCACTGCTAAGTGATAAGGCCGCCTTTTGTACCTGCTCTATTTATTATATTTTGGTCTCTGTTCTAAGTTTTTCTTCGTTATGGTGTACGAATAAACAATAAAGAAATAACTCAATATTTTACCTGCGCTTCAATCAATCCTCTTATTGTGTATAATACATGTATAATATAGTAGAAAAACACTGATAATTTTAGAGGTTTCTGATGTGATGTCGTAAATTAACGCATTTTTTGCGCTTCCATAGCAAACGCTATCTTAAACCTACGAGATATAACAAAATAAGTTTTAAGGTATGCAATACTGTAGTATATTACTTAAAACAAAAAAGTCCGCGATGGTATATGTCTATCTCTTAGGGATAACCCACAATAACCATTTTTTATCTTTTGCTTTCAACCAAATAGCCCAGTGCAGATAGCCTCAAACATAATAAAAAGTAAAATAAAATCACAGTAGGATGAAACCCATTTCAAAAGGAAGAGAATGCCATAAAAATTAATGGAAAAATAAATTACGGGCGATCTGAGGTCGGGAAGGGGTAGAGGGTGAGGGCTTAGGGGTAAAAAACGGATTTTCTCGATTTCTGGCAAAACTAAAAGTCCTATGGGAAAGAGTTATATGGCAAAGTTGTAGGTAATAAAAAGATCTAAAACTTTTGTTCTTTCACTTTTTTCACATAACCTCAAAATTTATGTGAAAAATTCAAAAAACCAAGTTTTTGGTTTTTTATTTTTATCTTTTACAAAAATTTTTTTAACGAAATTTTGTGAAAATTTACCTTTTTATGTCCCAAATACGCTGTAATTTATTTGATTAAAAATATTTATTTTTTCACCTTATTTTAAATTAATATCGAAAAAACACCCTAATTTTCAATCGAAAATTCACCCGTCAAAATATCAGCTTTTTTCAAAAAGTTGGTGTGGTTTCTGTTTGTTGAAATCTCTACTTTCCGAAGGTGAAAAAATATATATATATGTTACTATAGTAAACCTTCTCAGAAAAGGCAAAACCTAGGCTAACGGTTTTTACAGCTGCAATGAAAATGCAGGCGTAGATGCCTATTTATTACTATTTTAAGATAATGTAGGTCGCTCAGGTATATACCTGAGTAACCTACGAAACATTTTAGCCCACTAAAAGGACACATTACAATGTCAACATAGAAAAGTGGAGACGGGGCTAGGCGGATCTGAGCTTTGTTGGGTCTACATACTTTTTTTTAACACTGAGTAATGTGTTTATGCAAAGATATAGGGCAGCTAACTTCTCAGAGGGTATGTAGGACTCATCGGCTGAGAACCAACCGGAATACCCGCTAAAACCAAGCGATGGTCCTTCCAATCGTCTGGTGATTGGGTGACGGGAGCATCGTAAATCTTCCGTAAGCTAATTAGCAGAGTCCACCGAGCCAGACCCTCAACTGGGCCTTACTACATACCTGCTATTACGTAGCAGCAGTAAAAACCGTTAGCCTAGTTTTTGCCTTTTCTGAGAAGGTTTACTATGGTAACATATATATATTATTTCCCCATCGGAAAGTAGAGATTTTAACGAACAGAAAGCACAATAATTTTTTGAAAAAAAAAATATTTTGACGGACAATTTTTCGGTTGAAAATTAGGTTATTTTTTCGATATTCATTCAAAATAAGGGGTAAAAATAAATATTTCAAATAAAATAAATTATAGCGTGTTTGGGACATAAGAAGGCAAGGTTTCACCAAATTTTATGAAAATAAAACTTTATTTGTAAAAGATAAAAATATAAAACCAAAAACTTGGTTTTTGTATTTTTCACACAAATTTTGAGGTTATGTGAAAAAAGTGTAGAAACAAAAGTTTTAGATCTTTTTATTATCTACAACTTTGCCATTCAAGTCTTTTCCATAGGACTTTTAGTTTTGCCGGAAATCGAGAAAATCCGTGTTTTACCCCTAAACCCTCAACCCCTACCCCTTCCCGACCTCAAATCGCCCGTAATTTATTTTTCCTTTCATTTTTATGGCATTCTCTTCCTTTTGAAATGGGTTTCATCCTACTATAATTTTTTTTGGTTTTAAAAATTATCGACCCTGGACTAAAAAGTAATGGCTTATTTACGAAGCGATTTTAAGCAATACTGCATTAATCCTTATCTAATTAAGTATCTTGAACACTTTGTGAATTCAATATCACTATTGCCCATTACAGCTTGTAGATTAAGTAAATATTTTCCAAGATATTATGTAATACAACACAGGTACCAGTATTGCACCCGTGCGAAGCCGGGGTGGGTCGCTAGTAATATTATAATATACTAGCGGACGCCCGCGACTTCATCCGCGTGAAACTTGGTGTAAATAACAAACCCGTACGCCGGTTACGGACGTTAACCGGGCGGTTATCTTAACCGAGCTTACGTCCTTAACTGGTGTACGGGTTGTCGTGAGCAGTAAATTTTACGTTTAGCTTATGTTTCTAACGTCAACGTCTTAGCGCTCGCCTACGTCATTATAGCTATATAGCAGTCGCCCGCAACTTCGTCCGCGTGAAAACCTCTTTAGTACCCTTCTAATTTTAAAGACAGACTTTCATATAAAGTGTGCGCTTTCCCCGCTCCCCCTCTCAATTTAATTTTTTTATAGTTTCCCGTGAAGTCCAATATCCACCGTTCCGTCCCGTGTACGTACAGTTTTGATCTGAAGTTTTGATTGAAGATCTACAGTTTTGTTAAACATTGTACGATATTACATTACGACATTAACAATATACATTTATGGCAAGCTGATGTGTACAGCTTGTATTAAATAGTCTATTTCACTTTTGAGTCTAGCTTTCATAATAAACAAAATAATTTACAATCCGACATGCAGATCTCGAGATTAGCCCGATTAAACAAACGAACAATTTTTTTCGTATATTATATAAATATGGTCTGCCATGGACCATGCCAAAAAAATTGAAAGAAAAGATCAGAAAAAAAAAGAAAGAGATCGAATTCTCAAAGAATATTAGTACCAAAATATTGACCCCTATTCAGTGCGCATAACATAACACGGAGGAGGTCAACTTAATTTGGACGATATAGCGGCAGAGTTGTTTTTTAGAAATTTTGTGATATCTCCGAAACTATATAACTAATTAACATACTGGAAAAGGCAATTCTTATCCTTATAATATCCTTGTGATTATTAAATAATTTATTTTAATAAGGATTTACGTTTAGTTCTATAAATAATGACGTATACTTAAGCATATGAATTAAATGATTTATTACAGAGTCGCACTTTTTACAAATTTTGTAATATTTCCGAAACTATATAACTAATTAACATACTGTACAAGGCAAATCCTTTCTCTATAATATCCTTGTGATTATTAAATAATTTATTTTGATAAGGATTTAAGTTTAGTTGTATAAATAATGACGTAAACGTAAGCATATGAATTAAATGATTTTTTTGAAACACAAAAAGTTATATATCTGCTAAAATATAAAAGATAGATATATGCTATTGCGGACTTTTTTGTAGAAATTTTTAAGATGCATAAAGTTTTCATAAGATGTTTTCAATTATATCCAATAGTTAAGGCAGAGTATGCGTAAAAAGCAGATTTAACAGTTTTTCGCGATCCGACTTGCGCTACAAAAACTGTGATAACTCGGAAAATATATACAATACAAATATAAAATATAGCCTATGACACTCATCGACAACGTAGCATTCTACTGGTGAAAAAATTTTTAAAATCTGTTCAGTAGTTCCGAAGATTAGCCCCGACGGAACTTTATTTACAAACTTACAAACTTTACCTCTTTATAATATTACTATAGATTTGAACATGTCCGTAAATATCGCGAAATGGCACAAACCTGTAGGTACCCGATCAGGCTGTGATCTCACATTGGGGTCACGCCTGAAAATCAGCGCTATAGCCGATACAGCTGGTAAAGCTGTAGCATCGAGCTGAGGCAGCGCCTCATTCAGACAAGTATAACAAATAATAATAATAATATAACATATTATGAAAGATGGCACTCTAGACATATGACGAGCGTGTCGTCAGCCTGGGGAATCTCTCAGACATATAGTTTGCGGGTGTTCTCATCTTGCTAATGGCGAATACTTGCATAGACATAATCAAGTAGCCAAGATAATTCACCAACAACTTGCTCTTCAGTATGGCCTTGTCGATTTTGAGGTGCCTTACTATAGGTACGACCCAGCGTCAGTTCTTGAAAATAGCAGTGCGTTGCTCTACTGGGATCAAACGATTATCACTGATAGGTACATTGTAGCCAATAGCGCCGTGCAATCATAGTTGATATTACTGTTCCACCTGACGATAATCTGGTGAAAGCTGAAAAGGAAAAAGTATCAAAATACTTGGACCTTGCTCATGAGATTACCGCCATGTGGAATGTTGATTCAACGATGATTGTTCCTATAGTCGTTTCAGTCAACAGTCTTATAGCGAAAAGCTTTAACCAACATTTTAAAAAGCTTTCGCTTAGTAGTAACACTTCGTATTTTTGTTTCTTTTACTGGCTAAATTAACGAGATTTTATTTTATTTACTTAATTAATAAGATTGAAATAAAAAGCATTTATGATTTTCAATAATTCATTTTATTACAAATCATGAATCAAATATTTATATCTCAGAATTAAAACAACATTGAGTCAATGTGAAAAAATAAATCAGATTTTGTTTGGTAAGTTTCACACAAATTTTTGTTATCGAATTCTTCAAGAATGTCTTTGTCTAGATGACGGTTCACAATAGCAGCGCAACGCATATCCTGAGTTGCATGCGCCAAAGGAACTTGCAGTTGGTATTCTAGGACTTTTTGAAGCGAAAGACTTGGCAAAGAGATAGAAGACTTATCGCTATTAGAATTACAAGTAGATGACCAAGGCCGAATTAGAACCAAGAGGGACCGTAGGGATCGTGACTCTGAATTATAGCGCCTAACTTGTACAATTCTTGCGTATGCGGCTTTAATTAATTCTTTAGCATATTGAATAGAATGATCAATACGTCCCAACAGCATCTGCACACAAAACGATACTTTATCTTCCCAAAGAGATATGTTCTTCAGTTCGATCTCCAGATTACCAGGGTCGTAATTATCGTTAACCAATAACTTGAACATGTGGTTAGCTATAGCAGTCTGTAATGATTCTTCTGTTTCAAATTTAGCAAATGTTTCATTAAATGTTGCCAAAATTTCCTGAGGTCCACCACCGATGCAGAAAACTGTGCCACGCAACCCTGTGAGCATGTTTTTAGAAAATGTTATTTCATTATTGATTTCAGACAATGAAAAGCTGTACTGACACAGAAGCACTATATCTATTTAACTATAAATGGCGTTGTTATGTAATTTGTATTTAAATATATAAAAAAAAACCGAGTAAAACTCAGTCAACCAGGTGCTAACTTTAATACTTGCCAAAATCAATGCACTACGTTATTTACTCGTTTTAAGATTATCGTAATATTAAAAATAACAAAAAATAGAACCGACTCAAAACGCGCTAAAAAGTAAAAAATAACAGTGTCATTTAACTGCTTTAATTTACTTAGGCATATCTATAAAGTCGGTGCCAGCCAAGTTTAAGGAACATTTATTTAACGTAGTACAGCAGTTTCTGGGTTCTAAGTAACGCCCTTAAAGTAGAAACCTTGGCTGGCACCGACTCTTAGATATGCTTAAGTAAATTAAAGCAACTA
This sequence comes from Mycalesis mineus, assembly GCA_034621355.1. NCBI lineage: Eukaryota > Metazoa > Arthropoda > Insecta > Lepidoptera > Nymphalidae > Mycalesis > Mycalesis mineus. The sequence goes on from CM067888.1 coordinate 10,810,326, forward strand.
AATGACTCAGTTATTTTTTACTTTTTAGTGCGTTTTGAGTCGGTTCTATTTTTTGTTCAAAATTTTTATTTATTACTTTTTAGTGATTTAACGCCACGTGACGTACTCGTACTATACTGTCATAGTATGTTATACGGCACTAGTAGCCAAAAAGCTACCGACACTTATACAAAAACCGAAATCGCTGCAAGTGTGCCTATAAAATTTGAAGAGTTCCTTCAATTTTCCCAGGATATCATCATCAGATCCTAACATGATGACTATGGACCAATTTAGAAGTGTGCCTTTTCTAATAAAAAAAAGCATTATCAAAATCGGACAACTCTGTAAAAAGTTATGCGTGGTCATACATAAAAAAAATATATACAAGCCGAATTGAGAACCTCCTCCGTTTTTTTTTTCGTCGGTTAATAACGGTAATTGAAATTTAAATTCAAATTCAAAATCATTTATTTCAAGTAGGCTTATTACAAGCACTTTTGAAACGTCAAATTGGACTATTTGTAGTGACTCTACCACCTGTCATTGAATTTCATGAACTGAAAGTCTTACCAGTATCTTCGAGAATTGCTGCCATTTCTAAGGCGATCAAAACTCCACTTTCATATCCAAGAAGATAAAAGCGCTGTTTTAATTGAATCTTTTTCTGAAGAATCTAAATAATAGCATTAGAGTGATTAAAATAATTGAAGCCGATACTTCATAAACATTGCTCAAATTCAATATGTAATTTTGTTATAATATTGTTATCATTTTCACCTATTTTATGCAAATAAATAGGTAAAATAATAATAAACGGTATTTTTGAACCTACTACTAAAATAAAAATACGAGACATGATTTTGTTAAACTTCCACTATTTGTATATTAAGTACCAACCTCGGCATATCTCTTTGCTATTTCTTGTATAGTCTCATGCGGCTTGTCAACTCCTGGCTGCAATACTAGTGCAGGTAACTTGACCCGCTCGCACAGTTGACGGAATCGCACGTGTAGTCCTTCTACACCCGGTACTATACACAGATATGTTTCATTAACGTCATATTCATCAGCTATCTGAAAAATTTATACATTTCGTTTTCTTATGCTACGTATTTCATCAATATTTTTATTTAATTACAAAGTATTTGCTCACAAACGTTTAGCACTTCTTTGGCTCAAATTTATCTCTGCCTTTTCAATCTAAATATGATAAAATTGGGTATAAACTATAATCAGGGACAAATAAATGATTTATCCCCGAGTCAAGAGGCTCTTACCGTGGCAGAACTGGTGCTTAGTGTTGGTAAAAATACTGTTTCTGTTGTAGCCAGTAGTTCATCCGGATCAACGTGAGAAAAGAAAGTTTGCAAATCCTCAGTTTCAGTTAAAACTTCATTTTTCACATTACCTGCCAACTCCCGTAACCTGCAAGTTCAAATCGTCATGTAGAGTGAACTGCAAATCAGTATGTTATGTGCACCATTTTTGTCATAGACAAAAGTCTATTATAATAATAATACTTACTGATTTATTGTTAATGCTGGTATATTGCTTTCATCTAGTGAAATATTGTGAACATCCCGCAAATAAGCTCTAACAATATAAGATTTAGATTGATCCATTCCTAGTTCTTCAAGTGTTATATCTTGCGATGACAACGTAACATCAAGAGTCGGGATATCTAATCAACAATTTTACAAATATATTCACACATTTACAGCGACATGTACAAAGTTATCTAAACACACCACAAGTCCAAATAGGTTCAAAGGTAAGTATTATGAGTCCACACTGGGTTCATGGACTTCTGAAGAAAAGCTGACGTGGAATGTGAATATGTTAAAATA